>QJNS01000062.1:0-342510 GCA_004154925.1 Monosporascus cannonballus
TATTATTATTATTATTATTATTATTATTATTATTATTATTATTATTATTATTATTATTATTATTATTATTATTATTATTATTATTATTATTGTCTTAAAATAAATATTGTAAATAACGTAAGCTATTTCTTGAAATATATTATCATATTGGAAGCTTTTTTTAATATTTTAATTATTTATTTTTAATTAATATTATATAGGACGTTTTACAAAATTATTTGAAATGAATCTAGCTATTTAATTTAAAAGAAAACTTTGTAATTTAATTATAAAAGCCTTAATTTTATTTATAACGTTTCAGTTTTCACTTTAAATATATAATTTAATACTAAATACGTTTAAATTATTATTATTTTTAATTTGTAAAAATCAATAACGCTTAAATATAAATTACGAAAAGCAAATTTAAAAAAGTTTTTCGTTCGATTTTAATATATTAAAAATGTGGTAAATTTGTTATTTACGTAACGTATTATAATACGTATTAGGATTAATTAGGTGTCGAATTTATTAAACTGTAACAAAACATCAAAGCATATTGAAATGGAAAATATATTGCGAATAGATATTATACGAAAATTTAAAAATATTTTATAGCTTCTTTAAATATATTCGAACAGTAATTATAATATATAATGCCATAAAAACCAATTTTTATAATTTCGATGAAACGAAATTTTTAATAAAGGTTTTATAACAATAAATATATTACCTATTACTGCTAAAGAATATATCAGGGAATATAAATATAATAAAAAATTAAAATAAAACTACATAAATTATTAAATTGTAAAATTAAGTATTGCCGTTTTTTATTATTTTAATATAGAAAAATTACTTTTATTTTTTTATAACTAAAACGTTTTAGTATTAATTAGTTGAAAATTAAGTTAATTAATAATAATTAAATAATAAACGAATTTGGGTTAAAATACGTTTAATATTTAGATAAATATATTTAAATATATTCTAAAATATTAAAACGCGTTTTTATTTTCTACGATTATAAAAATTATTATTTAATAAAATTCGAGAACCATTATACAAATAATAATAATATTACGTTTGATATATTTAATGTTTTTATCGATTTCAGCTTTTGAACTTATTTTATTTATTTTATATCGAAATCTTAATGCGATATTATTATATTTATATTGCGAAGCTTTGTTTTCGATTGTTATAATATATTTAAAAATATTAAAACGTTCGATAACATTAAGTTCGTTTTTGCATAAACTGCATTTATTTTATTCGATTGTTATTGCGTTTTTTTCGACTTGAAAATTTCTTTAATTATGTTTTTCTTAATCGCTGTATTATTTTAGCTAAGTAGATGTTTTTTGTTTGAATATTTTTAAAAGAAATATCCGTAAAATAATAAAATAAAAACGATACTTGTAAAAGAGTAAAAATAAAAATAAAGATAATTATTAAGGTAATTTAGCGAGAAAGTAAATAGCTCTGTTAGTATTTTAGCCGCATAAAATCTAGTACTTTAATGTATAACTGTTGTTAAAAAACTGTTATTTATACGAAAAGAATTATATTTTTTAATAAATCTAGGAAATTTTAATATAAATAGTTAAAAAAAGAGAAATATATATTATATAAAGAGAATAAAGTTTTTCAACTTAATAATAGTGTAAAAAATGTAATTAATAATAACTAAATATAATCGTTATAAAAAGTCTAAAACGAAAAAAATACAATATTTATAATAGAGCCGAATATAAAACGCGTACGTATAAAAAGCTGTAGATGCGTTTACCAAAAATAGATCCGGTTGGTTTTAATTAATTTATTACGTTATGGTTGTTTTATTTAAATTAATTTTTACAAAGTGCTAAAAAGTGTTCCGTAAGATAATGTTACTATCTGATAGACCTATGCCTACGAAAATAGTCGTAATAACAAGAATAATACGACCTACCCTAGAGTTACGTGATACGTAATTATTAATACGGCCGTAATTATAAAAGAATAACTATAATTACTAAAGATTATAATTACTACAAGTAACGTAAACGAAAATAATTAATAAAATAATAAGAAACTATATATATATTTATTGTTTCCATACTTTAAGTAATAATAATCTGCAGTATAATTTCGTTATTTAAAGTATTTTTAATATAGCGAAATATAATTAATTATTATATTTATTATATAAAATCTTATTATATTTTAATTAATATACACTTCCATAACTTCAGTATAATATTTAGTTAAATCGTCTAACTGTTATACGCTTTAAATTCTTATTTAATCATATCGTTAAACTTTAAATAATACTCTTAATTATTATATTAACTAACGAACAAAAAGCTACCTTAAAAACAAAAACGGAGTTTTAATACAAAATTCAAAAAGTTAAAGATTTAAGTGTAATATATGTGAAATGTAATACGAATAAACGTATTAAAACTGAAAGTGAAAAGCCTTTCATCTTATAACGAAAAAGATAATATATAAAGATTTCTTATTTAAGTAAAAATATATCTTAGGCTTTAAATATTTAAAAATTTAACAGATAAGATTTTTGCCATTACGGGCTTTTTAATAAAAAATACTTTTAATTAGTTTGAATTTACAATAAAAATTATTTGAAATATATATAAACTAATTCAAAAACATTTATTAAACGAGTTTTGTATAATTATATTAATTTCGTAAATAAAATAAAAGTTAACTTTGAAAATTCAAATAAAAAACGTATGACCGTAAAATAAATCTTTTAATTACGCAAGAACAAATTAATTTCGAAATATTTAATAATATTTAAAAACTTTATGTAAGAAAATAAGAGAATACGGAAGGTACGGCTAAATGTTAGTAACTAGTCGTCGACCTACCTGCTTAGAATAACTATAAAATCTTATACCCGAGTGAATACGCATATAATCCAGATAGAAGTCTGTCAATACACCTACTTTTTGGAATGGTTTTGTAACGAACCTGTCATATATCCACTTAGAGATATGAGCAATATCCGAAATAGGGTCTTGATTTGTAGATAATAATAAAGCGAGAAATAATTTAATAGTTTGTTCGCTAAAAAGATTTAAAAACTTTTTTCCACAGTAGAAAACGAATACCTTTAGCTGTAAGCTTAGATTAATAGCTACAAAGCGAAACTAAATAAGTGTTATTTATATATAAAATTAATTTATTATATATCTATCTTTCTTTAAATAAGTATATCGTAACATTATATAAATTATGTAATTTAGTCGAAATTATTTCAATTATTTTAAGCACTTTAAAAACCAAACTTTTTTATTCGGAGTTTTACTGTAATAAAATTACGCTAGGTCTTAAAAATTAGTGTTTTCGAAATAGGAGCTCTTATTTTTATAACATTATTTTTCTTTTTTAAAGATCTTTATTCCAACGATAAGAATCGTAAATAGCTATTTCGTTTTGTTAGAAAGTTTTTAGAAATATTTCAGTTAATTTTACTATAATAAGCCGTATTCGTAAGAAAAAAAAAGGAAATCTCGTTTAAATTAACGCAATTTTTATAACGTTCGAATTGATTTAATTAAAAAAGTTTAGCGTGAAGGTTTTTTTATTTTAATTGCATTTACCTTAATAAAACCGATTATTTTTACGTTTTCGATATTTTAAGTTATAACTGTTGTATTTATCGTTAACGTCCTATTTATAACGTTTTGGCTATAAATTCTTTGATAAAACTAAGCGAAAAACATAATTATCTAGAAAAAAAAAACAGTGCGAAGTAAAGAAGATTTTTTTTAGCGTATTAGAAAGCCGCTAAAAAAATAACAGAATTCGTTAACCGAATAAAACGCTTATATCTTTAATAAGAAGTTTTGAAAAAAAAAGATCGTAACTATTCTAAAAAAGGGTTACGAATTAAACCAGCTAGAAAAGCAAAAAAGGTTAAAAGAAAAGCGGCGTTGTATGGACGCAAAATAAGCCCAGCTTACTTTCGAAATAAATATTATAACGGAAATATTTTTCATTAATTAAAATGCTGGAAATTTAGATTTTAACGAGGGACCGTTATTGCCTACAACCTTAACCGCGTTAAAGACGATCGGTCAAGATTCTGGCGGTAAAACGTTTTAATTAGATTTATTGCATTCGTTAAGTGGTTACATAATTCTTAAATTTTTTTTATATGCGTATATCTTTTATTTAATTAGGTATTAAACTTTGTTTTTAATTATTTTGAAATCTAGTATTTTTAATTTCGTATGCGTCGGTATTTTTTTAATCTTTAAGGTTATTTTTAACGGGGCGTTTTTGGGTGCCGGTTTAAGTAAGAAAATATAAAAAACAAAATATATTCGTATAGTTGTAAATAATATCAATCGATAATTTGTTTTACAAATAACTTTACCGATTTTAAATTAATTAACGTTTTTAAAATTAAGTTTATCGTTAAGTTTTTTTCGTTTTAATTTAAAAAATATTTAAAGTTATGTTTTATTTTTAGCGTAATAAATAAATCTTTTTTTCGTTAAAATTAATCTATTAATTTTCTTTTTAATATAATATTAGATTATTCGTTATTAAAAAATCGTAATTCGTTTTAAAAACGAACTTAAATTACTTTGATTTCTATTCTTAATATTTCAGTGTTTAGAATAATCTTACTAATTTTTAGTATTTTATTAAATAATTATATAAGTCGTTCTGTTTTTGCTTTATATTCGTATATAGCTGTATAAGAAAATATGTCTATATTTTCGTTAGCAAATATATTATAAGTAATTTATATTAATAGTAAAAACTTAATTATTTTATTAGTAATTAAAGTAGTTTCGAAAATATTAGTTTAAAGTCCAATTTAATTTTTCGGTTTAGCCGTTTATTTAAAGATAATCAGTTATCGAAAATTTAAGTTTAATATTTATTTGCTTAAAACAACTAATACTAAACTTTGAAATAAAAAACGTGTTTTTATTAAAAATAATCTTTTCTAGTATCTCGTATTTATTAAAGTAATATTTAATAAAAATATAAGCTAGTTATTTTATTATTACGTTTTCTTTAAAAACTAAAAACTATTTATATTTCGTAAAGTTATTAATAATTAATACATTTTGTCGTATTTAATTTTAATAACTGGGTTTTTAAATAACAATATGTTAATAATAAAATCTCAAATTATAATATTTTATATTTTATTAAGATTATTAACTGATTATAATAATCTATAAGGTTTATGTCGTATTAGTTGGGTTTTATTATAAATATTATAATTCTTAATAACTTTTTTGATTATTTGTCGTAATTTTAGAAATTTTTATAATCGTTTAATAGTTTTAAAAATCTCTTAATATCTGTATAATAAACTTTCGTAAAATTCTTTTACGAATTATTTCTATTAATGCTTAGAAATATAGATTTTATTATAATATAGTAACTAGTTCTTTGGTTGTCCGTTTATTTACTAGATTTTTTAAAGCTTTTTATATCGTAAAAATTCCGAAACCGTAACAAAAACTTAGGTATTAATTTTTTCATTATTTTATATAGCTGTATAATATCGTTGTCATTATATTATAATATTATAATATTTCTTTTATTAACTTTAAAATTATAATTTTCTTTGTAATTAAAAATATTCGCGTAAATATTTTCTTGTCTTTTAATATATTATATCTTAAAATTAAATTTCGATAGAAAAAGTGTTTAAATTTTATATTATTTGTGTAATCTCTAATCTTTCATAAATTTAGTAAAATCTTTGTAATTAATATAAGTATTAAAAAGTTCTTTAATTTTATTAAAAAAAGGGTTTTAATTGTTTTAAAACGTTAATAATTACTAATAATTCTTTATCGTAAATTAAGTATTTAAGTTCTGCGTTTCGAAATACTTTGAAATAATATGTTATTAAGTACTATTTATTATTATTTTTTTATTATTTTAAAAATGCATTTAAGACGTAATTTAAAATATCGATTTTTATTCGTTTCGTTTTATAAGTGTTAGATAATCTTATTACGCGTTCTTTGGTAATCTTATCTTCAAATATTTAAAAAGTTTTTTTATTTTTTTTAAAAAAAATCAAAAGTTTTCTTAACGTATTTCTTAATAATAAATTTCGTTAATAGTTTAATTATATTTCCGTATCCCTAGATTAAGTTATATATAACTTATAAATCCTAAAATCTGTCGAATATTTATAACGTTTACCTTATTTAAAATAAACTAATCCTTAATTACTTTCAATATAGAATTTTGGATTTGAATCTAACTAGAAGTAAAAGTAAATCCTAGGAAATCCAATTTCTGTATATGTTATATGCGTTTTATTAGATTAATTTGAATATTTGCTTTGTCCAAATTTCTAGGTATATAAACAAAATACTTTTTATACGTTTTTAAAGTTTTTAAATAAATAAAATCATTTTAAAAATAATTAAAAATAATTTTATCTAGAAATTATCATAAAATAATTATAACTAAACTTTGGAAATTAATAAAAACATTAATAAGTTCTATTAGCATTATTTAGTATTTGTAAAATCCGTATATTATTTTAAATATAAATTTTTATTTTTTTCTTCAACTATTTTAATAGGATAATAATCGTTTTAGAAATTATGTGCTATAAATTATTTGACTTTATTAGCATTTGTCTTTAAAGTTTTTATAAAGATTAAAAAATATCTGTGTTTAATTATAATGTCGTTTAATTATCGGTAATTAATTATTTTTTAATAAATAAGGTTTTCGTTTTCGTCGACTTTTTACTTGTTATTTTTAATTTTTATTACCATAAGAACGGGATATTTAACAGAAAAATTAAATGGTAAATATATTCTTTTTTTAAGTCCAGTTATATATTTTTCGTAAGGCGTTTAATATTTCTAAGTTTATATTGTAAATTTTACGAAGTTTAAAGTAATGCCCTTTTTGAAATATATTTTATAGTTCTATTAACTGTACGAAATAACTTATAATTTTCTTTATTTTTCAATATTTTTTAGAATTTTTGATATTTTAGAGATACTGTAAAAATTTAATTAAGAATTCGAACTTCTTTAATAATATAAAAAATTTCTCGATTATTTTTTAAAGATGTTTTTATTTTTGTTCCCAAAAGATATGCGCGCTTTTTAATTTATTCGTAGATAATTAAAATAAAGCTAAAATATTCTTAGAATAATATCGTATCTTGTAATATTAGCGATATCTAATAAAATCTATTCTTAACATCCTTAAATTTATATAAGAAGTTTTTCGATTTTTAGAAAATTTTGTTTATTTTCGTATATAAATAAGTTGTTATTTATTATTCGTAATTTATAAAATTTTCGTTTGTATTTTTTATAAAATTTGATATTTTTCTAATGTTTTAAGAAATATACAATTATCTTTTATTTTGGAATTAATTATTACTTTACTTTTTTTGTTTTTATATTTAAAAAAATCTCGATCTAGTTATATATTCTTTTTGTTACTTCATATAAAATCTTATAAATTAGAGCTTTATAATACTTTAGTTTCAAAAACCTTTATAAGTTTTTTAATTTTTAACATTATTTCGCTTAAGAAAATCTTTATTCGCTCACTTTTTTGACAGCATATTTAATATACTAATCGTCTTTGTCTCGAAACTGTATTTTTTATCGTATTTATATTAAGATTTTAAAGTTGGACTTTCTTTTTAATTTGCGCTTTATTTTTATGCTTTTCGAGTTATGGGATTCAAAAAGTAAATTTCTATAAGAGATATTCCTATATTTAGAAGCTTATATTGAACATAGAGTATTAGATGATAATATAGACATTTTTGCAATATGTAATAAATCTGTCATACATCTATCTAGAAATATAATCAGTATCCGAAATAGGGTTTTAATTTACAGACAATAATAAGGCGAGGAATAATTCAGTGGTCTGTTCGTTAAAAAGACTTAAAGACTTTTTCTATAGAAAAAAACGGCTGCCTCTAGCTGTAGGCTTATATTAATAGCTAAAAAGCGAAATTAAATAAGTACTATTTATATATAAGATTAATTTATTATATATTTTAGTTTTTCAAAATATATATATCGTAAATTTATATAATCTTTGTAATTTACGTAGTTTAGTCCCAGATTACTAAGATTCCCTAAATTAACTAGGTTACTTAAAAAGTCAAGCTTTCTTATTCGTAATTTAGCTGCAACAGGTCTGCGTTAGACCTTAAAGATTGGTTTTTTAGAAATAAAAACCTTTATTTCTATAATATTATTTTCTCTTTTTAAAAATCTTTGTCTGAAAGATAAAAACCGTCGATAATTACCTTTATTTATTATAAAGAATTTTTTCAAAGATTTTTAGCTAAATTTATTATAATAGGCCGTATTCGAAAAAAAAACTCGTTTAAATTAACGAAATTTTTGCGACGCGCGCGTTAATTATATTAAAAAGTTTGCGTTATAGGTTTTTTATTTTAATTATATTCCTTTCGGCGAAACCGAATATTTTTCCGTTTTTAATATTTTAAGTTGTAATTATTATATTCGTTATTAACAATCCGTTTATAACGTTTTAACTATGAATTCTTTTTCGAAGCTGGGCGAAAAATGTAACTATTTAAAAATGAAATAACGTAAGGTCGAAAATAATTTTATAGTATATTAAAAGATTACTGAAAACATTAAATAACTTATATTAGTGTTAAAGAAAGTATTTCATCGACGAAAGACGAAATTTTAAAAGTTTATTAGTCGATTACGGCGTTTACGTTTTTAATAAGAGGTTTTAAAAAAGCCGTAACTATTTTAAAGAAAATGTATAAATTAGATTAATTAAAAAAACAAGAAAAGTTAGAAAAAAACGGCGTTATATAGACGCAAAGTAAGCCCAGCTTATATTCGAAATAAACGCCGTTTTGAAAAAGTTTATTTCCTTCGATTAAAACGCTATAGGTTTAAATTTAAGCGAAAGACCGTTATCGCCTATAACTTTAACCGCGCTGGAAACGGTCGGTTAGGATTCTGGCAGTAAAACGTCTTAATTAGACTTATCTCGTTCGTTACATAGTTAATTCCTAAATATTTTTCTTATATAAGTATCTTTCTTATTTAATAAAATACTCGATTTTGTTTTTAATTATTTTAAAGTTTCATATTTATTCGATTTCGTATTCGTTAGAATTCTTTTCAAATTTCAGGTTTGTTTTTAACGAAGCATTTTTAAATATTAATTCAAGTAGAGAAATATGAAAAACAAAATGTATTTATAGAGTTTTAAGTAATGTTAGTCGGTAATTAATTTTAGAAATAACTTTAATAATTTTAAGTGGGCTAAAGTTTTTGAAATTAAGTTTGTTTTTAAATCTTTTCGTTGTAATTTGTGAAATATTTGAAATTGCGTTTTATTTTTAGTATAATAGGAAAATATTTTTCAATCAAATTAATTTCTTAATTCTTTTGGATTATAATACCGGGCTATTCATTAGTTAAAAAACCGTAATTCGTTTTACAAACAGGTTTAAATTATCTTAATTTATATGATTAATATTTTTTGCTTTTAGAATAATGGTAAGAATCTTTAATACCTTAATATGTTATTATTTAAATTGTTTTATTTTTACTTTATATTCGTATATAGCTATATAAGAAAATACGTCTATATTTTTTGTTAATAAATATGTTAGAAACTATTTATAGTAATGATAAAAGTTTTACTTAATTATTCTATTAATAATTAATGTAACTTCGAAAGTACTATTTTAAGATCTGGTTTAATTTTTCGATTTGGCCGTCCGTTTAAGGGTAATAGATTATTAAGGATTTAATATAATACTTGCTTAAAAAAAACTGGTATCGAATTTTGAAATAAAAAACGTATTTTTATTATAAATAATGTTTATAATATATTATATTTATTTAGATAACATTTGATAAAGGTATAAGCTAATCATTTTGTCGTTATATTTTCTTTAAAAATAAAAAGTGTTTATATTTAGTAAATTTATTGATAATTATTTATATTCCGTCCTACTTAATTCTAGTAATTAAGATTTTAAATAAATATATATTAATAATAAAATCTCAAATTATGGTATTTTATATTTTATTTAAATTGTTAATAGATTATAACAAGTCGTAAGATTTATAACGTATTATTTTTGCTTTATTGTAAATATTGCAGTCTTTAACGATTTTCTTAATTATTCGGCGTAATTTTAGGAAATCGTATTTTTTTATAATCGTCTAATGGTCTTAAAATATTTTGATATTCGTATAACGAATTTTTATCGAATTCTTTGACAAACGATTCCTATTGATTTTTAGGAATATAAATTTTACTATAATATAACAGCTAATTCTGTAAGTATTTATTTAATTATTAAATTTTCTTAAATAGATTTATATCGTAAAAATATCGAAATCGTATTAAAAATTCGCGTATTAGTTTTGTTATTATCTTATATAATTATATAATGCCGTTAATATTATATTATAGTATTTGTACATAGTTTTAAAAATTTTAAAATCGTAATTTCTTTTATAATTAAAAATATCCGCCTATACACTTTTTTTAATATAATACATCTTAAAATTAAATCTTACTAAGAAAATTATTTAAGTTTTATATCGTTTATTTAATTTTTAAACTCTTATAAATCGGATAAAACTTTTATAACATAAGTAAATATCGAAGAATTTCTTAATGCTATTAAATAAAATTTTTATTTCTTAAAAGCGTTAATAATTACTAACAATTTCTTATTATAAATCGGATATTTAAGTTCTGTATTTCGAAATGCTTTTAAATAATACGCTACTAAATATTATTTTTTATTATTTTCTTATCACTTTAAGATTGCATCTGAAGTATAATCTAAAATATCGATTTTTAATCGTTTTATCTTATAAACGTTAAATAATCTTATTACTAGCTTTTTAGTCATTTCGTTCTTAAGTATTTAAAAAGCTTTTTGATTTTTCTTAAAAATTCGAATTCTTTTTCGATATATTTTTTATGATAAGTTTTGTTAAAAACTTAATTATATTTCTATATTTCTAGAATAGGTTACGTATATAACTTATAAACCTTAAGATTTGTCCGATATTTATAAGGTTCGCTTTATTTGAGATAAGCTAATTTTTAATTGCTTTTAATTTAAAGTTTTAGATTTAGATTTAATCGAGAAAAAAAGTAAATCCTAAGAAATTCAGCTTTTAGGTATTCTATATACTTTTAGCTGAGTTAATTTAGATATTCGCTTTATCTAGAATCTTAAGCATTTATATAATATGTTTTTTTTATATTTTTTCAAACCTTTAAAATAGATAAATATATTATTAAGATAAGCAAATACAAATTTATTTAGGAATTATCGGAAAGTGGTTATAATTAGACTTTGAAAATTGGCGGAAATATTAGTAAGTTCTATCGGTATTATTCGATATTCGTAAAATTTATATAATATTTTAAATACTGTTTTTTATTTTTTTCTTTAGTTATTTTAATATAGTGATAGCCGCTTCGTAAATTAAGTGTCGTAAATTATTTGGTTGTATTCTCATTTTTAAAATATATATATATATATAGATTAAAAGTTATCCGTTTTAATTATAATATTGTTTAATTATTTATAGTTAATTATTTTTCGATAAATAAGGTTTTTATTATGATCGATTTCTTGTTTGATATTTTTCGTTTTTCGAATTATAAGAACGAGATATCTAATAAAAATTTAAAGAGGTGGATATATCTTTTTTTAGATCAAGTTATATATTTTTCTATAAAGCTTTAAATTTTTCCAGGTTTATATAATAAATTTGATAAAATTTAAAATGATATTGTTTTTTTAATATCTATCTAGTAGTTGTATTAATAATATGATAGTAATTTATATTTTTATTATTTTTAAACAATTTGCTAAACTTTTAATATTTAGGCGATGTAAGAAAAACTTTGTCCGAAATTTTGATTTTTTGTATTTTATAACAGATTTCGCGATAATTTTTTTTATCGTTTCGCTATTTTACGAAATAGTTTAATTTTTTCAGTTATTATATAAGTTATTTAATTTAAGGTATAACATTTTTTAAAATAATGTTATAGTTTGAAATATCGATAATGTTTAGTAAAAGTTATTCTTAATATCTTTAAATTTATACTGAAAATCCGTCGGTTTTTTAAAAATTTCGTTTATTTGATAGGTTTCTATTTACCGTGCGTAATTTATAAGATTTTAACTTATATCTTTAAGGAATTTAAATTTTATTTTATTGGCGTAAAGGAGATAACATTTCTTTTTATTTCCGAATCGATTATGACTTTAAACGTTTTGCCTTTGTACTAAAAAGGAATTTTGATTTGCTTGCATACTTCTTTTATTGCTTTGTATAAGGTTTTATAAGGTTGAGTTTTTCGATACCTTAATTTCGAGGGCCTTTAAATTTTTCTAATTTCTGATACCGTTTAGCTTAAACGAATTTTTATTCGCGAACTTTTTAATAGCATATTTGGTATATTTATCGTTTTTATATCAGAACTATGTTTTTTATTATATTTATATTAGCCTTTCGCGATTAAGCTTATTTCTATAAGAAAAAAAACTATTTTTTTCTCCTAGTTTACTCTTTAGTTTTATGGCTTTTAAATTATAGAATTAAAGACGTAAATTTTCAAAATGAGTATTTTTATATTTAGGAATTCAGGTTAAGTGTAAAATATCGGAAAGTAATATAAGTATTTTTGTAATATAGCCTTTTGACTTGGCTTTAATTCGAAATATAAATAGCAAAACTTAAAGTACTTTGGTTATCGTAAAATTTCTATATATCAGTATTCGTTATCTGATTTAGAAAAAGTTTTATTATTTTATCAGAGTCAAAGATTATTATTTTTCTTAATTTTAAGATAAATAAGATAACCGTCAAAGTAGCAGGTAATAAAATATAATAAATTGCAAGAATTTACAAATAGTTCTTTTAAATAAATAGTGTATTTTAGGAGCTTGTAAAGTTTTAAGGATAATTATTCGTAATTACTGATATTCGATTACAATTAGCCGGTTTTATCGTACATTTCGTACCTTTATACATTATAATAATAAAGATATCTTAACTTTATAGCTATTTTAAAGACCGTTTATTCTGGATAATATGTGTAGATTTTAATCTTAAAGTCCTAGAAAATAGGATAATTTTCGCACTTTGGAATATTATTTTAGATTTGAATAGTCATAGAAATAATAAATTCTAGCTGAAAAGAAATCGTAACAATCCTTTTCGTTTCTTTTTTTTACCTTACTGTCGATTTTTTATTTAATAATTTTAACCTTTTTAAGGTTAAAAAATACTTCTTTTTTTGGCATCTCTTTTAACGAAAAAGCGATATTTACTCTTGAAATACTTCTTTTTGTTATAGTTAAAACATTTTATTTTAAAGTTGTTATTTTAGGCTAGCTCTTACCTTTATTAATTTAATTATTAAAGGTTTTATCGTTATTTTATTTACCGGTCTCTTTTTTTCGAAGTATTAATTACAGATATATTGGTCGATAATAATAGTTTTATAAATATACTTTATAAAGAATTTTATTTTGAGTTCGATATATAATTTGTTTTTAATCTAAAGCTTTCAGTTATTGTAATAAAGATAAAATAACGCTTTTTTAATAAATTGAAAGTAGTTACTAAGCGGTTAAATTTTGTCGTATATTTAAATATTAATTTCATTTGACAAAAAGAAAACAGTTATTTAATTATATGTTGCTTTTTATCTAGATTTCCGAATAAGATTCGTAATTCTTTTTCGAAATATTTGTATTTACTAAAAATGTAATTGTTTATATTCGAAAAATTGTCGAGGTAATTTTATAAATAATCCTTTATAATAGGCTCGAACTACAAAGAATTTTTTCTGCTAGTAATTATAAGATAGCTATTATTTTCTAGTAGTTTTTCGTTAAGAAATTTTTATAAAATCTAAGATAAAACCTGGTTTGAATTAGAAATATTTTTATATTAGTAGATCTATTATAAAGTTTAAAGAAGGTTAGCTTATAGCTCTTAACGTTTGGCATTTTATTGTATTTAGATAGTAGTAAAATATTTTCGCGGGATTGATTTGTATCGAATAATGGCAAAATCGAAGTTTTTTACTGTTGAACGTATTTGATATTTTTTCAGGGCTTTAACCTTTGTTATTAAGGTGTATAATTTTTCGTCGAATTTCGGTTTTTTTTTCTTTTTGTTTAATTGCAAACTTTTTTAAAAAAATTTCTTGCTCTTAAATCTTTATATTATAATGGTTTTTTAAAAGAAATAAATTGCTATTAAAATAAGAATTCTTTAAGATTAAGTAATAAGCGGTATTATATTATTTATTAATTAAAGAATGTTTTTTAATAAAAATCAAATCATTTAATTTAGTTATTGATTTTTTACTGGTTAATATTGGGAATTAGATTTGTTGTTTATTTTTTGAACGTCATTCTGTATTATTCTTTTGCATTGAATTTAAGAAAGCTTATACTATAATTAGGCGGCAAATTATTCGTTAGTTATTAAGTAAAAAATTATTAAAATGTAATAAATTTGTTATATATTTACTTAAAGGTATAAGTAGCATTCGAAGTGGGGTTTTGATTTATAGATAATAATAAGGCGAGAAATAATTTAGTAATATATTCGTTAAAAAATTTAAAGGTTTTTTCCATGTTAAAAACCGGTTATTTTAGATTATAGACTTAATTTAATAGTTAAAGAGCAAAATTAAGTAAGTATTATTTATATAAAGGATTAATTTATTATATATTTTAATTTTCTAAAATAAGTATAGCGGAAATATATGTGATTTATATGATTTAGTCTCAAATTATTTAAATTATTTAAATCAATTTGATCACCTTAGAAGCTAAGCCTCTCTGTTCGTAATTTAGCTGCAATAAGTCCGCGTTAGGCCTTAAAGGTTAATTTCTTAAAGACAGGAACCTTTGTTCGTATAACACGATATAACTTTCCAATTTCGTTCTAACTTAGGATATAAATAACAAAACCTGGAGTACTTTAGTTATCAAAAAATCTTTATATTTTAGTATGCATTATTTAGTTCGGTAAATATTTTTTATCTTATCTAAGCCAATTCTTTTTCTTTTTTAGTTTTAAGATAAACCAGATAATCGTCCAAATAAGAAATAATAAAATGTAACAAATTGTAAGAATTTATTAATAATTTCTTAAGATAAAAAGTGTATTTTAGCAGCTTATAAAGCTCGAAGAATAACTATCCATAATTATCGATATTTGGCTAAAACTGGCCATTTTTTTTTTCGTATATCTCGCATTTTTATATATCGAAATAACAAAGATATTCTAGCTTTATAGCTATCCTAAAATCTGTTTATCCTAAATAATATTTGCAGATTTTAACCTTAAAGTTTTAGTAAACTGGATAATTTTCGTACTTTAAAATATCGTTCTAGATTTAAATAACTATAGTAATAATAAATTTTAGTTAAAAAAACTCGTATTAATTTCTTTTTTTTTCCTTTTCTACCTTATTGTTGGTTTTTTATTTAGCCGTTTTAATCTTTTTCTAGAATTAAGAAATTGTTCTTCTTTTAAAGTTTTTTTTAGCGAGAAAATAATATTCGCTTTTAAAATGCTCCTTTTTATCATAATTAAAATATTTTATTTTGGACTTATTTTTCTTAAGTTCTTTCGAAATAAAAGTTGCTTTTTTTTTAAAAAAAATACTTTTATCCTTCTTAATTCGGCTGCTAAAATCCTTATTGTTACCTTATCTATCGGTTTCTTTTTTTCGAAATATCGATTAAAAATGCGACGATTGGCAATAATAACCCTATTGATATATTTTACAAAAATCTTATTTTAGATTCTATATACAGCTTGTTCTTAACTTAAAGTTTTAAGTTATTGTAATCAGAATAAAATAACGTAATTCTAATAAATTTAAAATAATTACCAAATAATTAAATTCGATTATATATTTAGAGGCAGATTTAACATAACTGAAAAATAAAGTTAATTATATATTGCTTTTAATTTAGATTTTCGAATAAAACTTATATTTTTTTCGAAACATTTATAATTACTAAAAATATAAATCATTTAATCCGAAGAGATATCGAACTAATTTTGCAAATAACTCTTTATAATAAGTTCGAATTATAAAAAAACTTTCTAGTAAATAACTAAAAGATAATTATAATTTTTTTTAATAATCTTTTCTTAAAAATCTTTATAAATTTTAAGATAAAATCCGGCCTAAACTAAAAATCTTTTCACGATTATAAATTCATTATAAAGATTAAAAAGACTTAGCTTATAACCTTTAATATATAGCATTCCGTAGTAACTAAGAAATAAAATAATTTTTTCCGTATTTAATTTACGCCGAAAAACAATAAAGTTACAAAAGTTTTACGTTGGTTTCGTTCTAAACGAAAGTAATCGATAACTATTTCCTTAACCTCGTCGTCAGGCTAAATTAAACCGAATAAATACCGGTTTCTTTTCTTTAAAGAATCGAGCATTTTCTTTTTTCAAATTCTAGATCTTTTAAGCTAAAAAATCTAATCTTTTTTTCGTAATAAGTTCTTTTTCTTTTTCTTTCAGAATCCCGTCTCTATATTTCTTTTCGACTTCCTTTTTTAATACGTTTCCTTTTAACTTTTCTTCCTGAATTTTAATCATATCTTTAAAAACCGGGATACGTTATTATCGAGGTTAAAAAAATAATAAGCTTTCTTAAAATCAAATAATAAAGGATACTAAATTATTTGTTAATTAAGAAACCTTTTCGATAAAAGATAAATCGTTAAATTTAATTATTAATTTTTTATTAACTAATAGCGGAAATCGGGTTTGTGATTTTTTTAAAATATTATTCTATATTATTGTTTATATTAAATTCAGAAACGTTTATGCTTTAAGTAAGCGGTAAATTATTCGTTGATTATTAATTAAAAACTTATTAAAATATAACGAAGTTATTATATATCTACTTAAAGATATAAGTAAAATCCGAAATAAAATTTTAATTTACAAATAATAATAAAGCAAGAAATAATTTAATAATTTATTCCATAAAAGGATTTAAAAGTTTTTAGTACAATAAAAAACGGCTATTTTTAGCTATAAGCTTAAATTAATAACTAGAAAGCAAAATTAAATAAGTAGTATTTATATAAAAAACTGATTTATTATATATTTATTGTTTCTTAAGTAAATATGTCGTCAATTTATGTAATCTATATAATCTGGTCCAGATTACCTAGATTATCTAGATCACTTCAAAACCCAAACCTTCCCATCCGGAGTTTTGCCGCGACAGAATCACGCTAGGCCTTAAAAGTTGGTTTTCTCGAAATAGAAACCTCTATTCCTATAACAGATTTGCGATTGCTTAGCTATCACCTCGCTTATATATCTATCTCCTTGTACTTTATAACTAAAATAAAACAAAACGATAATAACGAAAATATTTATAGCGATATATTTTGTAAAGTATTAAAAAGTAAGGTTAAAAATAAAATTATTAAGTTTTTAAAACTGAAACTTTTGAATTTAATTATTATTAAAACCATTAAAATTAATAATAATTTATACGAACGCTATAACAACAAATATAATATGTTCTAAAATAGGAAAGCTAATTCGTCAATTAACAAAACAACATAATATATTATTTAGATTCTATAATATAAAACCAAAACTTAAAAACTCTAAAACGGTTTAACGTAAATATAAAAATTAAATTAAATATTATAATTGCAGCAAAATAAAATGATATTAAAATATTTGCAAAAACTCTAAACAATTACAATAAAATAATTAAATATTTATAACGGAAAAATGATCCAAATATAATCCAAAATATAATAAAGTTATTACTAAAATTTAAGCCGAATACGAAATAAGGTTAGTATAATAAAAAAAAATCTAATATTGAATAAAAAAAGCCCAAAGATTAACTCAGAAAACGAACAAAAAATAATAATACGTTTTAAAAAAATAATTACAAAAATATAGATTTCGAAATCCTTAATCGATATAACAAAATATATATAATATATTATAAACGACGAAAATAACTAGTGTATAATAAATAAAAAAGAATACTTATTAACGAATTATATTTATAAATAAATAAAAATCGATTTTCTAATTAAACTGGAAATAACAAAATAAATAAATAATAATATCGATATTTTTGAATTATTATCTTATAAAACAATATCAATAAATATATTACTTTATAAAAACCAGTAAAAAAGTAATATTCGTAAAAAGAGTTTCGTGATTTTATGATTAATGTAATAATTAATCCGTAAAGGGAATTACTTAAATATACTATATAAAAACACTACTAAAAAATTAATATAAATTTTATTTTTAATTAATATTTATTATAAATCTTAAATTTTTGCTTAAAACGCAAACTACATAATTCATTTAAGAGTATATTTAAAATATAATAAATTAAAAAACACCTAATATTGTATTATATATTACACAAAATATAATGTACTTGATAAGTTGCAAAAGTATAAATTAATTAAAAAATTAATATAACCTAAGAATAAAGACATTAACAAAAGTAATAATTTAACGTATTATATATTAAAATATAACTACGGTTCGATACGTTTGAAAAGAGATTAAAAAAATTACTTATAAAAAGTTACAAAATAATAAAACTTAAAAAACTTTTAAAAGATGTTATTAACTTTATTACTATAGAAATACAAATCGAAACGTATTAATATATAGTAATAATAAACTAAGAAATATTAAACGAAAATTATATTATATTAAAAATTAATAATAAACTGAAATTATTATTAAAGCATAAATTAAAACTTTATATACTTATAAATATCGAAAATTATCATTTTGTTTATAATAGCAAAAATATTTAACGCGAAATTCATTATTTTAAAAAATTTATTTAAAAACGATATTAAATAATTAATTTCGATAACGTTTTATTCGAGACTTATAATATACGTTTAAGAAAATTATAAATATATTAATATAAAATCTTAGTTAACGAAACATTGAACTTGATAAAATTTGCTTAATATCTTATTAATAAATACTTTTTTTAAAAAAATAAAATGTTAATATTTTTTTATAAATATAACAAATATAAGTATAATAATACAGTAAATATCTTATTACCTAAAAGGATAAAATATAAAAAAACGAGTATTAACAAATACGACATATCGCTATTATTATTAAAAAAATTAAATAATTAAATAAAGATTTAAAATAACAACTTTTAAAATTAAAGACTTCAATTAATATATTACTATAATATTTTAAATATAAATAATTTTTAAAACAATTAAAGACGACATTATTAAAATATAATAAATAAAATTATAAAATATTTCTAAAAATGTTTATTTACGAAAATGTATCTTATATATAAACTTAATAAAAAGAACATGTATTTTTTAAAAAGTATTTTAAAAAATCAGTTATAAAACATAGGTTTAACCATTAAAATTAACTATAAAATATCTTAAAGATTTTATATTTTAAAAAAGTAACAAATTACGATATATAATCGATTTTTAATAATTAAATAATATTATATTTAAAAAATCGAATATTATTAGCTTTAATTATTAAAATAAAAAGCCGATTATTTGAAATTATATAATATATAATATTTAATTCTAATTTTAAATATGGTTTTATAAAAATTTAAAACGAATATAAATAAAAACCAATTTTTAAAATAAAATACAGCTTATTTAAATATTAAAATCATATAAATAAAATTTACGAACATATTAGTAATTTTTCAGTAATAATAATTTATATATTATTAAAATATTTTTACGTTTATATTATATATTATCTCGACAATTATAAGGGGCTATATACGCAGTAGCTAAGGATATGGGCCATAACAGATCTATTAAAAAATCTAGGGAACAGCTAAGAAAATACGTGGGAACAACTAGCTATATATACAGAAGCCACGGGATTAACGTTACGCTAATTTCTTTACTAAGGCCCTTGGCCCATAACATAACCCCCTTTTTTAAATTTAATTCTTATTTTTTCCCGTTACGCGGCAAATATTTATTCGTAATACCCTTTTAAGAACTTTATTCCAAGGCGGCGATATTTGCAAATCCTAATCCGAAAAGTCCTTTAACGGTTACGGAGAAATTACGCCGCGTACTTTACGCCCGTACGTTTTTGGCACGTTATACGTTACTAGTTTTATATTTTCGCGTTACTTTTTCCAAAGCTTTTTTTTTTGCCAATTTCTTTAATGTTTCGTAAATATCGAACTTATTTAAGTTTTCTTAGGCTTTATCGAACGCCTCCGCGGTTATTCTTTATCGTTTAAGTAATAACAAAGCTTTTAAGGCCTTGCTAACGCTAATATATCGGACGGCGATTTCCTTCCTTTTAAAATAATTCCTCCGAAAATATCCCGTTTCGTTATATTTTAAATAACGTTTTTCTGTTCGCCAGCAGTATTTACGTTAATAATTAACGATTAATATACCGATTTTTATATTTTTTATAATATTTTTTTCCGATTAAAAAATTATTACGTATAAACGCGCCGGAATAAAGGCCGTTAAAAACGATATTTCCAAACGGCAAAAAATTATATGAATTTTTTTTTAAATATTAGGCCATTTTTCGTAATCCAGTTATTTTTTCGTTTCGGTATTAAAGCCCGAACTTAATAGGAAAATTTTGGCTTTATCCGGCTATTCGTTTTTTTCGACCTGATAAAAAAATATTTTCGAATATAAAAATATATTCGGACATTATTTAAACGTTACGTTAACGTAATTTAATTAAATATTAACCAATTTTCTATTTTTTATTAGCTTTTTTTAAAAAAATAACGGCGATATAATTTAAAAAAATTTGGAAATTTAACTTTTTTAAAGTTTTTTATATATATGGCAAAAACGTTAACTTTTGAAATTAACAGCTAAGGGCTTTCCAAATACAAAAAAATTACGTACGATTATCGCCGATCGCTTTTCCGTTAATAAATAACTTTTTATTTATTTCGAATCTCCAGACGTTATAGTCCTTACGGCCTTATAGCTTATAAACGGTTCGTAAAACCCAACGGCGCGGTTTTTCGGTATCCATGGCGAATAAATTACGTACGAATAACGGGTGCGTAATATTGGCGTATTTTTTACGGCGACGAACCGTTCGCAAAAAAAACATTTCTTAATATATAAAAGGCTACATACGTAATAACTAAAGATATGAATTATAATAAATTTATTAAAAAATCTAGGGAACAACTAAAAAAATACGTAAGAGCAGCTAATTATATATATAGAAGCCACGGGATTAACGTTACGTTAATCCCTTTACTAAGACTCTTGGCCCGGAATAATAATACTTTTATTTATTCGAAAATAATAAAAATATATGCAAAATACGTTAATAAGAGTTTTGAAATATTATATAATGTTAAAGTATTAATTAATTCTGAAAAGAAATTAATTATGTAATTAAAAAACAAAATATTTAAAATATATTATTACTTTAAAATATAGTAAAATAAGCTTTATAAAATCGTTATAATAATAAAACAATAAACATTAATTATAATTAAAAAAGGCATATATATTTTTGGAATTTATTAGTAATTATAAAAAATGTGTTTAAAACTTTAATAAAATTATTAGGCCTTTAATTTATTTTACTAAAAACAGAATTCACGTAAATATGATAAATAGAAAATATTTTCAAAAATCAAAAATACAATTATTAACAAGTTAATATTAATTATATATAATTTAATAAGTTTTATTAAAGTAAAAACCGATATTTTATATTGCGCGTTAAATATAATACTTAAATAACAAAATAATTAAAGCAAAGTATATCTTTTCATATTTTTTCGTATAAATTAAAAAAGGTCAAACTTAATTACATTAATTTAAATAAAGAATTTATATAGATTATTAAAATTTTACCTGTTTTATTACGATTAAAAAACTTATAAAACGATAATTAGGGTATAAAAAATAACAAATTTCGATTTCGTTATTATTTATAAAAAGGATTTAAAAATAATAAAGTAAATATCTTAAATAAGTAATTAAACGTTAAAATCTTATTTAAAATTAATTATACAATTTTCGATATTATTTTAAAAAATATTTATCTTTATATCAAATTACGATAATACGGGCTATATTATATAATGTATATTAAAAATATTCAATTTGATAACTATAATTTACAACAAATTAAAAGAAAGTTATATATTCTAGGCAAAATACTAAATAAGCATAATATATAATATATATAAATATTAGTATTATAAATATTTAAAAATCTGTAATATCTTAAAGTTATTTTAATATACTTATTATTTTATTAAAATAAAAATATAACTATATATGCTTTATTAGAAACTATAACTATTATTAGTTTTAAAAATTAAAGAATTTTATTATTAAAGATTTTAAAATCAAATTTTCTTATTTCGAAAATCTAATAATAAAAACATATTATAATAATATTTTCGTAATCGTTAACAAATTTACAAAGTTTTCCGATTTTATACAATATTACCAGAATACTGATACCGAATAAATAATATATATCTTTTTCAGAAATATCTTTAATATATACGAATTACTATATAAATTATTTCTAATTAAAAAATTACATTTACTTTAGAGTTTGAAGAAAACTTTATATCATAAACAAATTTAAATTATAATATATTTAATATATTTCAACTTTAAATAAATAAATAAATAAATATAATGATTAAATTAAACCTTAAAAATTATTTAAAATATTATATAATTATTAATAAAATATTTAAGCTTAAAATAACTAATATCTTAATAAAGTTATAATAGTAATTATAATAAAAACATTAAACTACTTCTAATATACGTAAATTTCAAGTTTATACCGAATGCTTATAAAAACGTATATAACGAATTTATTAATATCAAAGTAATATTTACGTTAAAATAGCTTAAATAATTATATTAAAATTAAAGTTAAAATTAAAATTAAAATTAAAATATAATTAAATAAACGAATATTGTAATCTAAAAAATTAAAAAATATTTTGAAAAAAGAAAAATTGTTTATCTCGTTATAAAAAATATTCAAACAAAAAAAACCTAATACAAACTGGATTTTAAAAATATTGATCTATTTAAAATTATTAAAAAAAATCTTCGAAAACAACTATTAATTAAAATTCTTATAAAAAGTTAAATTTTATTTAGTTTTTTATATTTCTTTTCGCTAAGTTAGTAAAGGATACTATTAAAATATATAGAGAACGAAATAATATAAAAATAACAATCGAAACTATATATATAATAAAAAAACCTTTACATACTTAAAAAACGAACTTACTTAATATCTAACTAAATAAATAAAAATATCCAAATTTTAAAAACACTTAAAAACTCGCAAAACTTTTTATAAATACTTAACGCCAATTAAAAACTTTTACTAATAATAATGGAATTATTTTAAAAATATTTTAATTAAAATCGGTAAAAAAAAACCAGTCTAATAAGATAAAACTAGACAAATTAAGAAATAAACCGATTTGCGTTAATATAATTATAGCGGCCTTAACAGCAGCTTATTTTTCTCTTTATTTCTACTTTTTTAACTTATTTAAAAATTAAAGGTTAGATTATATTATTATAACATTTTTAAAACGAACTAGAATTTTTTATTTACGCAATGAAATTAATTGCATTAAAATCTTATATGACGGCTAAGACGTTTAACCAACTATTAAACTTTAGTCGTACGAGTTTATATTAGTAAGAATATCGTAGGATTCTGAATAATAAATATAATAACGTATTACGTTTCGTAATATTAAAGGCGTTTTAAGTAACGAATTATTATTATAAGCTGAAATTATTTAATTATGAAAATAATAAGCGTATATATTTTCATTTTGGCTTAAGATATTTAAGCGGTTTAAACTCTTAAGCCCGTTAATCCTTTTAAGCTTTTTACCGGCTTAAGGGGCTTAAGGTGCTTAGCGTTTTGAAACCTTTAAGCTAGTTACATAGCGTCTTGACTGGGGTCGGGTTTTGTTTTTTTCGTAAGTCCGACCGTTCGCCGAATAGCTAAGACTGTTAGGTTATAATACAATCTCCCTCTTTCCAAGATCTTTATCCCTAAAGATTAAATTATTTATTTGTCGGTTTTAGTAAGTAACTTTCCCTTTTGTATACTTAATATGTCGGGCCGTATTAAAAAGTTTCGTTTTCGTAAACGTGTTAACGTTTTTACATTTTTAAAACGTATTAAACGCCTTGGTTTTAAGGTATTTTTTTATTTTCATTATAAAAAAAAGGTGCAAAGTCTAAAGTTGTTCGGGGTTTTTTAAAATATGCGCGTTATATTTATTATAGCAGTTTCAATATTATTTTTCGTTTTTCAAAAGCTAAATATCAAAAACCTTTCGAGAAAAAAATATCTAAAACGTAAAAAAAAGTAAGTTTGCAAAATATTACAAATAGCTGCTAATAAGCTAAACCGTTTGTAAAAGCAAAAACGGCTGCTTTGTTGTCGTGATATTAAGATGTTCTGTCAAGGTATTCGGGATACAGGAGCAATAGGAAAGTTCGGGCGTCTCGGAAAGGAGCAAGAACAGCTAGAGGTTATCGTTGCAGCTACTACGTTAGCGCAGGTCGCAGCCGACTAGCCCATATCTCGGCTACCAATTGGTCGACTGTTAATTTAGACGTTCCGTAAAACGCCTCCGGCGCTATTTATAAAAGCTTTTTAATAGACATTAAACGCTAATAAGATTCTTAGCAGGTTTTTAAGTGTTTTCGGAATCCAGGTACTTTTTTCATTTGATTAAGTACTAAATAAATCCGTTTTATTTTTATATATCGAAGATTTTCTTTATCCTATATATCTATTCGTCTTTTATCTTTATATCGTTTTATGCTGTACATACTTTAATTACATTTATTATTAATTCGAATAAAGAAACCTAAAATATTATATAGAATTTAACCTTGGATAAAAGTTCTAATTAATAATTGTTTTCTAAGATTTTCTTGGCGATTTTATATGGACCGATATATTTGAAATCGAATTTTTTGTTAAGTCGTTTTGTTTAAATATTTTTGATAACGAAAAAAACCATTTCCCCCTTTTCGAAAATTGGTCCCTTTAATCTTTTCTAATTATAATACTTACTTATTTAACTTCGTACGAATTCCAATTCTGTTTTTATTTTTTGATATAATTATTATAGCTATTTCGACGTAAGGATCGCTTTAATATTGATTAAATCGTTATTGCGTATTTCTTTGTAAACTTCTAAAGTAAAATCAATGTTTACGTTCGCAAATATTATCTTATTATTTTCATAATAACTGTTTTTATAAGCTAATGACAGGATTAACAATTTTTTAATCTAATTATTTTATTCGTAATTAATATAATATCGTAAATAAATTTCTAAGATTTAATTCGTTCGTTTTACTTATTTATCCGTTTAAAGTTTAAAAGCGTTAAATAATTTAAAATTTAGGCCTATTTATATTATAAGGCCTTATTAAAACTTAAATATAAATATTAATCCTTTATTTAAAATAATATCTATTAATAATTTATATATGCTAAAGATATATCTAAAACAAATTTATATTATTTGTTCGGTGTTTATATCTTTATAATATGGTAAAATAATAGGAAAATTTTGTGAATCGATCGACGATTACGAAAATACTGTCGTAATATATTGCTATAACTAAATTTTTTAATATAGGAAATTTGGTAATAAAATTAAATATAACTAAATACTATAATCATTTTGCAATTAGTAATAGCTGTAATTCTCCGTAAGGCTTATATCGTGGAACTTTTATTCTGGCGTAAATATTATATTATTATATAATTTTTTATGTAATTAATTTTATTTTAAGAAAAAAATATATATTAAAATTGTTGTAAGGTTTTATAAATCTCTGAATATTCGTATAGCTGATATTAACGTATATTTCGTGCTAAATCTTTCTGGTATTTTTTTAAAATTTATATTTTGTTCGTTTTCTAATTTCTAAAAAATTATCGTTATATTGCTAGATTTTCTAATACATATCAAAAGGTATTTTTCGAATTATCGTAATTTATCGCGGACGTAAATATCTTTCGGTAATAGTATTAAAAATTATATGGTTAATTTTAACCAATTTTGTTCGAAATCTGGTCGTCTGCCTAAAATATCGATCTTGCCGTTTTCTAAACCTGTTTTATAAATAATAACGAAATGAAAATTCGCTAATTTTTCTACGCAACGAAATTATCGTCCTGTAAATTTCCTAATCGTAATAAATTAGATAAAATTTTAATAATCCGTATAAATCTTAACTTAATACAAATTTCTCTTTAAGAAATATCTGAACTTTCGGAATGCTATAATAATAGCCATAAATTCCTTATCTGGAATACCATAGTTAAGTTCGGCTCCTTTTAACTTATATGAAAGAATATAATAGGGTGCAATTTGCCTAAACCATCTCGCTATCCGATCACTACGCCCAACACGTAATCCGAAATATCGGTTTTTAGCTTAACGAGGCGTGCTGGATCATACATAATTAATACTGGCTCGCTGATAATCGCATCCTTGATATTCTAAAACGCCTTTTCTGTCTCGGGCGTCCATTTGAACTCTTTTTCCTTCTCCTTGACCATGGTTGGCGTCTGCCATTCTGTAACTGCAGCGATTTTCTTGGAATCTATCTTGATATGTCCTGGATTAATAATATATCCCAGATATTCCACTTCCTGTACGAGAAACTAACTTTTTTCTGCATTAATAAGTAACCTTACGTCCTGTAAAGCTTAAAGAACTTTATGAACGTATCCTGCATATGCTTCTTTCGTTTCTAAAAAAATGAAAATATTATCAAGATAACAAATAACGAAAATATCGAAATATTTTCGTAGTACGTAATTAACTATTTATTGAAAAGTTACTAGTACGTTCGTAAGTTCTATTAATGTAACTAAGTACTTAAACAATCCGTATTTCGTCTTAAAGTCTATTTTCTATTCGTATTTTTTTAATCCTAATAAAGTTATATCCATTTTTAATATCGAATATTATAAATTATTTGGCTCCGTAAAATCGGTTTTTTATTTTCGTAATCAAAAGTAATAATATTTCATCTTTAACAGTAATATCGTTCAATTGTCGATAGTTAACCACAAGTCGTAATTTCCTATTTTTCTTAAGTACGAAAAATATTAGATATCCTACTAGTAATTTCGAATGTTGAATTTATCTTTTTGTAACTGATTTTCTAGATATTTTTTAAAACGCGTAATTTATTTCCGTTAAAGTTGTAAATGGGGTAAAACTTCGTCGAAAATCTTTTCTTAAGAATTATATCATAATCCTATTCGTTATATTCTAGTAATTTTATATGGGGCTCTTTTCTAAAAAGCTGTTCGTATTTATAATATTATAATAGCATATTAGTTAGATTTTCTAACTTTTGGAACTGTTATTTTAAATCGTTATTTAGTTGCTTTAATTTCGCTTTAATAATAATAACGATACGTTGTATTTTTTTGATGCCTATTTTTTTTATGTTTTATCTCTTTAAATAGTAAGATTTTTGTTGTATCTTTATATCTACATTTATTGTTATTTTTAATCGAGTATTAATATTTTATTTTTTTGTCCGTTAATAAGATATAAAACGAACTTTACCTAGCTAATCTCTTCATTAATTAAGATTTTGTATTGACATATCCATAATAATTCTAAGTAAAAAATAATTATTAACTTAATTAAGTATTCTTACTTATTTAAAGAACTTTTGTAATTTAAATTTTATTACGTATAAAAAGTTGTTTTTTAAGTTTTTTAATATTATTTAAAAACGTTATTTTTTTATTAAATTATACGTTTCGAATAATAATAATAATAACCTTATTAATTAACAGATTCTAGATCTTGTAAATATTCGTAAATTGATAATTAATGAAATAACTTATTTATGTTTTAAGATTTAATTTTTAAAGTTTTTATTTTTTTTCTTTATACCAGTAATTATTATAAAGTAAGCCATATAATTATATGTTTGTAAATAAATTTATTAAAGTTTTTATTAAGCATTATTATGCAGTTTTCGTACGTTAGATAAATATAATAAATTTCGTATAGGCTTTGCTAAAGAAATCTGTATTTAAAAGTACGATTATATAGGTATACTGCTGTTTTAAAAATATGTACGATTAAAAACGAAGGTAATTTAACATTATTTCGTATTATAATTGTTTTTTTCTCAATTATACTTCTTAAATACTTTGTACCCCCGTTTTCAGCTTAGGTACATAATATTAAAAGTTTAAATGTAATATTAAAAGAAAACAATTAGAATATATTTTTAGCTGGGAATTTTTCAAAACTCTATTATTATATTTGAATATTTATAGAAATATTTTGTTTTAGTTTTTTAAAATTCTTAAATAGTATCGGAATATTATAATTAATATATTTTGCTTTTAGTTTTTAACGTAAATATCTTAAATAAAACTTAAATATCGATCGGTTGTAAATATACCCTATTTATAACCTTTAAGGTTTTTTTCGAAATCTGTAAAATTAATAACGATTTTTTGTTTTAATTGAAAAACTTTTTTCCCTAGGTATACGGCGTATTTGCCTTTTGATTTTCGCCTGGTTACATATTTAGCATTCGATTATTATAAGGCCTTTTAGACGGATTTCTTTCGTATAGGATTGCAATTGTGCGATTACTTCGAGTTCTAGATATCTTAGTCTTAGATGCTATATAGAGTCGTTACTGATTCGTAATAATTTCGTTATTTACGAATTAACGTTTCGCTTACAAATTACTAAAGTTATATAGGTAATTATTACGTTAATATTTTAGATAACAAACTAATTAAATTTATCTGTTAACGTAATAATTAATTAATTATATTTATTTCGAATAAAAGTATTGATTTTTCGATTGTTCTATTAATAACCTTTTTTTCGAAGCTGCCGAAGAAACACTAGGTTATATATGAAGTTTTCGTAATATGTTACGTCGTATAAATATAACGCTTTTGCATTACTAAGGTTTCGAAATATTGTATCGATCTTTTCGTACCTTTTAATCGGAACGAAATTATTATTTGCGTATATTTCGATATTTTATACGGTGAATTTAAAGCTGAAGAATTTGTTAATAAAATTGAAAATATATATTGTTAACTATAAGTTTAAAATAGATAAATTCCTTAAGGAATAAGACGAAACGCTTATAACGCTACGTGAATTAATAATTAAAAGTTACGTTAAAATTCGTTTTCCCTTTTTTTAAAATTTAATTTATTTATATAGATGTTTTTTCTATAGTTTTCGATAAACGTTCGATTTTTTTCTTTTAAAAATTAATCGGCGGTAATTTAACCTTAAACGTATATTTTTATTTTATCGTTAAAACGGAAATTTGTTAAGGTTTTATTAAAGAATGTATAATAATACTAAAATAATATATAGTAAATGCTTAAATAGACCTTATAACGAATATCTTACGTATTCGATTTTTATCGTTTTCGTTTGTTAACGTTTCGATTTATATAAAAGCTTTTACAATTGCTTTGTTTCGTTTTACGTCTCGAGGATTTTTTTTCGCAATTAAAAATTAATAGGTTTAGTATTTTTTTAATTAAGATTATCTTAATAAAGGTATCTATAAAGACTTTTTAAAACGTCGGAAACGTTATTTTGATATTTCGTGATGTAAATGTAAAATAGGCTATAATCTAATAATTCAGAACGTTAACTGCCGCTTTTTAAAAACTGATCATACCGTTATTAATCTTAGCTTTTTTTTATTATCTAAAAGATAATAATCTATGTTTTAATTATAAGAGCTAATGCTGTATATAAATCGTTAATCTATATAATCGTCGTTTTCGTTTTTAAAATATTATGTCGTTATTTTAAGATCATAATCTTTTATTGTTTTATAATTTATTCGTTTAACTTTTTGTTAAATTTTGAAATTTATTTTACCGTTTCGCGATATTTTCGTCAAGTATTATTTAAAAGCTTATTATTATATATCTTACTTAATTCGGCAAATTTAGCGTATTATTTCCGTAAGTTTTTTTAAGGAGGAAATTCGTTTTTTTGATCGTTAAAAATATTAATTCCAGGACTTATTTCGTTAGGTTGTTAACCTTTTTACGAAAAATATGGCATTTTCGATTTTTGAAAATATATACCGCAGAATCCTAATTATAAGTTTATTTACTCTCGGTTATTATCTTCAAAGTATTTATTGGGTATCTCGTAAAATTAATTTTTTCGGTAATTTTTCCGAACGATAAGGATAAAAATAAGGTGTTAGATCGCGCCGTATAGCGAATTCGTTTTTTGGGATAAAAGATTATATCTGGTTTTATTGGTTTGATAGGCTACGGAAATAACTAATCGAGATCGATAAAATCTTAAATATCAAACGCTTATCTTTTAAACTGGAATTCGCCCTTAAAACGATCCCAATCCTTGGGTCTCTTATAAATAATTAAGGACGTCGATTGTACGGTCGCCATTATTATTGTTAAGGTATATAAATAATTAATACTGATATATAGTTTATATCGTCTTAATAACAACTAATTAATAAATATATATACGAATTAAACGAATAAAACTTATAATTATTAGATATAAGGGACATCAGTTATGTTGTTGTATTTCTCTGAGTTGTACGTGCTATCGCACGCGTATAACTTTAAGTAATTTAGCCACGGAACATATTTATCTCAGCTAGCTTAGGCCTCCCTGGCTCGTTTTCTCAATTTCTTCAAAGTTACTCAAGTACCGCTCCACAACGCTAAATATTAACTAATCAAATCCCAAATCCCCGTAACGAGCCAGCGAGGCCTAAGTTATAATTACGTAAAAACGGTTTCGTTTGATATATTTGCTTTTTTAAAAAAACAAAAATCCATAATAATTTAATAATAATACGTTTTTATAAATATATATATATATACGATCACCTTAATTATGGCTTATTATTAATATTACGATAATTTTAATTAAAACTTATTTGTTATTCCTAAACCTTAACGCGTATAATAATTACAGCCCGAACCCGTTATGTTATTATCCCTTTTTTTAAAATACGATAAATCCGAATTTTTTTAATTTTACGGGGTTACGTCTTTAAAACAAAATATACGTATGCGTACTTTGAATTTCTGGCATTAATATAAAAAAATTAATATAACGTTTAAACATTTTATTCGTAATTAGGTTTTATACGACGATTTAAGCCAAAGTATTAATTTAACTTTTTGGATTAATTAATTAATTAATATATTAAAAGAAAAATAAATACGCCAACGGTTATTAATATGCGGAAATTAATAGGAATTTTTAATTTTTGCTAATTAGGATCCCGTTAAATATAAATACCATAATATATTATACGAGAAATTTATAATTTTCGTAAAAAGGCCTAGATTTCGCCGCCCGCCGGAAAAATTATTATTTAAAATTAACGTAATCTATATTACTTTGGATAAAGGTTAACGTTTTATAAAAAGGTTTACCTTTAATTAATTTAAATTTTTAAATTAAATAATTGTATATTTAAGAAAAAAATAATAATCGTATAATACGAAATGGAAAATGAAACGGTTTCGTAATAATAACGATCTGGATATTTTTATATATTTTTTTATAATCCTAATTATTATAATTAAGAAAATCTTTAAAATTAATAATAATTATTTACTTTATTTATTAAGCAAATTTTTATTATTTTTAGGTTTATTACGGGATAATATCGATATGTTAAAAAGGTTAGATATTTGCGAAAATTATTATATGTTAAATAAAAATATAATTCGGTTAATAAAAAAGATTAAAATAACCATATTAATTCTTTTATAATAATATAATTTTAATTAAGATAAATTACGTTTTATAATTAAGTATAATAAGATAATATTATATTTTAATACGATAATTATAATATTTAAAATTATATTCGTAATATAGCGTTTCGATATAATACCGTTATACGGAATATTATTACTGCCCTTATCCGGTATTATAGCCGTATTTTTTTAAAAAAATTAAAATAATCCATATTCCGGCTTAATTAATATTTTAAAATAAAATAATTTTATAAAACGTTATAATAATATTAAATGCCGTTTAATATTTGTTATTAATTCGTAATTAATATTATTTGGATTTTATTTTCGGTTTTTGTTAAACCGTTTTATAAATATAATAAGTAAAAATTTCCCGGTTTTCTTAAATTAAAATACATACCGTATAATAAATGCCGTTCGATTTCGTTAAATATAATTAACGAAAACGAAGGTATTATTCATAGTATTTATAATATTTATCGAAAACTTTTTTTAAAAAATATATGGATTTAAAAAAAATTAATTTTATAAATTTTCGGAACGTTTTTATTTTATTTATGGAAATTAGAAAATAATTAGTTATATTTGAAAAATATAGGCCAGTTAAGCCGAAATAATCGATTTATATAATAAAAAATGGTAATTTCTTTTTATTTTTGCTTTATTTTATATACAAATAAATTTTCTATTTATAATTATACGTATTTATTAACCTGATAATATAACGGAAATACATAAAATATAAATAATTTTAGAAACGGATTGTTAATTTTTAAATAAAATTACGTAATTATATTAAAAATTGTCGAAATTTTATTTTTTCGAATTTTTTATTTTTTATATATATAATATTTGTATATTTGTATTATTTTTATAGAAATTATATATCTGATATGAATCATTTATAATAAAAACGTTTAATATATATGGAATTTTTCGAAATATTTTAATTGAAAACTTTGTTTCGAAAGCCAAATTTACCGAATTTATAAAATATATATGCTTTTGATTAACCGTCGCCGAATTTGAATTTATCGCGCATAATATAGTTTTTAAATATTTTAATTACGCCGGATAAATAAAAGAAATATCGCGGGATTTTAATTAGGACGCGTTAATAAATAAGAATTTTTTAAAAAAAATTATTATTATTTGTTAATAGTATATTATTTAATAATATAAATAATTTAACGGATAATTTATAAATATTTTATTTTTTAATTTAAAAATATAATTTACTTATATTATTTATTAAGTAATATAGTTTTAATTAAAATATACTGAATAAAGTTTTTTTATTGAATAATTATAAGGCCCGAAATATTTTTAATACGGTTAATATTTTATAAGGTAATAATTGTTTTAATTTTATTAAAAATAATAATTAATTATCGATTAATATTATTTTTATTAATAAAAAATTACGAAATTATTTATATTTCTTTTTAAAAAAACCCAGGTTTATTTATATTTTTTATATATTATATAATATGGTAACGTTAATTATATTAGGCGGTTAATACCGATATTATTATTTTTTTATAGGGCCGGTTAATTTAATTACGATAAAAAAATATTTTATTTCGATTAAATATTACGTCTTATAATATCAAATTAAGTTCGTATTAATTCGATTTTAATATTAAATTTAATTCCGATAAAATCCAAAATAAATATAAAAATCTTTAATCGAAAAAGGGAATATTATAATCTGTGACTTATTGGCAAATTTCGCCGGTCGAAAAATAATATATATAACGTTAATATTGTTTTTTCCGAAATTCGTTTTTAATTAGGTACCGTATATCTTTATAATGCGAATTTTATATCCGTTATATTTTTTTTGCGAAATAAACGTTACGTTATTTGGGATTTTTATAATAAAATTTTCGAATACGTTTATTTTTTATTTCGGTGTGACGGCTAGGCGGTTTAACCAACTATTAAATCTAAGTTATACGAGTTTATGTTGGCAGGAGTATTGTAGAAATCTGAGCAATAGATATAATAACGTATTACGTTTCGTAATACTAAGGGTGCCTTAGATAACGATATTATATTACAAACTGAAATTATTTAAATTATAGAAGTAATAAGCGTATATATTTTTATAAATTAATTAAATTTTTATTAAATCTTAACGTTATTAAAGATTTAATGCTATTAGATTCGGTTGGTTTTATATGGATTTATTTAAATCTTAATGCCAAAAAAGATCCAAATTACGTAATTCTTTTTTGTAAGTCCGACCTTTTTCGTAGCCGATCTTAGGTTAGGTCGTAATACGATTTCCTTTTTCCTAAAATCTTTATTCTTAAAGATTTTCCTTCCTGGTAAATTATTTTTTTTTATTATGGCAGGTCGTATTGCTAACCGTAAATCTCGTAATCGTCCTAATTAAAAAAAAAGCCTAGATTTCCTAGTTGCTTATATTGTTAAATTTGGTTTTGAAGTTATGCCGTATACGCTTTATTTCGAAAATGGTACAAAATGTCAAATAATTAAAAAAATTCGTCGTTATAACGAATATATCAAGAACTGTCGTCGCTGTGATAATTCTGGCGTCCTAATCGATTCCTTACGTCGTATTAAAAAGGAAAAGGATCGTTTAAATCGTAAAAAAGTTATTATTAAAACGACGTTTTTACGCCTTTAGTAAGAATTAAAAAAGGATTTAATACGTAAATAACGTAATATCGATAAAACTATTAATTGCTTTTTTCGTTTTCGTTATTAAAAAAAGTTTTTTTATGCCAAAGAAATTAAAATTATTAATTGCGGACTTTAATTAATATATAAGTTAAATAAGTAAAAGCGTACGAAAGCCGAAGTTCCGTTTCCCGTACTATCCCTTATTTCCCTTAATTGGTCTATCCTTAATAACCTTAACTAAAAGGTTTTCCTTGGTAATTTCGTCGTTGCTAGTAAAAGTTTTTTAATAAATACTAGGCGCTAATAAGGTTTTTGGCGGGTTCCCAGGTGTTTTCGGAATTTAGGTACTTTTTCCATTTAATCAAGTACTAAGTAAATCCGTTTTGTTTTCGTATATCAAATATTTTCTTCATTTTATATGCTCGTTCGTTTTTCATTTCCATATTATCCTATGCCGTATATACCTTAATAATATCTGCTGTTAACTTAAATAAAAAAATATAAAAAATTAAATAAAATTTAACTTTTAGTAAAAATTCCAATTAATAATTATTTTCTAAGATTTTCTTAACGATTTTGTATGGACCGATATATTTAAAATCGAATTTTTTATTAAATCGTTTTATTTAAATGTTTTTATAACGAAAAAAACTATTTTCCTTTTTCAAAAGTTAATCCTTTTAACCTTTTTTGATTATAATACTTATTTATTTGATTTCGTACGAATTTCATTTTTATTTTTATTTCCTAATATAATTATCGTAATTATTTTAACGTAAGGATTACTTTAATATTAATTGGACCGTTATTACGCGTTTTCTTATAAACTTTTAAAATAAAACCAAAATTTACGTTTATAAATATTATCTTAATATTTTCGTAATAATTAATATTATAAGTTAATTAAGCAATTAATAACTTTTTAACTTAATTATTTTATTCATAATTAATATAATATCGTATATAAGTTATTAAGGTTTAGTTTATTCGCTTAATTTATCTATCCGTTTAAGGTTTAAATACGCTGAATAACTTATAATTTAAGCCGATTTGTGCTATAAGGCCTTGCCAAAACTTTAATGCAAATATTAATCCTTTATTTAATATAATTTTTATTAATAATTCGTATATATTAAAAATATGTTTAAAAAATATATACCAGTTATTCGGCGTCTGTATCCTTATAATATAATAAAAATAGAAAAATTTCGTAAATCGATCGATAATTACGAAAATACTATTATAATATATTCCGGTAATTAAATTTTTTAATATAAAAAATTTAATAATAAAATTATATATAATTAAATATTATGGTTATTTTGCGACTAATAATGATTATAATTCTTTGTATAACTTATATTATCAAACCTTTACTTTGGCGCAAATATTGTATTATCGTATAATTTTTTATACCGTTAATTTTATTTTAAAAAAAAATATATACGTTAAAATCGTTTTAAAGTTTTGTAAATCCCTAGATATCCATATAATTAATATTCGTATATCTTTCGTACCAGATTTTTTTAACATTTTTCTAAAATTTATATCTTATTCGTTTTTTGGTTTTCTAGGAAATTATCATTATATTACTAAATTCTTTAATGCATATCGAAAAGTATTACCCGAATCGTCGCAATTTATTATAAACGTAGATATCCTTTTATGATAATATCAAAAATTATATAATTAACTTTAATTATTTTTTTTTCGAAATTTAATTACTTACTTAAAGTATTTGCTTTACCGTTTTTTGAACCTTTTTTATAAATAATAACGAAATCGAAGTTCGCCAATTTTTTCGCATAACGAAATTATCGTTCTATAAGCTTCCTGGTCGTAATAAATCGGATAAGATTTTAATAATCCGTATAAACTTTAACCTAATATAAGTTTCCCTTTAGGAAATACCTAAATTCTCGAAATGCCATAATAATGGCCATAAATTCCTTATTTAAAATACCATAATTAAGTTCGGCTCCTTTTAACTTATACGAAAAAAATGCAATAAGGTGTAATTTGCCTTAATTATTTCGTTATCCGATTACTATATTTAACGCGTAATTCGAAATATCGGTTTTTAGTTCGACGGGGCGGTTTAAATCGTATATGATTAATACTGGCTCGCTGGTAATCGTATCCTTAATATTTTGAAATACCTTTTCCGTATTTAGCATCCATTTAAATTCTTTTTTTTTCTTCGTAAAATTTATTAAGGGTATAATTATTCTGCTAAAATTTCGAATAAACTTCCTATAATAATTGGCGAATTTAAAGAATACCTATACTTCCTTAATTATCGTTAACGTCTGTTATTTTATAACTATAACGATTTTTTTAAGGTTTTTTCTAATATATTTTAGGGTAATAATATATCCCAGATATTTTATTTCCTATATGTGAAACTAACTTTTTTTCGCGTTAACAAATAATTTTACGTTCTGTAAAGCTTAAAAAACTTTATAAACGTATTTTACGTATATTTTTTTTATTTCCGAAAAGATAAAAATGTCGTCGAGATAGCAAATGACGAAAATATCGAGATATTTTCGTAATATATAATTAATTATTCGCTAAAAGGTTATTAATATGTTCGTAAATCCCATTAGAATAACCAAATATTTAAATAATCCGTATTTCGTTTTAAAAACTATCTTTTATTTATATTCTTTCTTAATCCTAATAAGGTTATATCTATTTTTAAGGTCGAATATTATAAATTATTTAGCTTTATAAAGTCGGTTTTTTATTTCCGTAATTAAGGATAATAATATTTGATTTTTAATAATAATATCGTTTAATTATTAGTAATTAATTATAAGTCGTAATTTCTTATTTTTTTAAGTACGAAAAATATAAGGTATCTTACTGGTAACTTCGAAAGTCGAATTTATTTTTTTTATAACTGATCTTTTAGGTATTTTCTGAAAGTACGTAATTCGTTTTTACTGAAATTATAAATAAAGTAAAACTTTATCGAAAATCTTTTTTTAAAAATTATTTCATAATTTTATTCGCTATGTTTTAGTAATTTCGTATCGAAATTTTTTTTAAAAAATTGCTTATATTTATGGTATTATAATAACATATTAATTAAATTTTTTAACTTCTTAAGTTATTATTCGTATTGTTCTAAATTATTATTTAATTATTTTAATTTTATTTTAATAATAATAACGATACGTCGTATTTTTAATACCCGTTTTTTTTATATTTTGTTCCTTTAGGTAATAAGATATCTATTGTATTCTTATATCTACATTTATCGCTATTATCAATTAAATATTAAGATCTTAATTTTTTCTTTTTTTATTTATTAACAGGAAATAAAATGAATTTTACTTGGCCAATTCCGCCATTAATCAAAATTCCGTATTAACGTATCCATAATAATCCTAAGATTATATCGTAATTCCCGAATAAAACGATATCGAAATTAATTATTTGGTATTATCCTTAGACAAAAATCTCGAAATAATCAATTTTGCATATAACTTTTTTATTATCGTAAGCGAATTTTTAACTTTCGGCATTTATCGCTATATAGGGTTCCAACTTATATTTTCATAATAATTTAAACTTATTAACTATATTTGGTATAATATAATTTCCGTTTAAAGCTTTGCAATTTATTATTGCGGTATACCAATACGTTCCGATTCGTATTTCCAAAATAATAAAGTCGTTAACGTTTCTTATCGTTACGTTTAAAACCTTTTTTAAAAATTTCCTTTAATTTCTTTAGGTTTCGTTATTTTGCGGCTTTTTTACAAATAACCTTTTTCTTTTAATTTTTATTCGAATCGGTCGAACCTTACTTATATTTTTTCGTTTAATGTATTAAGTTATTATATTTATTATTATTATCGGCGTATTGTTCTTTCGAACCGTATTAATTATTCCTAATTTTTTTATAATTCCTTTTCTTATCGAATAAATTATTTTTTTATATTTGCGATTATATCCCATTATGCGTTATTTTGGTTATCGTTCCAAAGATTTCTTATAAACTAACGTATTTTTTCTTTAATAACTTTTTTTATAAAGATTTATAATAAATACCAATTAAAAATAAAAGTCCGTAATAACTTTTTAACAGTACTTTTCTACCGTACGCTGGATCAAATCTTTTTCCGTTTAATAATTGCACCATCCATAATAACAAAAGGGGTTTTCCTACGGGCATTATTTTCTTTCGGACTAACTTTCCGCTTCGGCCAGCTGCTAGATATTTTCTAGGGCTATAATTCGAAACTATCGATACCATTATTCGTCGTTTTTATTATGCCCGATACGGTTTAAAAAATCGAATCCCTTATAATACATACAGATAATTCGTACATAAATATATTATTTCCATTTTTCGTAATCGGGATATTCTCGTCGTCGACAGTATATAACATACATTTTGCCATATTAATCGGATATTCCGGGACAAATCTTTTCTATTTAACTTTAATATTTGCGTAATTATCTTTATAATACCTCTTGTTATATTCGCATTATCTATTAAACCAGCTTTTTAGCTTTTCGTATTTTTCGTCAGATTTTTTATCGTAATAATCCTTATTAAACCTTTTACTTAAAGCCTAATACGTACTTAGCTTAAATTATATTAATAATTTTACTATCGTTTCTTTAATTATTCCTGGATTATCCCTCCGGTATAAGGGTCTAATTATCTTATCGTAATTTCTTAAGTTTCTTGCATTTATAAGCCTTATGTCCTATTTTGTTATAATTAAAACATTTAATTTAGCTCTAATTTTATCTATGGGTAACGCCGAGTTCCATAGGTCCTAACGCCGTTCCATAAAAAATAAGGGGTACGTTTCGTTTTTTCCCCTAGTTAAACTTATATCCCGAACGTAAGGCATATTATCCTTTTTTTTCCTATCGTTTTTCAAACTGTCGATTATTAATTTTAATTATTTTTGCGATATACCAATTTAAGGCAATTAATTATTCGATCCGAATAATTTTATCCTTTATATCGTCCTTTAATCCTTTATAAAATATATCGATAAGGGTATCGGCTTCGTTATCTTTCTATCCTGCCTTAGCCGCAAAATTCTTAAAGGTTACGGCATACTTGGACGCAAATCCTTTTTATCGGAATTATAAAAGTTATTAAGCCGTTAATCGTTTTTTATCCGGATTGCCGAAATTATCGCGTATTTTGTTTTCGAAATTTGTATAAGTCGAAAAAATTTCGTTAATAAAATTCTCCTTATTTATTTTTCCTATTTCTAAAAAGTTTCTCATAATAGGCTTAAACTAATTAACCGCATTTTTTATTAGGCATATTCCTATTGCTAGGACTATATCCGCTGGGTCGCTAAAATCTAAAAAACGAAGGTAAATTCGTACCTAAGTTAAAAAATCTAAAGATTACCTTTTCCATTATAAGGTTCTAGTTTTTTCGGCTTTATACGAACGAAAAAGGGTTAGGCAGGCGTAACCCTAAATTGTCGAACTTCTTTCTTTAACTCCCGAATTCGAGCCTAAAATTGTTAAATAAAGGTTTCCTAAGTGCTAATTGACATTTTAATAATATTAAATATTACTTAAAGTTTAACGATATTATTAAATAAAAATTTGTAACGTATAACGGTTAAGCAATTTAATTAATTATTAAACCTAAATCGTACGGGTTTATATTAATAAAAGTATCGTAGAAATCTGAGCAATAAATATAATAACGTATTACATTTCGTAATACCAAAAATGCCTTAAGTAACGATATTATATTATAAGCTAAAGCTATTTAAATTATAGAAGCAATAAACGTATATATCTTCATAAGTTAATTAAATCTTTATTAAATCTTGACGTTATTAAAGATCCAATGCCATTGGATTCGGTTAGTTCTGTATGGATTCATTTAAATCTTGATGCTAAGAGAGATCCAAATCACGTAACTCTTTTTTGTGGGTCCGACCTTTTTCGTGGCCGATCTTGGGTTGGGTCGTAACATTCGGATTAAAAGGAATAATTAGGAATCCGAAATTATTTTAGTTACGGGCCGTAAAATTATAAAAATTAAATTTATCGATTTTAATAATACCGTATTTATTATTAATAACGTAAATAAACTTGATTAGCTAAATACGACAAAAAACGAAAATTAATTTATAAATAATTTTAATGTAATTATCCGAAAAACTTTTAATATTAAATTTATTAAGGATAATTTGGTTTAAAACGACCGTAATATCTCGTATACGAAAAAAAGTTATAATTTTATAATACAAATTATCGATAACTTAATTAATAATCCTGATTAAGACGGTTTATTATTATTATCGTCGTTATCGAATAAGCAAAATAAAGATTTATCGGACAAAAACGAACCGTTAATATAATTTTTTATTTTCTTATTATTTTATAATATATTTTTATATAAGCGATATAATATTTATATTTTAATTTTAATATTAATATAATTTTATTATTTACGTAATTCTAAATAATGAATTTCCGAATCGTTTTATATATTATCGTAATTATTTAATTATTATATTAATATAATTTATCTACTTTTAATAATGGAATTATACATAAAAAGATAATATTTTATAATACGGTATACGGTATAATTATTAACGAAATTAATATAAATAATTGAGTTTGTAATCTATGTAATTTTAATTAATTATATTCCGTTTAAACGTTTTATTTTTCGTAAGGTTATATAAAAATATTATATTATTTATAATTAAATATAATATATAATTTCGGGTTAATCCGTATACCCCGTTTATAATTAATTTATTAATTACTATTTTTAAGTACTTTTTAAGATTTGTTCCTTTTGTTTTGCCTTTTTTTCGCGCGTTATTATAATTTATATATTAATAATTCCTTTTACGTTTTTGGGTCAGAAAATCATATTTATTTTAGGCGTAATATTTACGTTTAAGTTTTTTTAGAAATTTTTATTCGGATTATATAATAATGCCAAATATTTGAAAATTACGTATAAATATTTTTTGCCGCATTTTTATACGTAATTTGCATATTTATTATTCGTATAATTTCGTAAATTATAATATCTATAAAATAATTATATAATATGTATTTTTTGGCCAGGTAACCCGGTTTATAAAATTATAAACGGTTTTTCGTATCGTTTATATAATATCTAATTTATGTAACCTTTTTATTAAATTACAAAAACCGTAATTAATCGAAAATTCGTAATTAATTTAACAATTTAATAATTTATAAGGCCGGCATAATCCGTTATAACGTAAATTTTGTTTTATCGGTTATTATTACGGAAAATATTCCGAATTATATTAATAATATTTAATATTTATATAAATACCGTATCTTTTCGTAATAAAAAATTTTATTCGTAATATAAATTTTTCGTAATATTATCGAATTTATAAATTTTTAATAATAGGAAAAAAAATTTATTTAATATATATTTATATTAATATTAAAATATAAAGTATTTATCTTTTTTTTAATTTTCCGTTATATTAATATAATTTTATAACATATACCTAATATTTGGAATTGGTTATATATAATATGTATTTTTTGTAAGGAATATTTTATATCTTAAGATAATCGAATATTATTTGGTTAATACGAAAATACCTTAATTAGAATTATGTTATCGGTTTCGCCTTATCGTAAAATATTTTAATACCGGTTCCGGTTATTTTTTGGTTAAGGATTTTATTATTTGTTTTTAAAATTATTTTTTAGGGGCAGATTATTTTTATTTTAATATCTGTTCTGGTTATTTTTTAATTTAAAATGTTATTATTTATTTTTAAAGTTATTTCGTAAAAATAAATTATTTTTCGGAGATATTATTAACGAATTTAATTCCTTTAACTGGGCGAATAAGATTTTTTGGGTTTATTTAAGGTATATTATCGGAAATTAAAGCAGAAATTACTTTTATTATATCGGCAAGGAATTTATTTATTTTTTATAATATCGTAAAATATATAAAAGTATATATTATAATATAGATTTTAAGTATTAAATAAAAGGAAAATTCATTAATCATTATTATATCGTAAATAACGTTATTTTATATATTAAAATATAATAATCATTTAAAATTATAAGAAATTATAAGTAAATAAGTAATATTAAATACATATTAAATAATTATAATAATTATATTAAAAATTTTATAATAAAATATAGATTTTATATAATTTATATATAGGTATTAAGTTTATTTATATGATGTTATTTCGTTATAATAAAAATAATATTAATTTTTTAATTTATATTTAATAATGCATATAAATTTAATAATTTACATATTTAGAATTATATAATTCTGAAATTTATATACATTTTAATCCTAATTATATACATTATTTTAAGATATTTTTATAATTTATTAATTATTCGTAAGCTTTATTTATATATTACAAATCCTTATATGTTCCTTATTAATATTAATAATATATTCTGTAATTATTTAATATACGAACTTTACTTTATTTATTATATTTTTTATTTCTTTATTTATACTTTTAATTTTAATTAAGCGGAATTTAGATCGGTAAACTTTTAATATTATTAAATCTTTTAATTATAATTACTTATTTATATATGCTTAATATTATATAATTATTATAATATTATTATTATTATTTAATAAAGCAAAATATGGTAATTATATTTAAAAAAATATATAACAATTTAATAAAAAATTAGAATATATATAAAAATCGTAATAGCGTTAAGTTAGTTTTCGATATGAATTATATTAATTACGACGCTATTTTCCGTACTTTATTTTTTATTATATATATTATTTTTTTTAAATTAAATTATTATAAAATAAATTTTATTATTATATACCAAAAAACGTAAATTATTTATTACTATATATATATATTAATGTATATCTTATTTACGATAATTTTGGAATAATATTTAAATAAATATTTCGGGATTTCGATTATATATATATAATTTATAAAAAATTAATAAAAAATGTATTTATATATTTTAACGATTTTTAAATTTGATTTTTATTAAACCTTAAAAAATCTATTAAATAATATGCAATATTATTCGTTTTTTTCCTTATATCAGAATATAATAATAAAATTATCGATACGGATAATACGGATTATTATATAATAAGTTTTTAAAACTGCAAAATAAATATTCTTTATATTATAAATTTAACCGGCGTATATTTTTTAAAAAATCGTATAATTCGGGCTATTAACCGTTTTCGGGAATTTATGATTTATAACGATTTGCATAACATGAATAATATTAGGGATATAGTAATTTTATGGCCTTAATATAAAAAAATATAAAACCGTAATATATTTTATAATATATATTATATGGACGTTATTTTTATAATATTAAACGAGAAGAAAATCCATAATTAAATATAATTAATTATTAAGTAAATAACTTTATATAAAAATTGGATTTTTAATAATTGTAATATATTTAGTATTAATATTAAGGATTTCGGCGGTTACTCGGAATATCCGATTATTATTATACCTATATAAGATTTTGATATAAAGAAATTCTTAAAATTAGCCGGGAAAAAAGCAAAGAAATTCTTAGAATTAACCGGGGACTTAATTACGTTAATAAAAGAAAAATGTAGCGAAAGAAAAAAAGTTAAATCCGGCCGTTAACCTTTATTAAGGGAATTAAAAAACCTTAATTCGAAAAAAAAATAATTATTAAAATTTTTAATAAAAAAATAATAAGGTATATGGACGGCTTTACAAAATATTAATTAAGATTATATGCCAATAAATATTAATTTTAATTATAAAAATATTAAGTTATACAGCGTAATTAATAAGGATTTATTATAAATTTAGGATTTTAAACGTTTTAAATTAATATTTAAAAAAACGGATATTAAAATAATTATATTAATAATAAAAAATAATTTTTTTAATATTGGCAAAACATTATTTATATTATTTATTTATCTGTATAATCGATTTTTTATCTTAATTATTTAACCTGAATTAAAATATTTTAAGAGTTAAAAAAATAAAAATATTTTAGGAATTAATATAATGAATTCGAAAATAAAAACCGGAAAATAAAATTTAAAATATTTTAATTTTATGTCGTAAATTAAAGGCTATAAATTAAAGAGATAATTTATTAATAATTACGATAAATTATAATTAAAATTACGTAATATAAAATTTTGTTAATTTTGTTAATTAAAAAAATTTATCATATATTTATTATAGTATATAATTAATCCGGATTAGGACGAATTAATATTTTGTATCAAGTTTAACGAATTAAAAATTAATAAAAATAACGAATTTAATAAGTGAATAATATATTAATAATTTTAAGTAATATTATATAAATATTTATAATTATTATATTTTATAATTATAATATTACGTTAAAATTATATACGTTTTTTATTATTAACTTTAATTAAAACCGGCAAAATTTCGTTTTTTATTTTTTAATTTAATATCGTAATTATTTTTTAATTTCTTATTGATATTATTATTTAATAAGTATCGTTTATTCCTAATATATAATATTTTAATTTTAATAAGAATTATTATTTCGATTTCCTTTTTCGATATATTATTTATAATGTTAAGGTGTAAATTATTACGTTTTGTCGACGCCGGCAATTTTAATAACGATATAAAAATAAACGAATTATATAAATATAAATACGGTAACGAAAATAGGATTAAAAAATTAAAAATATTTAAGAATAATAAGTTTTATGTCGACGTTATAAATAAAAAAACGAAATAAGTTTTTAATTAAGATTATTTAATACGTCGTAAATTACGCATATAGGTATAGGTATCGTTATAACCGAAATTACGATTCCAAATTGCAAAAATATATAAACTATATGCCGGTTTAATATTTAAATTATTGAAATTATCGTTAAACCGTTAATTACTAATTTAAATTAAACGATTATATACGGTATATTTTAATTAGGACGGAATATAATTTAAAGCGGTTTTGCAATTTTTTCCAATATTTGTTAAATTTATAACGTAATAATAATTTATAATTTATATAGATCGGTTTACGATATAAAATTATAACGCCGTTATTTCCGATTAAGCGAATTCCGTTATTTGCGAAAAATTAATTATGTTTTTTATAAAATTAAAAATACAACTTTTTCGTATATTATATATAACGCAAAAAATAAGTAATTTTTTAAAATATTTTAATATTATTATTTATCGAAATCGGGAACCGCCTTAATTAATTCGATTATATTTTGAATTAAATATAAACTTTTAATTTTATTTAATTTATTCTGGAATTTATTAAAAAAAATTATTTAAATTTAATAAAAATAAATATTTATTTTATTTTTTTATTATTTATATTAAGACTTTATTATTTTCCAAATAATTATTTTTATTAAATTAGCTTTTAATTATTTTATATAAATATTTTCGTATTTAAAAATTTGGATATATAAAGGAAATTAAACGTATATATATTATAATAAGGTTCAGCCGGAATTAAATTATTATGGTCCTTTTTTAGCATAATAATTTCGTTTTTTTTTAAAATTTGCTAAAATTATTTTACGTATATATTTGCCGTTAAATAACGCATATTATTAAGACTTTATTTTTGTCCGGTACCGTAAGTTAAAATTATTTTATTTCGGAAATTTAAGGATAATATTTTAATTGGCCGAAAATTAAAATTAAAATTTAATAATTATTTTGTCTTAATTAAGATTATTTGCGATAAATTCCGTATCGTTCTTTTTATTATTTAAATCCGTTATGTCGTTTTTTATTATAACCTTTATATTTTTATAAAAAATATAATTTTTAACTTACTGGGCTTAAATTTTGTTTGTTATTTTATTTTTTTATAGAAATAAACGGTTTAGATTTATATTTATTAAATATTTAATAAGATATAAATAATATAATTTATTTATAATTACGAACCGTTTAACCAAATTATTATTATATATTTTTAATTAAATATTTTTAGGATATATTTTATTATATTATTCGATTAATATTTGAAATATTTATACTTAATCCAAAAATAATAATAAATATAATAATACGAATAAAATTATTTAATTATTTTAAATTATTATACATATAAATTTGGTTTCCTTAAAATATTTCGAAATTATATAATTTAATAATTTTTTTATAATTTTTAATAAATATTTTCGATTTATTATAATCCTAATTAAATAAGTACGGATATTTATAATTTTTGCCTTATTATTAATATAAATAATAATTTTAATAATAAAACGTAAATTATTAAATTAAATTATGGAAATATTATTTAATAATCCGAATATATTAATTATTAAAAAATTTAAATATTTTTAATTTAAATGTTAATTTTTAAATATAAAGAAAATAATAATATCGATTTCGGAACGATTAATATTAAAATGCCGGACTTTTACTTTATAACCATATTTAATTAGGCCGCCGATTTAATAAAAACCGCTATATTTCGCAATACTTTTTATAATATTATTAATAATTATTATATATATAAATTAATATATATAAATAAGAAAAATAAAACATATATTATGGATATTAATATATTTAGGCCGGGAAATTTTTTATTCCGGTAATAAATATATTTTATCGATAATAATTAAATTAAATTATTATTTGAAAATAAAATTTAATATAGTAATTTGGAATTAATTATTCGATATTTATTTAAGATTAAAAATAATATAATTATATTATTTAGTAATTATACGGTTAAATATTTTTAGATTAAGCTTTTTCGTATTTGCAAATATTAAAATAAGAATAAAATATAAAATTATTAATATAAAAATTTATTATTTTTCCGTTAATTTAATTAATAATATAATTTAAATAATGATTAAATTAATTATTAAAAAAGGTTTAAATAATTAAGCATTTTTCGAAACTTATTTTAATAGTAAAAAAAAATTAAATTTTCCGAAAATCAAATTATATATTATATTAATTTATTTTTTCCGTAAAATACGGCCTTATCCGTTAAATATAATATTTAATATAAGGTAAATAAATTAACGGCGTAAAATTTCCGTAAGGTTATTAATTATATATATAATATTAATATATAGGTTAATTATGTTTATATCGGTAAAAAACAGGTAAAGATATCGGATAAAAATAAACGTTTTGTTTTAAAAAATTAAATATTCGAAAATTTAAGATATTTATTTTAAATTTTCGAATATATTATTTATATTTGGTTAATTAGGAAAAAAATATATTTCGGGGCTTATTACGGGCGATTTTAAATTTTATATATTATTATTTTGGCTTATAAAATTATATTATTATTATATTGGCCTAAAAAAATAAAAAATTATAACATATATTAATTAAAATTTTGGATTATTTTTTTATTATAATAATTTTTATTTCGTATTAATTAAGATTATTATTATATTAAAAAATAAAGATTTTAATTTTGCGTTAAATTATATAAGTTAAAATATTAAGAATTTTATAATTAATATATATTGCCAAAATTAATATTAATAATTTTTGCGAATTTATATAAAAACGTACCAAACGGAACGAAAAAATTATAATTTGTTATCAGGCCTTATTTTGGAGGTTTTGTTATTTTTGTAAGTATTATTCTTAAAGAAGTTTAGCTGATATATTGGACCCTTAACAGATACTTCTTGATCAAAAGTTATAGCTGTGGCTACGGCTGCTACGCCGCAGGCGCAGCCACAACCTCCAAAATGGGGTCCTGATCACGATGAGGCAAGAACATATATGAGCCGATCAGTATGGGACCTTTCCGTATATGGGGAGCGCTCCGCACCCCAGCTAGCTGACAGTTAGTGCTCGAGCTGACAACGTTCCACTTTTAGTGGTGTGATGGGCTACGCCCTTGTTCTCGTGCCGTAACACTAAGCTAGCTGAAGTAACCTATAAGGTGATGTGATACGTTATCTTTTAAATTAATTCTTTTTTATATTTTTTAAACCTACTTATCTCTTTTACCTTTTACTTATTCACTGACTATTACTTCAATGTATATTACAAACTATACGTATAGAAAGGCTGCACGAGGACTATGGCCGTTCTAGCGTAAACGCGAATGTGTTATAAGGCAATTCATGGATAGCAAAGACAAGCCAATACTTCAATAGCATGGTGACTGGATGGGATCAATAAGACGACCCCAAGCTAAGGCGTCTCCTGCTGTCTTACTGATTGGGGCCCAGCGACACCACCGCCAGCCCCCAAGGGAGCCCTCCACCCCCCTTTTCCCTTCGCCCCCTCTTTTTCGGGTATTTTCCCAGTTGCGAGCGTCTAGCGCTGCATGGGTAAGTTCCTACCGACCGGGCGGCATCGAACGAACTGTGGGTTTACGTATGCCAGATGCATGTGTGCGAGAAGATGCAGAGCAGTTATTGGACCGTTTCGACACTCACCTGCTATCTTACATTAGGAAAATATATTCCAAAAAAGGCGGGAATTGAATTATATCATTCGACACTTTCACCTGGGTAGCTAAGGTAATGATAAGCATGGATAGTAAATACCTGCAGTTGCCGGTTATTGCTGCGCTTTTCTCGGGCCTCAAAAGATAAACACATGACTTGCAAGGACACACACGCAAGGCGAAAATTAAAAGTAATAGTTGATTGGATCACGAAGAGCTCGAGGAGAATATAGGTGAAAGATAACTACTACTGCACACCGGTGGTTTGCCTGTCTGCCCGGCCCCCTCGCGTAGGCCGCAACCCCCTTGTCGATTGGTAATCGATGCCGTTTCCGGGAACGAAGCGGCAGCCTCGCCTTTCAGCGCAGCCGCGCAGGCCCTACCCCCTTGCATCTGGTTGGAAGGGAAAAAGAAGGAAATTCTCATGTCGTGGATTGCTTGCCATCATTACGCCACCACACAAATAAGGCAGTTAGCTGCCTCTATTCGCTCCCGCCCGCCTCGTCGTTCGACCCTTTTCGAGTAGACAATTGCATTATTCTTATCATTTCTTCTCAAAACGCAAATCACAAAGAACCTCGCCTGCGCTGCCGGCAATATGCTCGCCCCCGTCATGAACAACGTTGCTCTTCGTCTTCTTGGGAATGGCAGAAGAGAAACTGCGCGTCTAGGATACAGCCTTCTTCTCGTCCCTGAAGGTAGGCTGCGGGCTGAGGGTTGTAGGGCTGCTAACCATGTCTTTACCGATGATGCCGGCTTCCTGCTCCTTGTCGAACGGATTAGCCACGCTTGAGGAGCCGGAGCCGGAGCCGGCAGCCGGCGTGGGAGGCTGACTCTCGGAGGCCGGTCCGGTAGCCCCGGCTGCGCCGCGGATAGTCTCGAACCATTTCTGGGCCTCTGCGGGCGAGTGGGCCTTGAATTGGAGTTCCGACGTTCCCGACAGCTTGCTGCTAAAGCTTCCGCTCTTGTCTTTCCCCTTGATGTTGAACTTCTCTCCGGACGGGGTGCCAATGACGGCATCTGGCAGGTAAATGGATAGCTCCGGCTTGGGGTCTTGGCGCACATAGTCGTCATCTTTGAATTCGTGCAAGAATTTCGAGGGGGTGACAACGTAGTAGCTAGACTGCGTACCCCACGACAGCTTGTTCCGGGACTTGCGCTCCAGGCTGCCTTCGATTAGCGGCTTCGTAGATGGGTGGAACTGGTTCGGGAAATTGACAGAGTCGACACTTCGTGGTGGCTCGTTCGGGTTGACGAGCCGGTGGCCTTCCCGATTCAGAAAACCCTTCCATTCGAAGTCATGGGGAACTTGCTGCGCGGTGCCGAGCATATCGGCGTACAGCACTCTGGTCTTCTCCGCCTGCCCACCGGCCACCTGATTGAAGGCCTCCAATCCCTGTTGGATCACTTGGATGACGTGCGCTTCAAACTGCTGAAAGCCGTCTTGGATGTGGATTAGGTCATTCCGGTGGTTATTCTCCTCAATAACTTGTTTGTTCAGTCGGTGGAGAACACCGCGCTGTACGACGTAGGGATCGTTGTGAGCGTCCAACTTTCCACCGGTGGAATCGAAAACGGCAGCCTGTTGTCCAAGGAGTTCGAGGTGCTTCTGAGTGCTATTCCGAGCCTTCTCGACCTCCTTTGCGCTCTTCTCCACGCCTGATGTCACTTCCTTGTGTTTTGCCTTGATTTCCTTGTGCAAGCGTTCGAAGATGGGGAGGACTGTTCCTTTGAGAGTCCTTTCCGTTTCTAAGTTCGAGTTGACCATTTGCTTTTCCTCTGGTTAGCCGCAAGGGTCAATGAAATGTGAAAGGAAAGGAGGGGGGGGGGTGCTTCATACTTGTGTGTTGCTTCGCATGTTCTCGAAGAGCCCGGCGATACCACCAAGAGATTGGTCGAAGTGCGAACCCTCTCTGAGTGGTTGAGAGATCGTCTTAAGAATCCTCTCATACTCCTTGGAGTGTGCTCTGTGGACTTTCTCTGTCGCGCTCACGTAGTCTTCCAGGTATCCCACCGCGTGTTTCCAAGCTTGCAGTCTCTCGGCAAGCAAGCCGGCAGTCTGTAAATGCAAATACTCCGGTCAATCGCCGTCGTTATTGGCCAGGACCGGACTGCGACTTACGCTAGTAGGGTCTACTTCCGGTATGGCTTCGTCGCTCATGACGCTGTTCATAGTCGTGCCGTGCCGAAGTGGCAACTTTTGTGTGTCCCCACTCATGATGCTGTGGAGTAGGTATTCTGTCTTTTAGCGATATGTTACCAGACAGCAGTAGTTGGCCTACACGGCTGAGGATGGAAGGAAGCGGTGTGAAGGCAGAGCAAACAAAGAATAGAGAGTGACGACGTTGGTATTGACGCGGAGGGAGATATGGGTGGGAGCTTTACGACAATTTACTAGGTATTAAGGAGGATAAGTAGGTAATGCTAGACCCTTGGGCTGATCCAAGTTTAAGGGTCTTGGACTAGGATGGTTCGAGCCAGGGGCCTTCTCCCCTGGAGGAGGTGACTGCACCCGCAAAGGCAAAATCAAGCTTTAAACTTACCGCTGATGCAATCCTGCCGCAAGATCTAACGAGCTTACCATATAAAAGAGAAAGACATGCTTTGGTTCGCGACAAAGAGAGGGGTGTTGAGGTCATCGATGACCATCAGCGTGGCACGCGATGTTGCGAAAGAAGGTTAATTGGCCAGGGGTATCAATGGGCGTCAGGCTAGTATTCTGAGTGGCCGACAACTGAGTGGGAGCCCATTGTCGAGCTACAAGCTGTTAGGTAGCTCGTCCTTGTGGATCCAGTTACAGGGGGTCAATCTGTTTAATGACGACTCCCCATCACACATCCAGAGCTACAGAGTACGGCGCATGCAGTTTCCCTCCGGCGGGCGCAGCAAGCGTCGCATCCACGGAATATCGCTCCTAGCTCTAAACCGTCATTTCCTTCCTCAGGGGAAATGAGCATCTCTTGAGCATTACGTATGCGGTAATGAATAGTTCGATAGTCGGACATTGTCTATTCTCCGGACGGAGACAAGGTCATGCACTTCCTTTGTGCATATGTACGAAGTACGAACAGATTCTGTAAGCATAGTCCGTCTATGCAATCTCCCGTGCATCGGTTGATTCAGTGGTCCCCACCTAGACTGGTCAAAAATGCTAAACAAAGCTGTTTAGTACCTATCTCGGAATCACAGACCAATGCGCCTGCATATGCGAGATCGCCGATCCCTTGCACATATGATCTCAAGCTCATGGTTTCAAAACCGAAGAAAGGAAGAGTAAAATATCGCCGGATCACGACTTGCTGTCCAATTCCACTGTAAATATGATGGGTATATGATGTGCTCTCCTCAACAAAGTCCCGGCAGGCATTCAAGCAGTCAATGCTAGTTCACAATATCATTTGAGGGAAACAGTACGCCGTCGAACCTCCATCCTTTCCGATTGCCCTTGCCAAAGTCGTCATGCAATCCAGTGTATCCGTCGCCTAAAACGCCAACCTAGTACAACATGACCGTCTATCCTAGTGCAAACAATGCATCATGTAGTCATCACAAGAGTGGTTCTGGAGTATGGGTTTCATTAGTATTTTTGGGAACTCCTCCCTTGGGGAAAGAGAAGAAAACCCATTCATCATGATCGGATTGCAGCAAGCGAATCCGGTGTGGACGTGGACGATTAGTTGACCCGGGACTGCATGATTCGGATTCGCCGTTCGGCCTGGGCATCGCCAAGAGGTGCATGCGGAAGAAAGTGAAAGCCCATAGATTCGGCATGATTTCCTCTCGACGGAGACGTGCCTCTTGACAGGCCGTTCTCATGGATCCCGGTATGTGTTCCGTCTGATCCGCCCTCAGAGATAGTGGACATCGGATCATTCAAGACCACTTGAGTGGGAGAACCTGGTGCACTTATAGCCGTCTGGTAATCGGGAAGCAGAATCATTCCAGAGTAGCTCTGTGTTCTCGGCAGAGGTGTCCTTGTGGCGGTCGTATAGCTCGGAACCTTGCTTAGTTGCGCCATATCCAAGTGCTCTGAATGTTCCGGCTCAGGCGGCGTAGTATTGTGTGAATGGTCCTCCTCACTAGTACGGCGCGACAGTTCCGTAGAATGCGACTGCGACCAATCCACCGGATGGTCATCATCGTGATGGTAGTGGAAGGGCGTTGTGGTTTCTGACCTCGAGCCACTGGAGAGGAACGACGAGTTTCGGCTGGATTGGTTCAATGATACGTTCTGTAACCTAGACGACAACGCTGCGGGCGGAACCGCTCCATGCTGCGCCATTACAGCAAGATTTTCCGACGACCCGGCTCGCGACTGCGAATAGAATGGACTGTTGAGACCGCTCTGGAAATTCGAGGGTGTCATGATGCCGCTTGGGTCCACATCTTCATATAGCTGATCAAGCACGTGTTGTCCGTACCCTGGCGGAGCCATATTGGACGTCGTGCTGTCCGCTTGTGTTCTCTCGCCAGTCGTCGAGGGTTGCTGGGACACAAGGTTACCCTCCTCGTCCAGGGGCATGTTGGGCGAAATGAAGATAGTGACTGGTAATGTGGCCCGTAACTAGTCATACTGTCAATACGGGTGACGTCATAGGACGGGCAAACAGCGGCAAACATACCTCAGAGATATGGCCGTCGGGGTTTTTCAGAGCAACGGTCAATTTCGCCTTGTGCCTGATCTTGATGCCGTGGACGTTGCAATCCTGGATGCATCTAGTCAACTTTTTCGGCAGCGGCAGGTCCTTGGTGACAAGCCAGCCCTCCTGGCCAGTTTCCTCAATGTTATCTTGCCAGTGCTCATCTCGGTTGACTTCGATAGTCCACGTCGTGACGTCGCGATCGCGCTTGTGCGACTTCGTTGCGGTCGCGTAGCTTGACACGCTGAGCTCTTGGATTTCGATAAGCTTGACCGTAATGAGGCCCATTTCTAAGCCCTTCAGCAGGGGTGTGAATCGCATCTCTAACGGGATGTTACTACCGAAAACGACAGCCTTCTGCGGAATCACGACAGAATACTCGATCTTGTTCGGCCAAATGTTTTCCACGCTCATGGCATGATTAAACTCCAAGGCTGCGGGTTCCAGCGTCCGGATGATGCGCAAACGCTTGTAAGCATGGTAGTTCTTGGCAAGCTTGCCCCGTGAGATGGTCGCTTTCAAGAAGTAGGTGATTCCTGTCTGATAGAGCCCCTCAACGCTCTCTGGCGTGTCGCCCGGGAGGGTGAGTTCAAAGGGCCACTCGTAATTTCCAGGGGCTAGCAGGTTGTGATGGTGTGTCGAATCACCTACGAAGGGAGGCCAGGAGTGTTTCAATATGCAGGTCGTCTTGTCAACTCTTTGATTATGGAGACCCGTTGGGGTTTGTCTCCCGTCCATCCACGCCAACCGACAATTGCCAGTTAACCGGAGATGCACATCGTCTACTTTTAGGGATTCTCGCAGACAAAGGACCACACAGCCCTTCAGAACCTGGCCAGTTGCCTCGTGCTCATTGCCACGAAAGACGATAAATTCGTTCTCTAGACTGCAAGTAGGTGCTGTCAGACCATGCTGCACACGTAATTATTGGCCATATGAAGAGGTGCCTTACCGAATCTCAAATAGTGTACACGCGTTCCGACTGGCTACCGACGTAAAAGGGTTGAAAGACGGCATCCTCGTGTTCGTGTATCCTAGCGAGACGGGTTATGGATGGTGTAGATATATTACTGCGATATATCACTATGCGCTCGCTCGACGGAGCGCAAAGCGAATAGAGGGATTGCTACGCTAGCTGCGGGAAAAGAAAATCGGTGCAAGCAAAGGAAGAAGATCTATTTAAGAAGAAGGTCGCCGTTGGCTAACTCGATAGACCCATATAAGATAGTTTAGACTAAAACGGCCGAAGACTGATTGGGGCGACTGTGCCTGGCTACAATCCCCTTTGCGGTTCCAAGATGACGGAATAGATGATGAGGCAAGCGGTTGTGAACGGACCGAGAGCTGTCACGGCCGTCCCATGTTTATGAGAGAACTGGCAACCGGACGCCTTCTCGAAGCCTGCGAGGTTTTAGTCTTACCTCACGTGTAGCTAACTAGTTGTAAAAGAAAAGCTGACTAGTTCCATCCGCGGCGATAGCCGGGACGCCAAATGTGACGGGACCTGGTTGTCATGGCTGGCAAATTCGAGTGGTGAAAAAATTAGAGTGGGGGGATCAATTGGTGGGCTGTCTTGGCTGACCTAGAGCGAAGCACGTCAGATAGGAACGGTTCCAGTTCTGGTCCGAAGAATTAGCCCATTTTACCTAACAAATGAAACATCAAAAACGGTTACTAAGTAACACTGGTTGCCGCAGGTTATAGTTATTAGTTACATAGCTCTAGTAAATCTCTATACCTAATAACAGTATTGTACAACCCAGGCAGTTGATAGGATAAAAGTACTGCATTTCGGCTTGGGCTCAGCTGAACACATATGTACATGGGCCTATATCATTATCAGCTGAACAAAAAAGGGCTGTGCCCAGTCATACCTAATCCGTACATATGGACATTCAACGCACATGGATCCTTTCTAGGCTATGATTTAAGTGTTCACCCCCTGAAGGCCTTGGAAGTAGTCAATCGAGCAACATCGCGTGTGTTTATATGCGCCTGATACACGTATGCATGTTCGTCCTGATATAATACTTACATAAAGCTTGCGTAAACCCTGTCCAAAGCCTCAATATTGATTGTCTTGGCGGACTTGGAAGAACAACAAGAACTTAAGGCTTAGGGCCAAGGGTTATGTACAGGGGCCCACCTTTCCAGCCCCCACTGGCCCGTAAATGGAGGAATCTCGATGATCTTCCCCTTTTGACGACGAACCCGTCTGCCCTTACAGCCATATTCACGTTACGCAGGATTCAAATGTAACAAAACGGCTGTACCGTCAATGTCTGTCCCGTTGAGTTCGCCGGAAGTACTACGGCCGGGGAGGTTATCTGGATCTGTGGTCGAATTCTGTCGAGTGCAAGTGGTTGGATGTTGAGTCGTACAACCAAGATCGTACGGTCCTCATGGTTCGATGGCATCATCCAATCCGATCTCGAGGAGAGCTGCCGCACTACGAAGTTTATGTAGGCTCATATAGCCTGTGCCTGCAGGGAAACTGGTCGTCAGACACGTGCAGTACCATCCCTCCCGTACGCCAATAACGTTGCCAGACGTAGCATCTGCACGTCGAATGGAGTTATTCACGGCCTGACCAGGGAAAATTTAACGCTGCTACCAGCACTACGAATCTGGGTATCCGGCCATGCAGGCCATGTTAATGGCACCGTAGAGGACCATGTTAACGTGAATTCATTACAGATACTCTGATATAGAAGGCAGCAGACCGCCGCAAGAAAAAACTGTTCACATGTTACGAGGCTTTTAGGAATAGGTCTAGAATAGGCTTGCGACATCGATCGCAGCGCTTCCGTGGTTGACGCTGAACCCATTTCCCGATAATCACGCACCTGCCGCCACGTACCCACTTGACCCGAACTCACTAAATATCGTGCTCCGGTTTATGGCCCGCACCAATGAGACCTCGTCACTTGTTGAGCCGCCTGCTTTTGTTATTGATGCAGGGCCGAAAGCTCGCCGAACCGAGTTTGATGCTATCTGACTAGACGCTGCTTTTTGACAGCTCCTGGCGGCGGACTCTAATGTACGTACGTCTTGAAACCCACCCTCCGTATGAAGATCTGACCTAGCACTAACGACGATACACCAACACGTTAACTGCCAAGCGGGCGCATAGGATGCTAACTTACATCTGATACGGGGGTGGAGCGAAGCCTGATGAGTCTGCTGCGCTTGCGCATATGCTACAATGTGTCTGACTGGATTCTTTTCACCTTGGTGGCATACGCGGCTTTTCCCGATCCCCCTGACTTACCCGTACATGTAAGGGACCTCAGTATTCCTTGAATTTATCGGATTTCATCCGGGCAGCCCTGCGGTCGATGCTCATCGAATGGTGGTGGGCCTTGATAAAGAAGTGGACCGGCTCCGTTTCGATCCCTTCCTTACGTTAGCGTGGTTATGGAGTTTTCCTTCGTGGGGGTCCCTTTTAAGTGGACAATACTTCGCTCGAACGCGAAAGCGTCGTCGCTCTGGCTCCTGAGTTTGTGGCAAGATCCAGCACAAGCCCCTGCGTACGTGTAAGAGTGATTGGCCCCAAGGATGCCTCGCGAGAGGCCCGGCTACGCTAGCACCTAATATCTATGACGCCAAGTTATCAAAGCTATCAAGGCACATCCACTTTGAAAAGGCCGAATGCCGGCCATCCCTGTGAGGCTCTTCCGAGCGGCTTACTGGCATACGGATGAAGTTTGCTCTTTTGCCAGCGGTGTCGAGCTTGTGCAACAGTTGGGACCTTGCGCATGGATTCGCGATTTTGAATTATTTTAGGAACCGAAGCCCACTAGTCCATTTGTCCCCACCACCCTTATCATCTAGCGGTCAGTTTTTCAATGAAACGCACAGGCTTATCCGCGGTATTGCTAGTTAGTATTTCATGCAACAAATCGCCAGAAAAAAAAAAAGGACTAAGCGATATGTCATATTGCTGGGCTAGGAATACACCAACACCGAGGAGTGCCGGCGCTAATTCTGAACGGTTATGCCAGAGCCGGACTAGCATGCCGCAAAGGGCATGCTCGCCCGGCCGTATCAGCCCTGTTACCCGGATTAAGAGGCCCACATATATACACCGAGATGCTTCCGGTGCCAACGCTGTGCTCAACGGCCACGATTAAATTTCCTATCTGGAATTCGGAGTCCAGACCGCTCAGTCAAGCTCTTATCTCGGAAAGCGAGAAAAGGAGTTCACCACCGCCAGCCAGCTCTACGGCCGCATATCATGAAGTCTACATACAAGTATCACTGCGCAGGCGAAAGCGGAACATGCTTTTCAGGGGCAATCGAATGCTCGGCTGGGCCCGATTGGCACCTCGGGTCAATCCGTAGCCTCGTCAGTGAGCGAATATGATAGCTGGCGACCGAGAGCATATCCCCCTTCTGTTGACCAATGCCTGATTGAATCACCTTTCTATATGCGTGCTAAAGTCACAGCCAGACATGTCACTATTAGCGGAAACGTCTGCAGTAGAATCCTTGTTTTATGTTTAGTTCGTTTTCTTATTTAACGGGTCCGAAAACTCTACTGCTTCAAACCTCCATCGTACGGTACAGCGCATGCTGTTCTAATCGAGAAATATATTAGGGACTTCCTACAATACCGTCCGACTTGGGTAGCCCTTATATCTGCATCTCCTCAGTATAAGTATGGTAATCATGGCATGAGATAAGACCTGTACAGAGAAGTCTCTCAGGGACCTATTGCTGCCGATCGCACCAACACACAATTACGTCTAGCCCAGAAACTCATCCACCCCACTTGTCAGATCGGAGAACAACGTAAGAGTCCTTGAAACTCATAACAGAGTAGGATTCAATACGCGACTTACTTACCATATATCTTAACGTCGCCGGTCGTCAGTCATACCTTGTGATAACCCCTATTATGCGCTCCCGACCAGCTGCGCATATCGCCTGAACCGAGTCGAGGGCCCTGCTCCCGCCGCCGCGGTACTTCGGTTGGCTCTAGCGCGGCGCGGATTGCTTAGATCCATGGTAGTTCTACATTCACACGACAACTCCAGCCAAGGCTGCTATTGAATTCGAACAAGACCCCGGTAACCAAGGACTCTGTTATTATTATCGACCAACAGTCGATTCCTGGATACGATCTCTGATATGGGATCCCTATGTCGAGGTCACTGGACTAGCGTCCTATTCGGCGACGCGCCGCGCAGATCATGTCTGAGCTGAATCGTGTAGTACGCTATGATTGGCTGCTAGACCCCTTGCAGGTGCAGCCAGCCGAGAACTAGGTGGTCTGCACCCGAGCTGTCGGGATTCCTTATATCAGAAACTTTGACGACGTGCCAAAGACGTCAACACAGGCCCTACAACTCCTCGAGGAAAATAGAGAATGGAATGGAGGGCTGAGGTCGAAATTCTATCACGGGAATGACATCAACATACCCGGACTTCAACCAAGACACTAGCCCATAGCGTGGCAACAAGAGCGATGCTGCTTCAACTTCCATAAATATAAAAATACAATTGGCCCGATCGGTATAATACGGGCCGAGTCTTGATTCTCTTTGCTCTAATGTCTTTCTCCATGACACAACTCACATTTAATTCACCCCTACGTTAGAGCAAAGCCTAAGCTTGCGTCGTAGAATCTGATGGTCGAGTCCAGGCTCGGATACGTCCTTACATGACGGTTAGACTAAACGTCGGCGGAACATCATGCTAGTAGTACACGGGGGACTCACCTTTATCGCTACTGGTCATGATAGAGTCGTGAGTAAATGTAACCCAGTTCAGTGGGTCCTTATCAGCCAACTTGGTCAACACGGGCGGTATTATTGCCGTTCTAGCTCGCGACTGAACCGGATGGATGATTGGGTTGCTCTCCTTGCCCTCGGTCGCTGAGGCCTGTGAACCCGACCGCAACCTACTAGCCGAAGTTCCCTGAGTCTCGGAACGTTGTAAGGCATCGCCCCCTCTGAGTCTGACCGGCGCCTGAGGCGATGTTAGCGAACAATACTATGTAGATTAACCGGATGATGGCCACTACATACCCCCTTAGGCGTATGCACCATGCCGACATTGAAATCCCATAGGCAAAGTCTGCAGTCCTCGCCCACACTACCAAAACGGTAGTTTTTCTCGTCGCATCTCCACGGATCAAAAGCGACCGACCTAACCCACGACTGATGGCCCTGGCATCGGGCTATGAGTGCTGATTCTGATGGACACCAAATGGAGATTAGATCATCTTGACCTCCCGTCAAGACGTATTTTCCGTCCGGGGACCAGCAAACACACATAAGGCCACCATAGTATGAGAAATAGAGACCAGTGAGCCTGGAGAACTGTCAGCATGACCGCAAGTACCCGTTTTCGTAATACCTACTCCTCTTTCAGATAGTCGACAGTTCGGAAGGTGCCATCTTCGGAGACTACGGCAAGATAGCGATTGTCAGGGGAAAAGTCGAAGGAGTTTATCCGCTGGTTCGAAAGCTTCCAGATGGCCACAGGATTGTGCTTCTGGTTCTTGGACTGAACAGATTTCACCACATGGAATTCCTTGGAGAGGTCTTTCGCAGTATCAACACTAACCCCGGGTTCCTCTTCCTCCGGGTTGAAGATGGCATCTTCTTTTTCCTTGTCATAAACGACCAGTGATCCGTCCATGTGCGCTGCCATGAACAAGTTTTCGGCGCCCGGGATCCATTTTATCTGAGAGACCGGCGTCTTATTGATTACTCCCTGTCGTCTGTCAGCATAACCCCACAGGAACGTAAATGGGAGACTTGCGTTCTTGTTCAATCTCGTGTATCGTTGAGACATGGGCTCCCACCAGATGATCTCTCCGGTTGAAAAGCCCATAATCATGTCGATGTGACTCGCGCTCTTTGTAACTAGGTTGACGTCGTGACATAAACAGTGCGCCTTGGTAAATAGAATCTTGGTCAAGTAATCGGCTTTAGAAACGGAGGACAAGTCTAGCCACTGGAAGGCGCGATTTATATTTGCGAAGGCGAACAAGCCGTCACTCGGATGATCCGACAGTCTTTTGGAGAACGTCTCGTTCATGATGACCCTTGAAATAAACGAGGAATTACTCTTAGTCATGTTATTCTTAGGTTTCCGGCGCTTATTGGGATCCTTAGTCTTTTCCGGCGCGACCAATGGGTTACCGTCACCAAAAGCAGGGGCTGAGGCCGCAGTGGTAGAGGTTGATGGGCCCGAGGGAGACTGGCCGGCCTCACTAAGGGAAGTACCTCGGAAGGAGCCATCACTGCTGAATTTGGCGTCACTAGAGTATCTCCCTTCACTCGGATGCTCAGCGATACTGGACGACAGCATGGTCGCCGACGTGAACTTGTTGAATACGGGCGGCGGAGCTCGCACATCTAGACGGACGAGGGAGAGCTTGGTGCCAGCAGTCTCGGGCTGTGGAGTTGTAGCCAGAGGGTTCGGGTTGACGACGGGGGCCTCTGAAGGGTGCGGCGGCGGCGTCGCGAGCAGCAGATCCTCTTTCAGCACATAAGTGCCCTCTCCAGCCAAGAACTGATCTTCCGGGTTGGATAGTATGTTGTTGGTCTCGATCATTGGCGCGGCATGGCCTGCGGCGACCGCGGCATTATACGCGGCCTGAGTTGGGTATCGCGGCGGAGGAGGAAGCACACTGCAATGCGCGGGGAAGCGAGAGCGTATCAGCGGATCGAGATCTAAAAGAAATTATGGCGAAAGGAGGGCAAAGAAGGGCAGAGGAGGGGGGAAGGCTGCTTGGCTAAGACGTCTTGGCAGGCTTACAACATGATGAGGGCTAATCAGATGATGCGCTTCGAATATAGAGTTTGCTCAGCTAATAGGAAGCGACACAAAAGGCGACGGACTGCAGAGGTTGACTCTTTACGGCGCTATGGGAGGTGCAGCGAGATTTCAGCGCCAAGTAGGGACGAGGCTTGAAGTATGCGCAATATCAATGGTGGAATGTCAAATGTACTGGGCAGAAGGTGATGTCAATGAAGCCCAATATGTAGAGAAACTTTTTGTCAAGAACCAATTGGCACGAGTGAGGTTGTCGTGATTGTAGTTGTGATTGGAGAAACAGCGCGACGGCGCATACATGTTATGTATGATGAAGGGAATAGTTGGAGAAGGTTTGAAGTCCGTCTTGATTGCGAGTACCTAAGTAAGCTTTCGAGCTTGGAGTGTTATTGCAGCCATCTTCCACTTCCCTTTCTACGGGGTATTTTAAATGGAGAACCGAGCTCGCAGGAAGCTCTGCGGGGGATCAGCTAGGCAGAACAAGGATTCTATGCCTTCTACAGCCTATAATGTGGGGTAAAGCTGGGTAGCTGGTTCTTTGTTAGTGCCACTTTAATTAAGGCAAGACAGTATTACCTGGTAGGTACACACCTACTAGGTGGCAAAGTGGTTGACATGAAAATTCGCGCTGTCCCAAAATGATCTACGCACTTTACAGACGGATTTTATATGAAAGAAAAACACTAAAAAAAGAGAAAAATGCCCATTCACATAAAGCGGATAAGTAGCAACAGCCGCGGGGTATCGGTATACGACATCTCTTAAAATTAATAAGTTATTATTCAAGGAGTCGTTGGACAGTTATTAAAAGTGCGCGAATTTTTGTGTCAACCACCTGGGAGGGTACCTAATTATGTAATATGGCTGAAAAGACGAGGCTGGGGGATTGTCAAGGCTGGGGCTCACGTGGGGGCCCGCGACGCTGGGGCTCACGTGGGGGCCCGCGACGCTGGTCTCCCCCCGCCAAGTTGCAAGTTGTTCAACGCCTACCAAGTATGAATTTTATGGGGCATGATTGCTTATCGATCGAACTAGGGCTTTAAGTTATCGGATATCGACATGATCGGAATTGTTCCACTTTCCAATGCAATCGTAAGGTTCGCGTCTTTTGCATCGTAGTCCCCCTACGTATCCATACGTCGTCATCGTCAATCGCAAACAGTCGTACCTCTCAACCTCACGCTCCAGCTTCTTCCACAGGGGAGCTATCTTGGGGTTCGCTACCAGTCACTTATTTCTTTTTGCTATTGCTCCCATCTGCTGTTTCAATAGGCCATACTCCGGTAATGGCATCAACAACAGTGGCTCCTCCGTATTAATACCCCGGCCGGACCTTACCAATATGACCACAGGTATAGCCCCTCCATATTCCACTATTTCGTTCTCTCCTGTCGTACAATAAGAATAATTGCTGATCGGTTCTCGTCCTCAGTACGTGTCTGTGTCTGCGGCGATGAAGGCACGGGCAAATCAAGCCTTATTGCCTCCTTCGTCAAGGATGTCTTCATTAGCAACAAGATCCAGTCCGTTCTTCCCCAAATTACCATTCCACCCAGCATCGGCACCCCAGAGGGCGTCACCACTACCATCGTCGATACTTCGGCCCGACCACAAGATCGCACGACCCTGCGCAGGGAGATTCGAAAATCCAATGTCATCCTGCTCGTCTATTCGGATCACTACAGCTATGAGCGAGTGGCCCTGTTCTGGATGCCTTACTTCCGGTCCCTCGGAGTTAATGTCCCTGTGGTATTGTGCGCCAACAAGTCCGACTTGGCCACAACCCCCAGCAGCCCCCAGGTCTTAGAGGAAGAGATGCTGCCCGTTATGAACGAGTTCCGAGAGATCGACTCATGCATACGTGCTAGTGCCAAGGAACATCGAAACGTGAACGAGACTTTCTTCCTTTGCCAGAAGGCTGTCACCCACCCGATAGCCCCTCTATACGACTGCAAGGAGGGCAATCTGAAGCCGGCCTGCATATCAGCTCTGAAAAGGATCTTCTACCTCTGCGATAAGGATCAGGATGGCTATTTAAATGACCAAGAGATGCACAATTTTCAAGCGAAGTGCTTCGAGAAGCCACTGACGGCAGAGGACCTTGAAAATATCAAGCTCACTGTTTCAAAGGCAATTCCCGCTACCGATACTGAGAAAGGCATCGACATGCGAGGCTTCCTCCAGCTCAACAAGATCTATGCCGAGAAGGGCCGGCACGAGACTATCTGGATCATTCTGAGGAAACACCGATACACCGATAGTCTGAGTCTGGAAGACAGCTTCATTCACCCAAAATTCGATGTTCCCGAATATTCCTCTGCCGAATTAAGCCCGGCTGGCTATAGATTCTTCGTTGACCTTTTCTTGCTATTCGACAAGGACAGCGATGGAGGTTTGAACGATCAGGAACTGGCCGCCCTGTTTGCTCCAAGCCCTGGCCTACCCGCCTCTTGGGTGGAGGCTTCCTTCCCTTCTTCAACAGTCCGAAACGAAACTGGACACATAACCTTGCAGGGCTGGCTTGCTCAGTGGAGCATGACGACATTCCTCGAACCAAAGACGACTTTGGAATACCTCGCCTACCTTGGCTTTGAACCGTCTAACGCCCGAGATCCTCTGACCTCGGCACTGAAGATCACGAAGCCTCGGAAAAGAAGGAAGCGTCCTGGTCGGGTCGAGCGGAACGTGGTGCTGTGTTACATACTTGGTGCAGCGGGGGCTGGGAAGTCGTCACTCTTGGACTCTTTTCTGAACCGCCCATTTGACGGCTTATACCATCCCACCATCAAGCCCCGCCGCGCCGTCAACAGCGTTGAGCTTCATGGTGGCCGACAATGCTACCTGATCATGGAGGAGCTGGGCGAACTTGAACCAGCCATACTTGAAAACCAAACCAAGCTGGACTCATGTGATCTTATTTGCTACTCGTACGACTCGTCGGACCCCGACTCCTTTTCTCATATCGTCGACTTGCGGAAGCGGTTTCCGCAGCTCGATGAGCTCCCAGCAATCTACACTGCCCTGAAAGCTGACAAGGACAAGACGACCCAACGATGTGAGCTGCAACCGGATCAGTACACTTCCAGTTTGATGATGAGCACACCGTTACATGTTAGCGTTAAGTGGAACAGCATCGGCGAGCTCTTCGTGGCTCTGGCGGAAGCAGCAACGAATCCAAGTACGGCATTTCCGAAAAGCGAGGAGCCCCCGCCTGACAGGACGAGTCTATACCTTGCCCTAGGAGCGACGACTTGTGCCGCCGTTGCCGCTTTCATGATTTGGAGAAGGTCGACGAACTCAGCCTAACCTTTCCGCATCTCTCTACTTTCTTGCTCGGCCGATCTTTCGACTTATCCCTCTTTTTAATACGATTAACTATGGCATTGAGTAGGCGTAGGCTCCCTTTGTTGACGGGCTGTGGATTGAGAGTAGCCCTAGCATCTTCTCCTGTCTAGATAACTCCCACTCCGTACTTCGATATGATACCCATCTTGGCGGCTGACTTCCTCGTACTTCAAATCCTTCGCAGGACATTTACTTCTCTTGTAGTCAATATACCCGATACAAAACTGGCACTGCCTGTGTCTATGGTGTGCACTTAACAAGGTGATGAACAAGCCAGTTCGATGAGTTCGTCGCTCCACCCAATGACTTCTATCGTCCTAGACCCCTGTTCCTAATCCCGCTGGCCTGGTGCCGCATCATACAAGCAGACACTAAATCATCCTCCCTCTCATAGAGCGGTGGACCCCAAGAGGCGAGTTACGAAGGAAACATGAAAGAACACAGTCCTGAAAGTCGTATCATGCCTGCTGGTTTTGGGGGCAAGTAAATGTTTATGTGGTCAAGACCACAGAATAACACAGGGAGCAGTTCACGGATAGGGGTCATGCGAGCTGCCCTTTCCCTCTCTCTCTTTCTTTCTTTTCCTCTTCCTGATTTATTTACCGAGCCTCCTTTTACACCGTAAACAGGTTTTCCCCGTTTTATAATAGTCACAATTACCGTCGGTTATTCGAATAAACGCGCACCCCCTCTCCGCGGCAATGGCGCCGTTCTTAACTTATTCCCAATCATTTCGCCGCCTTCTTGCGATGTCCTTCCCGTCGTACGCAGATCTGCCGTTCCTATAACCCCACGATGGCACCGTGGCGCCATGGTTTTCTAACGACACTCGCAAGGGCTCTTCCAGGTCTTCTCCCAGCAATCGGAACAGAAAAAACCTGCCCAGCTGGGGTGACGGCGCCTTACGTGGATCATTCGCGCCACGAAGTGTGGTAAGTTTCTGCCTACTCCTTCAGGTCAACCACAGGACGAAGGTGCACTGCTCAGAACTGCCCTCGCCGTAGCCGTCCTCCAACCGTCCCTGGGCGTTGCGAAGGAGCGCATCGTCGGGTGTGTCGCCGTGGAGGCGCTCCTACATCCGCATGGTGCGGAATTTGACCGGAGCTCGAGAAATCACGTTCGTAGTCGGTTCGAGCGCGTTCCATGGTCCGCTAATAGCTATGAATTAACCGATAGGTCCCGAGCAGACGTCCTTGCGAGGCCATCGGGGAGTATTAAAGGAGCTAGTTGGTATGAGGGGTGCTGAGCACCGGAAGGTTGTTGCCCCTGGATCGCCGGTGAGGCAAGGCCACTCAGGCATGAGTCCACTGGTGCCTCTCAGGAAGCCTGCCAAAAAAGCTCCCGTAGAAGGAAAGGCGATCGGGGAGCACGTTTTCTTTCCAGCCTGCCAGAATGCCTTGATGCAAGCGGCCATGTACATACATCGTGAAGATGTAGGTCGTCCTACCCCTATTTTAACAATTACTCCAACAAATCGCCCATATTTATATACCGCTACTCAGACGCAGAGAGGTATGGAATGTGGAGATATTTCTATGTAAGGAGGTCCCAGGTCTTAAGATAGCTCTCCATACAGCTTCAATACACTCACTTACTCATAGGCACCCCCTCTCCATTGATGGACACCACGGGCACCACGGGCACCTTTTGACTGCCAACCTGCGACCCCTTTCCATTGTGCCCCATGAAATATATCGCCAAATCAGTGCTGCAGCGGAGCTATCGTCAAACTGGCGTTGTAGCCGTTAAGCCATACTGCAACTTCAGCTCTGCGGCCAAGGCATAACGCTGCGAGGACGCAGCTTTCTTTTTCCAAAGAGGGGACGATGAACTCTCCGCGTCAACAGCCGGATCAGAGCTATTGTTCAATCAATGCTACATCGTAGCCGCCCTGAGTCACGGTCAAAGCCTTGAGGTTATCACCAAATCAGCTTTGCAGCCTTCATACGCAACGTTCTGCAGCTAAGACGCCGCCTTCCAATCAACAGCACCCACACACAGGAATCGTTCTGTTCAGACTATAACGGTGATCCAGCAACCGGGTTGATCCTTCCGTCGCCGTCAATCCCATCCTAACAGCCGCCCCTGCAGAAAAATCGTGGTCACGGTCTGTCCCCTTCTTGCGTTTCGGCCGTCGAGATGAATCATTTGTGAAGGAAGGCCCGTATCGCCGTTTTGGCGTTTTTTTTTTTCTCCTGCAGTTAACATGTGGACGGCACCGGCAGCACCCCCAGAAGCCTCCGTGTTGACTGCCTGTGGCCAGCATGGTTGGCGGTAGCAGGTCCAACGATCTTAGTTGCATACCTGTCCGGCCAGGGAGGTAGAGTGGCGGCGTGCCCTAGGCTCTACGCTGGTCGAAAGAGTCGAATGTTGCCCAGAGTTTAGATGGGTGCCCATGCCCAGCACCCAGTCCTCTGAGGAGGCGCGTAGCTTCTCTGGAGCATCCTGTTTGTTCCTGAAGCTTGAATGATTCTTTCGGAAATTTTGTACTTCTGCGCTGGAACTTTTGATTGATAGCTTGACCTTGGAGGGTCTCTGCTCGCGGATTGTCGACACTTGATTTAGCCGAAGCTTGTCGAAACTTTCTGAGAGCTGCCCCATGACAGCGTCATGGTCCCCTAAGACCCTGGGGACTTAATAAGGATTTCCCCAGGACAGACCAAGACCAGGCTAGGCATAATTATGGTGCCAACCTGTTGACCAAGCTGCTTGAGAAGCGTTTTCTCGCCGACTGTGTTGATATTAAACGGCACTTCACAGCATTGGCATCTGCTGCAGCTAATAGAAATTTTGATGCGGTACGCGCGGTCTTGAACGCCGCAGCCGACGTCAACAGGTGCGGCCACAGGCTCAGCACTCTACTACACGAAGCACACTGTTTTTTCTTCTGTGTTTCCCTGAATCGAGAGACTGTGTCATTGCTTCTTAAACATGAAGCCCAAGTCGAGAGAAAGGATTCATCTGGCCACACTGCTCTCTCCTATGCTTGCCAACCGGGTTACATCTGTTACCAACGGGAGGAGGCTGTAAAGTTATTGCTCCAGCACGGTTCAGACCCACCATAATCGACTTGGGGGATGCCTTTTACACCCCGTATTAATGCTTTAGTGGATGCGAAAGTCTTTGGCGCGGTTTCTTCGAGGCTGGAGCAGCCTAAACCCGCTCTGAGAAAGCACGATGGTTACTGACCTTAAGGACCTTGTTGGGTGTTGATGCTCTGTGCCGAAGTAGAGTGAAGTGAAGTCGGGGTCAAAGACCTGGAAAACTAATTAGCAAGGCCGCTGCTGTAAGAGTAAGCGATTCTGACTTCTAATTTCTAGGGATTGCACGTCTCCAACGGAGAGGTTTTACATCGTGTGATAGTGGTGGCCATGGATGGCTCAGGTTGGCTCCTATATGACAAATATCGTGAAACCGGGGGGAACGAACGCCTGAAGTTACATGATAAATGTAATATTTATATCCAGTACGCATCAAAGAGTATGGATCCTGTGGAATGGAGGCGTATCAAGCAACATCCGTGGGTCTCATGCCTGAAGGCACCGTCGGGTATTTCTATACAGGCTTACGGGTTGTAACATATAATTACTTTCCTACTATGTTCCGTGATATAAAGACATTATTACCAAAAAAGGTCAGATCACCTTGGTCAATCCCGGTCCGACCTTGAGGATCCGGCTCACGACGAGACTCCCAACGGAAGCCGCAAGCAGCCCAGCGCACCACACCATCAAGCCAACCCAGTTCCCGCCGTCACCCAGAATGGCGCCAGCGATGGGGTTGCTAACAAGTATGCCGAAGCCAACAAATGCCAGGGTCATTCCGAGGCGCGTGCCTATTTTGCTTTTATCGGGCGAGAGGCTGACAACGGCGGCAGCGGGCAGTCCCATGAAGGCGCCAGCCATGAAGCCGTACAGCACGCTGAACACGACCAGTGCAGCGGCGGCGCGGATGGCGAGCAGGCAGAACGTCAGCACGGTGCTTGCAAACGCCACGGCTGTCTGCACGTTGATGGTACCGACCTGGTCAGCGTAGTAGCCCGGGATGAGGCGGCCGAGTAGCGAGGCCGCGTTGATAATTACGAGGAGATAGCTAGCCAGAGTGGGTGAGACATCTGTCCGTGCCAAACCTAGCAGTTCGACGTAGTAAAAGATGATGTAGAAACCCATGACGCCGAAGAATAAGCCCAACTTAAGAAAGAGATACGGCGCGTCCCGGAAGGCGGAGCGGTCGATGAGGCTCCGGGATGGCCGGGGCGGGGCTTTAGACTTCATGAGGAAGAGGGGAACCACGGAGGTCGCTAGTAAGATAAAGCCCAGGACGTGTGTCGCCCAGCCGAAGCCGACGCGCGGTTGGAGCTGGTTAAAGACAATGGGGTAGACGATACCACCTATATCGTGAGTAACACGTCAGACTCAGGCATCTACATGTTTAAGTCATGATGCTATGAAGTAGTAGCACGTACCGATTGCGCTGCCGGTAGATGAGGCGCCCATGGCCAGCGCGGTGCTGGCGTGGAAGTACTGGGAGACGACAGCGGGGGCAGGCAGGTACAAGCAGCCGAAACCGAGACCGGTCATCAGCGCCTGCGTCAGGAAGACCTGCCGGTAGGCCGACGTGATGCTGGCGAGGAACATGCCGACCACCAACAGACCAGAGCCGATCCAGAGGAGCCAGCGGAGGTGGCCCGCGTCGAAGAGCGGTCCCGTGACGAGCGAGACGAGGAAGAGAAGGAAGGCCTGCGTCGAACCAATCCACGCGATTCTCGACGACGTGTTACCGCGCAGCATGTCCAGCTGGTAGAATGTCTGGAAGGCACCATACGAGTTCATTAGCCCCCCATGTGTTGAGGTTCAGGACGAACGCGCCCAGCACCTGTATCCACGCGAATAGGTCCTCCTTGGGCGGAGACGAGGGTTGTTCCGCTTGCACATCGATGTCCACGGGTTGGAGTGTGTCAGCATGTCCACAGCTCTTCTCGCTCGCTATAGTCATCGTTAACTCCGTAGTCTAGTCTGCTATACCGGAGTTTCCTCTCCTTTTTAGATCCGAAGGACAAAGCTGGGAAAGCCGTGAGATGAGTGTAGAAAGGGCAACCAAGAGGTGGCCTGGAAGCCCAACACCCAAGTTTGATTCGATGCTTAACGTTAGGTAACTTTATTATCGGATGTGGTAACTGGTTGGGAAAGGCTTGGCAACCAGCAATGTCCGGAGACATGCCGGGGTCGGTATTGAAGTTGAGATAGCTATGAGGTCCTCTCCGTCCAAGGTAGCTGATGACGGGAACACAGGCAACGAGTACTGGTATCCTAGCCCACTTACATATAGCCCACCCTTGCACGACACGGAACCCCTTACGTTCTGATAACCCCCAACTCCAGCAGTGTTACCATGTATGTTGGTATCTAGGCAGTCAGTTACAGGATAAGTGACCTAGGCCGACTGCTACGACGTGTCGAAAAATGATATCCCTCACGACCTGCCAACCCTAGCCGGGTACATTGTCGCTACTACCTAGGTACGGTAACCACTAGCCCTGCGATATTTATTACTGTTCAGGCAACGCCGTTCGGAGAAGTTCGAGACTCGCGGGCGACCCTTTGGGCGGCCTGAAGATGATTTCAGCCAAGTAGCAAGATAAAGCTTGCACCAATCAATCAGTTCTTACATAACCCTCGTCATACATTGATTGTATGGCTCCCTCCTGAGAAGTGCCTGCTACCCGAGTAAAGCCCTGCAATTCACACTAAATTAACGTTTATTAGTGTTATGTCCAGGACCGTTTCCTGCGTCCAGGCCTTATTGGGTTTAATTAGTACGCTAGTTCTCCATTATTAGCCGTGATTAATGCTCCTGTCTGACTTAGCTGCATTGGTGCAGTTTGGAACGGTTTGCCCTAACATTGCGCCTTTGAAAATATCGATGCCACAGGTGGGCTCTATCAATTTTCTATTATTACGGATTATATATGTTTTGCACACAGGGCATAATGCAATGGATATTTACCACACTCAAGAGGCTCCGACCTTCACAAAGCTCGCGTGGACAGGTTAGATGACCACAAGTGCATCTATGCCTCTCCAGCCTCTGCGACGGTGGGCCATAGCACCCGGCTGTCAGAACACGACTTGAAGCGTTCGATCATGGGGCCGGGCACTTCGCCCCGATGCTTGAAGCAGGCAGTGTGCTCGCGCGTCCACCTCTCCACCGCGACCCAGTCCCTGTACATGCGCACCTGCCCAGCCCCGGTGCCGAGCGGGTCCTGGGAACCCGTGTACCGTGGCGTGTCAGGGGTATTACACACGACGTTCTGCCGCAGCTGGTCCAGGCAGTGCAGCGCGTGCTCCAGTGCGATGTGCTGCGGCAGCCCTCACTTCGCGTACATGACGTAGCGGAAAAGGGTGTACTGGAGAGTTCGGGGAGGGGTCAATGATCAGCCACTCTGATAACGCTTACAGAATAGTTTGAAATGTGGTGGAGGTGTAGATGTACGAGCGGATGGGATAGGACTGATGGCAGATTATCCCTGATGGTCTAGGGAATATATACTAGGTAGTGGAGGTTGTGGAAATCCTGGAGAAGATATACACCTTTGCCATCATCCCATGGGAACCGGTAGGCGTGCGGAAGTTGCTTCTTTTTGACGTAATGTTGAGGCAGCGCTACGACACCTGGATCGCCGTTGAGTTTTCCCCAAAGCTCCTCGACCACCGTGGTATTCTTGCCCCCTGTACTCTGTCAATGCGTAGATCTGTATAGTCACATCACGCGTGAGGCCGGCTGCGGAATTGCCAGCGCCGGAGTCCCATGGTGGGTACAAGAAGCTACATGCACTGTAATGAGAACGACACTCTCCGTCTTGACCTCGCGAAGCCCGTGAGATTTGCACTGCAAGGGCGAGGTTAGCGACCAGTGAAATTACTAGTAGAATCGCTGCAGTCGTCGTAATGACCCAGGGTGAGAGTCTGAGATAGGAAAACAGTCGCATTCGGCGAACCTGATCGACTTCATTCGAGGTCAAATATTCTCCGAGAACTTGCCGCAAGGGCCTTGTAATTTTTCGGATCCGGTACCATCTTTTGAATTCAGATAGAAATCAAGAAGAGAGGACAAGATAGCGGGATATTTGAGCTGTGCTCTCAGGGCCGGGCCTCCTGACGTAGAACCCAGGAACAAAGCACAAACCGAGGCTAGACCTTCCACACAGGCTGCAAAAGTACCAAGATATGGCAGCATCGGCCCTGCCAAGTGAATAGAGGAGCTCTTTACTTGAAGTTGTGGGAGTTGTACGCGACGGAACGAACATAGCTATTGCAATTGTTGACTACGACTAGCCTGCCAGAAACCACCCCATAATGCGTAAACAGACTCGATTCTGCATCCTCTGGGTGCATATGACCACTTTTGCTATCGCGACGGCGCTGCTGCTCTCCCGCTCCTGGTTACATCGCCACATCACGCAGTTGACTGCGCATGCTCGTTATCTTGGTGGCAGGTTTTGAAAGTGCAGCTCGCCTACGTGCAAAGATATCCAACAGTTTCCAAACTCGAAGTCTCAGAAATCGTCTATACTGCCTGGCCTGAGCAGCCAGCTGGGATCCCTCGCTCAGTCTGGTGTAGATAGCCGTGCGTATTTGCGGAAATCTTTTGACAATTTGGCACAAGAATAAACACGTCAAGAAGAGCAATCTCGTCCCTTACCGGGCGCTCTCATCATATTTAATGTAGAACACTCCCGTCATTATGGCGATGAGTATAAGCCGGCCCGGGCCGGGCAGCCCTTTCTAGTGGACGAAGATGGCGGTAACAGCGAGAGCCAGCATCTGGGAGACGTCGCATACTGAATTGCCAGACCTGGCCGTATCTCCACGGGCTCACTTTTTTTCCGGATATGGCCGTATATTTGGTACTTATTGTTTACCCCCCATTCAAACGGTGCGGGAAGTCAACTAACGGCATCCTCTCGACGTCCTCGTAAGACTCTACTGACTTGTCTCCCCTATACCCGCGTATGCGCTTACTCCTGCGATTGATATTAGTTCCCGCTCGAGAGGGTCTCCTCTGGGAAGACCGACGGTTTCCTACCAATATTGTCGATTGCACACGTTTACTGGAAATCCTCGACCCGAGTTGGGCGAAACTTGGCATTGTCTCTTCATCAGTGTCTCGCCCTTGCTATGAGCTCTTCCCTTGCAGATGCTCGTCCCGGTTATTCTAACAATCCTGTATTTCAGATGACAATATTCGAGTGCCCAAGGACGTCTTGGACGACCCCAACCTGACCCCAATATACACGAAAGATGGGTCTGAAGGCATTATGTCCCTTGGCGTCTACCATCCCCTGCATTGCCTGGTACGTATCCTATACTACGAAGCATACAATGCGCAATCCCATACCGGAAAATCCCTAATGAAGGAATTAAAAAGGTGAAGAGAATGCTGCTTAAAGAGGATTACCACCAGGACAAATCGAAGGAAGCGATGACACGAGAAGCCAAACACGTCGGTACGCTGCCCTGACCTGTGCTCCTACATCCCACCTCCCTCACTCCAGCATCTAACAGAGAAGGTGGTGGTCAGATCACTGTATCGAATGCATCCACGAGTCGCTCATGTGTCAGCCCGGCCTGCCCATTGTCACATCCAGCTGGATCAACAACACGGCTCAGCACAAGGACGAGTCGGAATACTACCCGACCAACTTTGATATTTCGACGCACATGGGTGCCAACTGGGAGGCGCTCGGCTCATGGTCCGGTCTGCGCATGTTCGACCTGTTCCAGGTTGATCTGCTGCAGATACCAAAGCCCGAAAGCAGGCCGCCTGATTCGGCCGATGAATAGAGAGAGTGTCTTTGCCGAAGGCATTGATTGCGATTAAAGCCGGCGCTTAAGCTACCAGTTGGGATGTATGGGAAAGCAGGCACACTACGTCCCCGTGAAAAGAACCATAGGATGCTACATGAACTTACGAGCTCATTAATCTTCAATCTTGGGTAGCCCTTTGGCGTGCGTTGTCAACGTAGTCCTGTATACATGCCGCAACGAAAATTGAGTCTGTCGTGTCAAGCTGCCTAATAGTGTGCGTTTTAACCCCTGAGGAACTTACTAGCGCATAGAGTAACTATCCCCAGATTGTGTATAAATATCTTCGGGCCATTTCCATGCAGTATTCGCATGCCGCTAAGCCGTTATCTGGGAAGAGCAATGCAGATAGCGTATTTATGCAACCACAGAATACTATGTACTAAAGTAGCCAATGCATGGATACCGATACGTTAGAAAGATCAACTGTGCTTCGTATTAAGTGCGACCTTGTAGGGTCGTGCGCCAACCGTCGAAGCTAGAAGACGGACGAAAAGTGAGCATTTTACAGATGTTTACACCAGGACGTGTAAAGACTACTAGATAGGCCTGTTGAAAACGGCTATCTAGAATTGCTCTACCGTTTATGCTTATCGCGAACTCAGTGCCTGTACACTTATTAGGTAGGCTCATTCCTTTAGTATCGCTTCGACAATGCCGTCGGCATCTTCCTCTCGAGGTGACCAGACCTTTAGGACCTGGAAGCCAACACTTTCAAGGAGCTCACGCCATTGCCTTTCGGTCCGCTCCATGCCTGCATTGAAGGCCATCATGGTCATATCGAGCATGGCATGGAAGGTGGAAGCCCCTTGTTCGGGAATGATCATCTCGTGGAGGAGTAACCTGGAATATCCGGGCTTCATCGCCGTTTTAACCCGTGCGAGGATCTCCATGCACTTACCATCCGACCAGTCATGCAGGATGTGGTGGTAGAAGTACGCACGTGGTCCTACGTAAATATAAGCTGGAAATCGCCAGGTTTATCAACGAAACGGAAAAGAAAACGCGTTACCTTTCAGCGGCTGCTCCGTAAAAAAGTCGTACGACACTCGCTCAATGGCGGGATCAAGATCCCCAGTACTTTCTATCACCGGAGCAAGATCCTGGAGTACGAGACGCCCTTGTCGGGGATACTTCTCGTGGAACGCGAGCAGATCGTGACCTCTGCCGCCGCCGACATCCACAAGCAACGCCGAGTCCGCCGTCGCCCCGTCGAGAAGTCGTTCTTGTACTGGGAACCAGTCCACCCAATAGGTTCTCGCGCCCATGGTGTTTCCCATGAACAATGTTGAAGTCCCTGAGAACTTCCGGCATGGAGCTAAAATACTCGAAAGTTGTCAGTTTTGTCTGGAAGGCGTACTGCATGAGGCTGTCCTTGGGGTCGGTGAGACATCGATAGCCCGCTTCTTTGAAGTACTTCGGAGCCTTCTGTGCCGCGCCTACCACCATTTCGCCGCTTGGCTGCTAGTCAGCCAGAAAGCTCCCACCATGCAGCGACGGCCGCGAACTTATATTCGCACTCGGTTACTTACAGCATCCTGTGCCCAGCAGCAATCCCTTCTGTGGCCATTGCTTTGGTAATGGGATTGGCTTGTCACAGACGCTCGCCCACCTCATGGACTAATCCAATCGATGACACAGATCTCAACACTCGGACTGGTGTCCTGTTAATCGTCCAAACGATCTCCTTCAGATGCATGGAGACAACATACTGATCAAAAGCTCTTCGCCGCCTGACAGCGATGCCAGCTCCTTTGAGGAGATTGGCACGCCATTGTTGACGATATGCTTGAACAGATCGAGCTGGACAGCAATTCTGGCGGTTACGGGGATAACGGGCTGGCATTGCTGGTAAGTACACAGGTTCATATGAAGGTCACACACGCTTTGGGAGTAGGGGGACGAGGGAGGGGGTATCAAATACCGAAAAGGCCAGGGCCACAGCCACGTCCTCCGGCTTCTCGAGGCTCGCCGTGAGTTTCTTGCTCAGTTGCAATGCCTCTTTCCTCACCCCTGTGTCCTCCCCCGATGAAAGCCGCGAGCTCAGCTGGCTCAGCTGCTCGATGAGATCAATAGTTGGGCCTGAGCTTGTCATCGTAGTCGCGCGTCGAAGTCCCTGGCAGGTTCAGTGGTCTGACAGACCTACGTCTATAACTGCGCACACTGGTGTATCGGCTGAGTACTCGCTAGTGATATCTAGGCGATCAATTGATGTAAGGACGAGGGTAAGGGAGCAGCCACCTACCGAAAATTACCTACAACCCATTGGGTCTTAACTGCCTACGCACCCATGAGGACCCATGGGTCCTCATGGGTCACCCGCGGGTACCACATTCCCGTACCTTGATACTGACGAGGGAAATGCTTGTCTCAAAGAGCGACGCGTGACAACCGACAATACCTGGTCCCCCTTCGTCTATTTCGGGACATTGGGCTGCTTATTATTCAACTGAGAACCAACCCTGGCGGGAACATTTTCAGTGTTGCCATATACATGGAGCTGATTGGATGGCCTAGGGCGAAGCCGTTTTAACGCGGCCTATCGCCATTACCTTTTTGCAGTCGCGATCCTCTCTATATCTCGTTCTTTACTTATACGTACGTCTGTAACAGAAAGTCACAAATTACACGGACTGTTAATTTTGATCTTCAGCTACTAAGGATTAACATTGGGCTATAGAACATCTTTAGGGACCCTATATTATTAAGCTATTTAGAGAGAGATAGGCAGTAAAGTGGTATGAGGTGATTGAGGGTCCAAGCTTGGCGGTATCGTATGGGACTGGGGTTTCAATGAAGTAGATTAGAATCCCTATAAAGACTATTCCAATGAACGGCTAGTTTTACATATACTAGCAAAACCGGACACCTACTCGGAAGGCTTAAACACTTCTAGGTATAGAGTATGTCCTTATTGCGGGTGCTACACGTATACCAGTAAGATAGCAATGTACATTAAAGGGAAGCCCGTGATGTGGCCAAACGGCATATTCCTATTGAGCATATAAACCTTGACATTTACGCATGAAAGCACCGGCTGGTCCAGGCTCCACTATTACTCTACCGGGTATCTATCTCTAAGAACTAAACTTTATAGAAACAGAAGGCCACGTAGAAGTTGGCAACTTCCATCTCCTCGGGAGACACTAGCAAATCGCCCCTGCCTCTTCCCCGTACGCCCATGCGCTCGCTTAGGGGTCCCAGAATATGGTCGTCCTTCTCCGACTCCCAGACGTCCGCGAACCTCTTGTGGTACTGCAACTCCAGGTTGTAGTCCTCCGCCAGGCCTCGGAACGCTTCCCAGGGAACGACGTATTCCGGGACCTCCTCCACCGCCTCGTGTAGGTAGAAGCTGTACTTCCAACCGTACGGCGGTCGGAATATTCCGTCGGCCGGGGTCTTGCCCGGAAACCTAACCCGGTAAAGCTCGTTGCCCCACTCCGCCGTCTCCTCGGCCTCTCCCTCTTCGCGGTCCTCCTTCGGCGGTTCGGCATCCTCGGGGGAATCCTTCTTCTTCTTCGCCGCCATGCGCTCGTTGAACTTGATGACTTGCTCGCCGATTACGTCTGAGCTGGGTATGCAGCCCATGAACCGGCCGCCCTTCTTCAGTGCGCCCGAGACGTTCTCCAGCATCCTCCGGGCCTTCTGTTCGCTCTCGAACGCGTAGTGCATACAGAACATCATGCTGACGATATCGAAGCCGCTTCTCCCCATTGGTGAGCGATCAAAACCGACTTGTCGCACGATTTCGAGCTCTTCGACTGATTCACCGTAGCAGTCTTTGACGAGGAACCGCGCGTCGAAGATACGCGGTGGACGACCTCCTCTGTGCCCGCCTCTGCCACCGCGGCCCCCGCCGGCGCGATTGCCCATGTTGCGATACCGGTCCCTAGCCTGCTCGATTGAGACATCTGCAGGGTCCAAGCCGACGTAGAGTCCGACTCGCTGGGGCGCTTGTTGCCATTTCCCGAGATCGCCACCCTTGCCGCACCCTATATCAAGAACGAGTAGCTCATGGCCGCCAGTCCCTGCCAAGTCATGACCGCGCTCATGCGCGCCAGGGGTGTGGTCTTCGTCGGGCGAGAATTTCTGAATGATGGTGCTCTTGACCCAATTGTTGAAGGACCTCAACCCCTTGATCCTGCTGTCCGTCTTCCTCCAATCGCGACCTCGCTCCGGCACGGCATTGTAATGTTCCCTCACCACATCGTTGATTCCGCGTTGTTCTAAGACGGCCCTTGTAGCGGCGGCTTCTGCGGCTTCGCGTTCGCGTTGTTCCTGCCGCTGGCGGAAGGATGCTGCTTGGGATTCGGGAATACGAGCTCGCTGCCCCGGTCTCTTCAGTTTCCTCGGCGCTTCCGAGGGCGATCTCGACCTTTGACGCTTCTTGGCCGGCTCGAGTTTCTTGGCGTCGAATGGTTGAGGAAGGTCGTCAATTTCGTCAGATGCCATTGTGACAGAACTGTTTTCTTATGGCGATATTTTGTGGAATTTTATAGTTCCGTTAACCTAGGGGTCAACTGGAGAAATGAGCAACGGTGAGGCTTTTTGCTGCATCAACCACTTGAATTCGTAGTGATGGAAGATGTCAGCTGTAAGAATGTAGAAGATGCTCTTGTTACCAGAGGAAAGCTGATGGGCATGGGCTGTGGATCCAGCCCTGCGCTAACTGAGATGCTGTGCATCGGTACTTGGGTACTTACTATGTATGTAGGTAGGTAGGATACATGAGGTCCGTTCAGCGTGCAGCCTCAAACTGGGCCCACATATATGCCTATGTAGCTAAGTCCCTGATTGGGTGGGAACAACCTTTCAGGTGCTACTACTAAAATCTCGTTGCGTAGGAAGCTGCGGCCTTGTGGCATGGAGCTTAGACCACCTTTAGCCTTTCTCCAGCAATCGAGTATTGGGGGGAGCTCTTGACTTCCTTTTCGCTGGCTGCGATGCGACGGCACAATACCAGAGAGCGCTGATAATCATCATAACCGTCGTACACCAACCTCGCCACTTCCCCCCGGCGAACTCGGCTCCCCTTTGAAAATCTCACTTTGCCGTTATTCTCACTTCTCTACAACGTATTCCCAAATCTTCGCGTCCCGTATTAGTTGATAGTCTTCACCTCCCAACATGGGTTCCGATCCTCAATACGCTAAATGGCCTCTGCTGCCTCTAGGCCAGCATGTTTTCAACCTGACGAATCCCTACGCCGCCCGCCCAGCCCAGCAAGCCTCCGCGAAAAGCTTACAAGATGCCATCAACGAGCACAAGATGGCGCCGCTGTATAAGTATCTGGCACACCCAACCGAAGGCATTCTAAACGCCGTCGGAGAGAGCACATCATCAGCATCAGCACCCCCGAGATCTTTAAGCCGGAAATCCAGCGCCGCGGGCATGATTGCGAGCAAGAGCTCCATGCCGGCTGCGAGCCTACCCTGGGATGAAGATGTCTATCAGAAGCTCAAGGCGGATAACGACAAGGAGCTCGAGGACATACAGAAGGAGGAGGACGAGGCTGTCGAGAAGGCAGGTGACACGGAGATTATGGGTGCGAGGGGAAAGCGCGCCGAATTCTATGCTAGAATCGGCGACAAAGTATGTGGAACGAGACGTCGTGGCTCTCCTGATTTACATGCTGACGCGAACTGCAGGACAAGGCAATAGCCGCCTACGAGGACGTCTTCGAGAAGACTGGTATCCTCGGCACCAAGATCGACCTTGTCCTAGCCATCATCCGCATGGGTCTCTTCTACGGCGATAAGGCGCTTGTAAAGAAGGAAGTCGCCCGAGCGAAGACGTTGGTAGAAAGCGGAGGTGACTGGGATCGTCGCAACCGTCTGAAGGCTTACGAGGGCATACACCTGCTTACCGTCCGATCTTACAACGGCGCCGCCCCACTTCTCCTCGACTCCCTTTCCACATTCACCAGCTACGAGTTGTGCACATATTCAAACCTCGTCGTCTATGCCGTGCTAGCCGGTTCCGTGTCTCTCAAGCGCGTCGACTTCAAGAGCAAGGTCGTCGATGCGCCCGAGATCAAGGCCATCCTAGGTGCCGATGGTGAAGACAAACTCCTAGCGCTATCAGGGGCCATCTCTGCCGGCCCTGGCGCCGAAGATGCCGAGATGCAAGACGCCTCCAAGGACGCCACCGTCACACCTACCCCTGCGACCAAGGCAACCGCGGTAGTGAACCTGACGACGCTCGGCGCGGGGACGGACCAGCCCGAGGCCGAGATGGCAGTCGACTTTTCCCCCCTTGCACAGCTTGTCAACAGCCTGTACAGTGGCAACTACAAGCTGTTCTTCCAGGCGCTGGCGCTCGTCGAGGAGCAGTTCCTGACGCAAGATCGCTACCTGCTCGAGCACAAGGCCTGGTTCATCCGCGAGATGCGCCTGCGCGCGTACCAGCAACTTCTGCAGAGCTACCGCGTCGTGGGGCTCGAGAGCATGGCCAACGACTTCGGCGTCACCGTTGACTTTCTGGATCGGTATGTGTCCCCCTCCCTCTATCCCATCCCTTTCCGCCCGCTCCGACCATCATGAATTGGAACCCCTCCACATACCCAGAGATCAACTAGCTAACGAACGCGTCCCGCAGCGACCTGGCCAAGTTCATCGCCGCTGGGCGTATCCCTTGCACCATCGACCGTGTCACGGGCAAGGGCGTCATCGAGACGAACCGCCCGGACGACAAGAACAAGCAGTACCAGGATGTCGTAAAGCAGGGCGATCAGTTGATCACCAAGCTCCAGAAGTACGGCCAGGCTGTGCGCCTCCGAGGTAGCGAGAGGGCGTAGATCTGGGTCCTCCTACGGACCATCTTTTACGAGCATGGTGTTTTTTAGATCCTACGAGTCAACCCGACGTAGATTCGACGGAAATAAAGTAGGGATAGAAAGCCTAGGTTAGATCTGTCCTGCTGGGCGCTATTTAGCCAGCACCCGCTACGTGCAGATGGGACGGCTCGAAACCCTATTTTGCCGTTAAGGTTAAGGGGGCCGTCCGCTTAAAGCCCGTGCGATAAATAGATCGTGCACAAGAAGGGAAACGCCGAGGCCCAGACGAGCTGGACGCCTTTAATCTAAGCAAGAAACCTCGTTCCCTTGGAAATTACTTCCGTAAAACACCCTTTCCGCCCGTGTATTCACCCTCATTGTTGACTTTTAAGCGCCGTGATTCAGATCGGAGAGTTTCTAGATGCCCTATCTATCAAAGTATGCCTTGTGTATCTCTATAGCTAGTCACCGCCTTTCGAGGGCAACGGATCACCGAAATCATAATCGTGATGACGACGAATACCACACAGTCCTCGCTTCTCAATGCCGCTAGAGTTTCCTCCGAGGGAGGCGAGCCGAACCTTTCGAAATGCCCCCCGTGAACTACATCTTCATTACGCCCTTACGCACATACGCCCGTTACCTGAACTCGTCCATGAACTCCCTGTGGAACTTCTTGATGCGGCCGACCCACTCGGTGCCGGGCGCGAGGAAGGTGGTGCGGAAGTGCAGGGTGCCCTCCTTCTGGCCGAAGCCGGAGCCGGGCACGAGGCAGACGCCCGTGGCGTCGAGCAGGCGCATGCAGTAGAACTCGTCGGGGCTGCGGCCCTCCCTGGCGGCGGCCTCGAGGGCGCGGGCGGGGAGGCGGATCGTCGGAAACAGGTACATGCTGCCCTGGGCCGCGCCGCACTCGACGCCCTCCATCTCCTTGAAGGCCTCGTAGAGGGCCGTCGCGCGCTCCCGGAGCCCGCGGAAGATGGCGCCGTACTCCCGCTCGTAGAGCTCGTGCGAGGGGTCGCCGGGGCGCGGCGGGTTGACCATGAGCTCCACGAGGCACTGGCCGACCACCGGCGCGCACAGCATGATGGACACGAACTTGTAGATCTGCTCCTCCACCGCCTTGTCGAACCCGACGAGCTCGAAGTAGCCGCCGCGGTGCCCGCACTCGCCCACCATGCCCTTCGAGATGGAGTGCAGGGACGCCAGTTCGACGTCGCCGAACCTCGCGGGGTCCTCCCGCTGCAGCTTGAGCAGCACCTGCCGGAAGCTGTGGAACTTGCCGACGAAGACGTTGGTCTGGTATACCTCGTCGGCTATGACGACGAGCTTCTCCTCGGCCGCGAACTCCAGCACGGACCGGATTTCGGCCTCGGACAGGGAAGCGCCGGTAGGGTTGCCCGGGTTGATGATGACGACGGCGCGAACATCGGTGCCGTTGCCCTTGGCAGTATTGTATGCCTCCTTGATGGTGTCCAGCGACGTGCCCCAGTTGTTGGTCTCGTCAAGGTAGTACGGGACGCTCGTGGCATTCAGGATGGAAAGCGATGCGGTATAAAGCGGGTATTGTGGGATCGGAATGAGGACACCAGAATTCGGCGAAGCGCAAAGAATGTGCAACAGAGTGTTCAATCCCGATGAAGCACCACCCGAGAGGTAAATATGCGACGGGTCGGCAGGGAAGCCATCTCGCTCTAGCCACGTTCGTTAGCCTTGCTGGTTAGTATCCGAATGCTACTCGGGAAACGCACCCTCTAAGAACTTAGCGACGCTTTCCTTGATGGCTGGGACACCCGCGCTCGCGCTATAAGCCCCAACGCTGCCGACATGGCTGAGGAGCCACTTTGCACGCGCAATGACGTCGGTCTTGTAACCCAGAGAGTTCAGCAGGACATCTTCGTGCTCCAGCAGCTTCGGGTTCTCCAGTATACTCAGGACCTGGCGGAAGAAGGTTATGGGCTCCTGGCCAAGCTCCTGGGGGTTGCCGATATTCGCACTAATGACCTCTTGGAATGGCAGGTCCTTGTCGCCTTTTCGAAGTTTCGCCCGGTAGACCTCGGCCTTGATGGCCAGTTCACCACGGACGGCGTACTTGGCCTCTACCACGTGTGGGTTGATGTTGTCTAGAGTCAGTCTACCCATTGTTTTCGTAGTGTGAAACTGCCGTCTAGAGCCCGTCAAGAGCTGCAAGTTGAAGCTTTCTTTGCGTGGGGATGGTGGGGTAAAAGACCCTGATCTTAACGCCGGCGCTGCGGGAGTCGCTGTTTAGGGGAACCGGTCAACCACAGGTCAGTTCCAAGGTTCTAATACGCACGACACGAGAGAATGGGCTGGTGGTGTTTAAAGGCAGAATCAGACAAGGAATGAGTGTCCAAATACAACACGAACGTAAGGAATGGGAGCAAGAGGATCAAGTCGTCAAGGTTTTGTTCTCGGGAAACAAGCAGAAAATCCCGATACTCCACTGTAGGGTCGGGCGAGACGATCCTATCAAAACGCCAATGGGCTTTCAGCCCACTTGCCTGCAGGATCACGCCCGCCCCGGCTGGTGTTCATGTTCTTTCGGCCGTTACCATCCTGGTACACGGAGGTGTTACAGAGCTCGTCTGACCATCGTCAGGACCAATGGCTTTAGTCAGATGGGTAGAGTACTACTTGTACTGAAAGCCCTTACAGTGGGCCTACCGGAGACCAGTGCAGTGGGACTATAATGCGTTACGTATGGGTTGCGGCGGGGGTGGAATGATAACCTGAACTTAAGACTTGAGGTGGAAAATAAATAAATGGGGGTGAGATCTTCAATGGGTGTTTTTCCTATCAATAGAACAGAATATCTATACGTATGACTCCGACTTACTTGAGGCGAAATGTAATCCACGTTGCTGGCGTGGACGTCCGTCATGAGGTCCCAGAGAGTAATCGGATCGACTTGCGGGACTCGGCGAGATCGGTGTCAGGTTGACAACAGCCCCCAGAGCTCGAGCTCTGGCTCGTACAAGATTCGCCGCCGCCGCCATTCAAAGTCGAGAGGCTTCAATTCAGAGATGCCCAGCCTGGAGAAGATAACTACCAACTCGAGGCAAGGAGAAAAAGAACGGAAGAGAGATACACAGACTTTTCATTTGTCCTTTAGATCATCTCTCTCGGGTCTGATTTACCCGTCCGAATTCCAAATGAAGCGCCCCTACCTTTTTACCTGTTGTCTTGGCAAAGTTGACAAGCGAAACCCCTGCTCACCTGGGCGCTTGCTAATCCCAAGAAGGTCACGCTCGCGGAACGCACTCCGATCTCGCTGTCTCCAGTCAATCGTAGGCGGCGCTATCCCTTGCTTGGGAATTGCCTTTTTAGGACAGCCGATCATGTGCACCCGGTCTTGGCGATTTCAACTGCATGCCGTGATGTTAGTGAAGGTAATCCGTATATCGTGAGCATCCCAGCTGTCACACTTAAGCTGATCGGTAGATAAGGTAACATAAAGTGTGGGAAGTGATAATTGTCTTGGATAGTTCGGGCTCTAGAAAGCAGTGGCTAGAGAGCTCTACATATAGTGTGGGAGCCCCGGAACAACGTTCTTGCGGGGTGTCTACAAGGTGGTTGATGACTAAGCACCTAACCCCTATACTGCGACATCAGCAGAATCAATGGGGATACCTCGACATCCTGTTCATTATGACCAAAGATCAGTCTAGCCTTACGGCTGCTGTAGCTTGTTTGAGATGGACTAGCATACAAACACACCGCAACCTAGGGAATATGTGACAGAGGTGCACAGAGGATTATTCTCTCTAAAACCCAACGCACAGCTTCGATAAATCATTTATCAGCCAAAACAACAAGAAGAGAACCAGTGTGACAAGAAAAGCGATCAATGCGGAATCCCAGCTTCCCAACACGGCGGAATACCAAACACTTAAGGGCCGTGATAGGAGAAAAAGGGGAGTAGACACTGCCGACTAGATCTACTTCAACCCGGTCAGGGCCATAGGGCGATTAGAACCCACCTATAACAACGTATGACAGTCGTATCAGTGTAGCGATGATGGTAATTATGACCTTGTCAATAGAGTGGAGCTAACAGTGGTCGGCATTGGCCATATCAGGACGTTGCTGATGCGAGTTCTTTCCATAGTCGTCGATATTGGTCCCGTTTGGTGCCCTACGTTGCCTGCCACCGCGCCGCTCGGTTCTGATTTAATATCATAACTGTAGAGGAACGGATGACGGATCAGCAAAACATCTCAAGGCGTGCTCACTCTTAATACTTACCCTGGGGCGGGGAATAACATCGCGTATGTCGTCCAGTTGGGTTCGGAGAGCCATAGCGCCGTCTTCTCGAACCTCGGTTTCCATAGGTTGGATTTCTTATGTCGTGGGATTGCGGGTCGACATCTTGGGACTCAGTTATGTCTTCATCGGGTACCGAGAAGGTAGGCATTTTTCAAGCGAACCTTTCCAGGACTACGGTACGGAGTTCTCGAATAATGCCCCCCCCCCTCCCCCCCTTTCCTCCTCCTCTCCCCAAGATGGTATTTGAGTATAATTTAGGACATTGAGGCCTGATACACGTTCACTACGTTACATCTTCATAAAGATTGTTCGTGGAATTTCTACCCATATAACGGGTTTCCTGATATATGCGTACAACTCTAGTTTACCAAAGTTCCTATTTGGTTCTCTGGGCAGAAGCTGCATTGGATCAAGGAGCTGCGTAGATCAGAACCAGCAATTGATAAGGCTAATTTTTCATTTGTTCAAATTTATCTATCATTTTAACATCACCTAGAACTCGTTGAATAATACGTAAGGAAAAATCATTGACCGAACCAAGATAGGGGACTGTATTATGTCATGAACTCTAGCCTATATTGTATGTATCTGTATGGTTTCCCCAACTCGAGTTGCTGATTGGGTACAAGAAGTGCTTCCTATTTCCTACGCAAGTATGTTCGTTCGCATGCAGCTACCTTGATAGGAGTACCTATATTCCGTGCGGTTTTGCTATTCCTTCCTGAAAATCTAGGAAGCAGGTACGTAATATCTGGCTCATCTACCAGATCAAGAAAACTCTGCTATTACCTTTAGTGTTCGCAACCGAGAATAACAACCAGCCAGATGGGCACACGCTCTTGCCTCTGAATATAAATACCACCCCCGTCTTTCCTCTTGTAACTTCCTTCCATTCCCCACCATTGTTCCTATAACGCCTTCTCGCATCAACGTACTTTCGCCAATTGCACGCCCCAAAGCTAGTCGACCCGACCTCTCTAGTAAGTGATTCTTTCCTATTTTATTACCTAATTTCCTCTTCCACTACTTCCTTCCTCCACCACTCCCCTCCTCACTCTCTTCATTTGGCCCTTCGCTCTTACTTGCTTCACATGAATTTCACCATTATGCATTTTTACCTCCATCAGCTATTGTGGACTAATCTCTATTATTCTATTCAGGTACTCAGATCTTCGTCACATTAGCCCTCTCTCCCAACTTAGTCGAGCGATTGGTCGCAGAAGGAACGCGTACAGAACTCACGTAGGCCCACATCTCTTTGTGTTTTAGCCCTGTCTTCCTGTCTTCCCCGATTCTTCCATCTTCACGCCTAAGCGATGTAGGAAACGACTGGAAAAGACGCGGCTACTAGCGGAGAGAGCGAGCCCCATCGAGAAAAGGAGGTCCGATCAGCCGCTCCCGCTACCGGTGTATCTTGATCTCTCCAAGGTAGCCAAGTACGGTGTCAATCCTCGCTTCAGGGCCGGGTTGCTCCTTGGGTAGTCGTCGTCGGAAGCATACCAAACTGCCGGTTCTTGGGGTGTACGCTTGTACCGGCTCCGCATAAGGACGTTGGTGTTAGCAGGCCAGCCATCATCTACGCGTCGGGCGAAGGTGAGTGGATTGCGCTACTGGTCGTGCTCGGGCGCTTCTGTAATGGCCGTGCTCGCTGCTTCTAGTGCATTGCTTAATAGCACACTTGTGCATTATGTTTAGGTGGTGGTGAGCTTTCAGACCTAATCCGGGTTTGGTCTTGGTACCTTTGGGGGGGGGGGGGGGGGGTTGCCCCGGGGCCCCGCCCCGGGAGACCCTCCAGTTCGTCATGAAAATGGTGATGCTCCATCAAATCACATGAACCCGGCTCCCTGGACCCTCTCTCACGAAAAATGTGAAATATGGATTTTATTGCCCTCACAGAACCGGTTTTTGTCAGGGGGTCCAGGGGCGCAGTCGAGGTGCTCGCCTGCTGATGACCGTGACTTGGAGGAATCTCCCTTGGATCTCGGGTGTAACTTACTCGGCAAGGTCCCCTTGCTGACTGGACTTGACAGGAATCTGCTTACGATACACACGAACAAGAGAACGCTCGTCCCAGCTCCTCCCGGATGCCTAATGAAGGGGTAAGCCATCTAACCCCAGGGCACAACATCGATTCTAAGCATACTGGCGATTAAGACCAGGTAGGAGCACTGCCAGCTGCCTCAAAATTTCAATAAGCTGTTCTGAACACTGCTCGAGAATGTCGACACAAGTGCCTCCTGTATATATGTGTCGAAGATGATCAGGTGGTAGAGATAAGCGTATGCTGTAAATTGGTATCATGCATAAAAAACAACATCCATGCCAATCTGGATCCTGCGCCCTATTCAGGCTCATGTTCTGGACTAAGCCCTAATCTGAGTAAGTGAAGGGAAACCCTGGACACCTTTTGCCCTGCTTGCGCAACGCGAATCTTCAGATGGAGGAAATCATCCAAGCCGCCTCGACTCAGTAGCCGCGCCCGTCCGTCCGCCCGCCCGTCCCCATCACACGTCTCGTCCTCCTCATTCCTTCATCTTGACGTAGTTGCTAGGGAATATGCCGTGCCTCGAGCCGATCATGCCGGTCCTGCCACGATATCAAATGTCAGTATTCCGGATGGTCCAATATTTATCTCTCACACGGCTCTAAGAAGATGGGGGATGGGTCAGTCAGTCAAATTCACTCACCACCAGTCGTTGTCGCTGTCCGTCTTCTTCAGCACCGTGATGGTCTCGCCTTTCTTGAAGCCGAGGTCGCCCGGCTGGTCGGGCTCGAAGTTGAACAGGGCCACGGCCTCGTTCTTCTTCAGCAGCGCCTGCTTGCTCGCGAAGTTGGGCTTTGGCGCCGCGGGCCGGCCGGGGGCCGTTTTCTCCGCCAGGAAGCCGCCGCTTGCCGATGACGACGTCGGGGGCGGGTTGTCGCGGTACACGTAGTTGTCGCGGTCTTCGGCCGCCCTGCTCCGCGAGCCCACCGTGTTCGACCTGCCGAGCCCGCCGCCTGCTGGCCGGTCGTATACGTCATCGTTCCAGGTGCTGGCGCGCGAGGGTCTCGCGAAGAAGTCGTCCCTGCTGTTGTTGTTGTTGGGCTCGCCCTCGCCGTACGCGGTGCCCCGCCTCCCGTTCCACATCACGTCGTCGTGGCGGTCGTCGTAGACGGGGACGTCGTTGTACATGCCGCGGTTGGCGGCGTCGGCCGTGCGGCCCATGCCGGAGAAGATGCGGGAGTTGAGGACGCTCATGAGGGGTTGGGCCTGCGGCGGGGGCTGCACGGAGCCCGAGAGCAGCTGCTGCGCCGTGTAGCGCTGGCCGTACAGCTTCTCGTTGGCGTCCCTCCGCTCCACTATGCCCGAGCCCTCCAGCGAGACGCCGGCGAACAGCCCCTTGGTCTTGCTGTAGCTGAAAACGCCCGCGATGCTCTTTAGCGATGCCGCGCCCGCGGCCTCGGCGTTGCGGCCGACGGGCCCCGCGGCCAGGGACACGTTCCCGCCGAGTGTGATGGAGCCCTGCTGCGAGAAGGTCTTGACGGCGTGCGCATCGTTCAGGATGAAGACGAAGTCGGTCAGCTCGAAGCCAACCTGGCCACCGACGCCGCCGCCGGCCGTCATGATGGCCGACGGCGCCGACCAGCCACCGTTAGGCAGGCGCGCGACGACGAGCCCCGAGCCGAAGCGCCCGGAACCTATGAAGCCGGCCTTGAAGACCGTGAGGATGGCGAGACCCTAGCGATTCCCCCAAGTCAGCCCATCGGACAGCAAAAAGTAAGCAGGAGGGAGGCCGCTTGTCAAACGCAAGCGCGCAACGCAAACGCACCTTCGCATTGGCGAGAATGTGGGGAGGGATGACTTTGTCGGGACCGAACGCTTGGCGGGGGTCGATGAAGGAGGCTAAAATATTGCCGCACTTCTTACATTCCGCTGGAGGGCGGGAGACGCGACGTTAGTCTTGAGGTTGCTCAACGTTACGAGGCAACTTGGCCGTTTGACTGCGGGGTCAACGCTTGGAATAGACTTACACGCCATTGACGACGGAAGAGGGTTATGTATGCCCATCCTGAGGGGGTTTTGTTTGCGAAAGTGCGCAATGAACGGCGGATAGGCTTGGATTAGATACTTAGGGTGGAAAAGCTTTGGAATTGCAGGATCGGATCTGCGGCGCGATGCGATGTTGGTTCGGTCGGCACAGGTGTGGAAATCGCAGTCCGGCTGCGACGGCTACGGACTATGGACTATGTAGATCTTGGCTGCGGGGCCCAATGTTAGAGCAAGGATACTAGAATATGCGCCCAACCAGCTAGGGAAGAGGACGAGAGAGAGAGGGAGTAGAAATATAGAGCAATTATTCTTTTGTAAGGAATACTCCTCAAATAGTAATACAGAGGTAGGAAGGTAGAGGAGGGATGCAATTTAGCTCCGGCGTCGTCGTCAGCGATTAGGGCCACAGCCGGCGAACTTCTCGGGAGCTTATCAACTCCCTGATTCATAATAGGCTCACAGATCCCAAGGACGTCAGAGCCAAGAGGCGCCAGCCAACACTAGCTTCGTTTGCCAAGACTATCGCCCGACCCCACATGACTTTTACTGGAGCACGAATTGAGATTCTTTGTGGCGCAGCAGTTACGATGGTTCTAGCCACATCCGCCTCCCGCCCCCCCCCCCACCCCCAAAATACCCAGCTGAGCCAGCGCTGCGTCATTCTTGCCTCCTTTCATACTGTAGCCTCCAGGGGTTTCGACCTGCTTGCCGACGTCTTACGTACTCCGTTCCGCCCCATTGAATTGGAATCCGCATCTTCAAAGCAACACAACCACGACAGCCCGGAGAATAGAGCCACACCAACACGCCGTGTCCTTCCCAATTGATCCGACCCAGCAAGCGAGTATTTGGTGTTATTTGTACTCTTACCCGACTACAGCAGTAGTGGACATACCTAATCCACGGAATCCGGGGGTGGGTAATTGCCGGTCCAGACTTACCTAGCAGCGAGCCGGCCCCTTGCCGACCGAAGCCCATTCATTGCGGGAGTCCGAGCGCATCCGACGATAACAACAACACTTCCCACCTCTAATAGTTTTAACTGTTTGATCGAACCTCCCTTCTGAGCCCCCGTCCACCCACCCTCCTAGAGACACGGCCGGGAAAGACGGAAAACATGTCGGACGCCTACGAGCGCGAGCGCCAGAACAACGCGCGCCTGGAGGAGCTGTCGGCGAAGGTGTCGTCGCTGCGCGGCGTGACCGTCGACATCTACGACCACGCGCGGGCCCAGGACGTCATCGACCACACGGTACGTAGCGTAGCGATAACGAGTGGCAGTCCTCCCTTCCGTCCTCCCTTCTTCCACTGTCGATCATCGCCCCATGAGCCAAAATCCGAACCACCCCTGAATACATATTAGCCTGTCTATGTCTCGCATTTTTGCTAACGTCGCCGCCTCGTCGTGTATAGTCCGATACTTTCTCGTCCATGTCGTCGCAGCTCAAGGGGTCCGCGGGGCGGCTGGGCCGCATGGCGGCGTCGGGCAACAAGGTCGCCATCCTCAAGCTGTCCGTCATCATCGTCGGCGTCTTCCTGGTCCTCTACTATGTCGCGAAGTGGCTCTTCCGGTCGTCGGGCTAAATAAAACGAAAATCAATATAACAAGGGAAGCAAGGGAAACAAATCAAGGCACCGTCAATCACGGACGGCATTGACAGATAGAAACGGCAGGGGAGGATACCGGGGATATATGTGGAGCGGGCTCTTCAGCAACGTGTCGTCTTGTAGACGGTTCGGTACAGAACTGGATATCGTTGGCGTACTCGACTACTGCAGAGTTGGACATACAGGCCGGGTCAGTCGGGGAGACGGGACCAAGGCCTTCCAGCCGGAAGCTATATGCGTCTGCCACGCCCGAAGTAGAACACGGACACGGCGGGCCTACCGAGCCCAGGGGTTTACGTTGTGAGTTACAGACCACTGTACTCTGTTTCAATGGTTTCCATCGAGCATGGTACAGGCAGCACGGCTTTCGGATGTGTATTACTGCAAGGCTTGATACACACACTGTATAATAATCAATTTGTAGGGTCACGGTAGCTACATCTAATTTTCGTATAATTCCGTGATGAGCAAACATACTTATGTCCTAAGGGTGATATGCCATCCCTATATAGCCTTAAAGGACACACTAGCCTCCCATGGTCCCCTATTCGAGTACTATTACTCATAGTACGGTATGGAATTAGGATGGCGGATACGGGCCCCGTACGTAATTTACTGCCATACGTTCGAGAACAGGTCATCGTTCCCGAATCCTCCTGCCGGCTTGGCATTCCCACCATTGTTGCCGCCGGTGCTGCTGGCCCATCCGCCAAACTCTTCGTCAGCCGCCACCTTTGGCGCAATACTCAACCCGCCTGACGCCCCGGGCACGATGCTCTGGTTGGCGAGCGAACCGCCGCTACCCCAGCCCCCAAGATCACCGCCGCCCCCAAACGTCGAGGGCTTACTCACATTAGGGCTCTTCGCCGGAGTCGGGGCGGGATCCGGGGCACCCCATGCATTGCCCCATACGTCAGAGCCGCCGCCAATAGCCGCCGGGTTTAACGAAGCTAGGGGGTTTGATGCCGGAGCAGGGGCCGGCTTAGGTTGGTTCGCGGAAAGGTTAAAGACGGACGAGGAGGTCTGGGCTGGTGCGGCTGGTTTGGGCTGAGACGGAGCCGCCGCGGGTTGGGAAGCAGGGCTGGACCAGTCAAAGAGATCGCCCAACGCGGCCGACGAAGACTGCGCCGGTTTCGGCGACGTCGTGCCGGAGCTGAACCCACCAAAACTATTGTTCATCGACATCGACGGTTTTGACTGCTGTTGAGGGGCCGCGGGTTGGGCGGGTTTAGGGGCAAAGAAGCTGCTGCCGCTCAAATTGGACAAAGTAGAACTGGTCTGGGTGGTGGACCGGTTACTGGCCATGCTGGTAAGTCCAGCGAAAGCATCCTTTTGCGTACTCTTGGGCGAAGTCATGCCAAAGCTTAAGTTAGCAAAGGCATCGTCGAGTCCGCTGCTGCCTGACGGTTTGGACTGGTGTCCGGCGGCAGGAGTTTGGAATGTCGGTGATTGCATTCCTCCAAAACCGCCAAATGAACTCGACGAAGCATGGGACGAATGCTGTGGTTGAGCCTGAGGCCGGGGGGCAGAGGCATAGAGGGAGAGAATAGACTGTTTGAGATCCGGCCTCGACTGGCCGCCCCCGCTCGCGTTGCTAACGGTGCTAGCGGGACGCGGAGGAGCGGCGGGGGTTTCGCCCAGGAAATCCAGCCCTAATAGCGAATCCTTAGTGTTGACTGTCTTAGGCGGCGCCGGGGCAGCTTTTGGGGGAACGTGCCCAGGTGCCGGTCCCACGGTGCTCGCCCTTGGCGGAATGTCGCCGCCGCCAATGAGGTCGGCGGTAGGCGCTGCACTCCGTGATGCTGGGCTCTGCCCGGCCTTTCTCACCGACTCCTTCCTCTCTATATTCTGTTTCTCCTTAACTACGCTCAGGGGAATATCGTCGTCACCGTCGGCGTCCAGCGTAGAAGGGTCCGGCATGGGTCCATCCATGACCCATCTCTTAAGTTCGTACTTAGTCCTAATAAAGTTCTCAATCTTGGCTTCCGACGGAACGTGACCGGCGGCTAGCTTCGACTCCCAGTATTTGTTGGCGCGCGCGTTCCCCCAGCTAAGGATGCTCTTTAGCTGTTCGTCCGTCCATGAGTCGAGGTCGACGGATTTCACTCGCGATATGTGGGTGCCCATGCCTCGGTGGATGCCCGAACAGCGAATGCAGATAAAGACGCCCAAGTTCCAACTTGCCCATCGCGGATCTGTCAGGCGCGGTTAGCATAGGGTCGATAGTGACGATAATAGTGATTGTATGATGAGCAGGGTCTAGTCCGCGCTCACGTTTGTTCCTTTTGCAGTCGGCGCATATTTTGTTGGCTTCTAGTTTCAGGAGACTCTTGATGGTCTGCTGGTTTTGGGCCGCCCTCTCGGCAGCCGGATTCGGTGGTCTTCTCGACATGATAATTGTTTACCCACGAGGTTTGTTGCGTATTTCGCCAATGTCGATTATAATAGTGGATAAATCTGGCTAGATAGAGTCGGAGCACTGGCAGCGTCTTTTATGCCGGCTGGCGGGTTTCAGCGGTCGTGGTCGCAGGTAACATATCAAAATCCAGGGGAAAGTCCAACTCTCCAGATGAGTTCGAATGCCTGCCAACCGTAACCTTGTTACTTGATACTTCGCCCCAAGATAAGGAAGTAACCTGACTTTACCGGGGAGGTACCTACAAAGTGAGCGGTCTGGTGGCCAAAGCGCCGGATAGCTAAAGCGCTGCAACATCGGAAAGGTATCTGTGGCGCAGGCACGCATTGACCGTGGCATAGCACCTGTGACGACATACATTCCATGGCCTTATGTAATTGCCCCAAGCATTGTTCAGCTCAGCGAAGTCCCCTATCACACTGCACTAATCCCCAAATAAAGCTGCAAAAGATATAATCAAGTTGCACCGCCAACAGAGATTCCAAAGATTCCAAATATCCCTAATAGCAACTCCCAAGTGGCAAGAAAAGCTATCATTAATAAGCAAGTTCCAGTTTCTAGCAACTATATATAAAATAAACCGTTTTCGAGCCGTTGAATCCTCCTTGACTTATTTGATTATCTTGTAGGATATAGACCCCTCCTTGCTACACTTGATGCGATTACCTCCGTTCTCAAGCCTCCTCCGCACTCTCTATACCTCCTCCAATTTCGCAAGAGTCCGAGCGCCCACTCGATCACCACTTCAACATAGCCACACCCTGAGGTCTATGCCAACCATCCCATTTCTAAGTAGCCTATTCGGCTCGAGCTCTTCATCGTCTAGCAAAATGTCCTACCCAGACCAGAGGACACCGGACGAGTGGCGTGCCGTCCTTTCCAAGGGTGAGTTAATATCATCAACCCCGCCCCTCAGCAATCCATGTACTGACACAACAATCCAGAACAATTCAGGATCTTGAGGGAGAAAGGCACTGAAGCGCCATATTCTGGCAAGTACGATAAGTTCTTCTCGGATTCCGGCGTTTACACTTGCGCGGGCTGCAACGCCCCCCTGTACAAGGCAAACCACAAGTTCAAGTCCGGATGCGGATGGCCGGCGTATTTCGACAGCATCCCTGGCGCCGTCACCCGGCATGAGGACAACTCTTTCGGCATGGCGCGGACAGAGATCGTTTGCTCCAACTGTGGCGGTCATCTCGGCCACGTCTTTAAGGGGGAAGGGTACCCTACCCCGACTAACGAGAGGCACTGCGTCAATAGCGTCAGTCTGAATTTCTCGCCTGAGGACAAACCGGTTCAGGGGGAGAAGAAGGACAGCGCAACCGAGACCGCGTGATAGGGCTTGCGTACTCTAATGATTGTTACGCACAAATGCATGTCTGCACGATACGATATGGAGGGCTTCTGATTATTCATGGCAGTTTGTAAGGCGATGGCATATATAACTAGAAAATGCTCAAAGAATCAACGGTTCGAGTGCCCCTTTTTGGGGGACTTACACATTCATCAAGTAGGCACAAAACCATCATGATTACATTGCAGTAATATCACAAGCATGTTTTATCGACAACATCTCCTATTCCGGTTCTTTGTTGGCGCTCTCGTATCGTTAGTAAGTTTCATCAGAGTGAGTCTATAAAAGACTGTGTGCCCTAAGTTCCCATCATATTTTTATTTCGGTTAATATTATTTATAAATGAATGGTTGTGTACACATCAGACCGAGATCAAATTCCTTGTATCTCAAGCTAGACAGGTCATCGCTCTGTTGGTATGCTCATTACCATAAGATGGACCCGATAGAGCTACATAGGCCATGCGTCGCATCTTAACCTCTGTGTAGAGCGGACTCAAACATATTGTCCCATAATATCTCTTTACATCCATTCTATTATATACACTCACACTATTTCAAACACTGTGGTGTGTATGGTTTGACAGCAGTCATCTATAACAAAAACCTGGTCACAATCAGTCAACCATCTATCTACCCACTGTCTAAGTAGGGCTAATTAGATATTCTAGTCCTGAATGACTGCAAGCAGCCTCCGACAGATTTTGGACTTTTTTACCATGGAGTGGCGGGGGTGTACAGACATGAGCCCATCGTGGGGTATTTATTTTTGACTGCATCCGAGGCCGAGCTGTTTGCACGTAAATATATATCCTACAATACCCTCGCCCGGTTGATTGCATTTTGGCTTTCCCTTGCACTCTGGATCTTACAACATTTCAAGGGAAATGCTTTTCATGACAGTCGATAGACACAGTCGGAAATAGGAAAGGATGTTCTCTTGTGAGCATAAACCCAGCTGCTTCCGTAACATCAGCCACGCTGGTGAGAGGAAAGGGGGATAAGGTTCAAATTGTTCAATAGCGTCCTAAAGAGTTCTCATACGTCCGTCAACCTTTTTAAGCACTGGCCATGATACTTCCCCTAAGTCGAATGGCAGAACGTCAACTCTATCTCTCCGCTCAATTAGTCTGGTTCAAGCTACCATATTTATCTAACGATGGTCATCCTACCTTACCAGTCTCTCTAAAACCTCTTCACCACTTTCGAGACCAGCACTTCCACTCCAATGCTTTCTGCGTAAAAGTTCATTCTGCTCTTTGCATGCCTGTGCACTAGTTATGCGTTAACTAGTTCTACACTCTTTGCACCATCAACTAGCCTTTGCTTTGCCCCCTTTGTGCAGCACTACTTTCAACGACTTCAGACTCGAAGACGGGATATCCCCTTCGCTCAATCCTACCTACACAGTGAAGTTCATTGCGTAGAGACATCCCCCACAATCACTATCCCCTGCTATCATCATCTTCTGGTGTCGTCCCTTATTGCTGCCGGGATGCCTGTGAAGAGAATCGTGCTCAAGAAGAGTCCGAGCGGCTCTTCTGAACTCAGGAAGAGCCCTAGCCCTTCTTCTGATGGCGCCGCACCTGCGGAAGATAGAGCCCCTGCCGGACGCACCGGAATGGTTACACGCTCGATGGCGCACAACGCCAGAGTCAGTCGCATCAAGCTAGTCAACCGCAACAGCAGGGACCCTACAGACACCCGAATGGTTACACGCTTGATGGCGTGCAACGCGAGAACGAGGTGCCTCAAGCTGGTCAACCGCGACAGTCTGGCCGCACCGGCAGTCCCTGCAGTAGCCCCAGGCGGGCCAGACCCGAACCTACCGAGCGTCATCAAGGTGTTCAGTAACGGCAGAATCAGCCTGATCAGGCACGTGGCCGAGAATCGCCTGGTGTATAGGCGCTGGGACGACCAGAGCGACGTCGTGGAGTACTACCACGACGGCCGCCTCTTCAAGCTCTGGGACACCAGGACACGACTTGTCATCTACGAGAGCCTCGCTGATCACCCCATCGTTAATTCTGGGGCCCGTGAACTTCAGGATCTGTACTACGATGTATATTACCGCCACTATCACTTCACGTACCCGCTGGAGCTTCTTGAACAACATTAACAGGGCGCTGATTACTTACTCAAGACCTCCCATACGACCTCATGCAACAACCGCCACTTGGGCGAGGTATTGCCGACGACTTAACCAGCGCCCGGCAGCGTCCTGCCTGGATTTTGAAGGGCCACCGCCCTCGCGCTATCGAGCACTTTTGATCTTGGATTTTTTGCCCCTGCGTCCTTCTTTCCCTTTTGAGTTCGGGGTTTTGACTTTGGATTTTTCGAATTTTGGGTTCTAAACTTTATCTTGTGCTCTGCGGTCACATGCCACAACCTTCGAATATACCTATTTCTTTTCCATCGGCATTTCATTATTTCGCGGCCGGTTCTGCCGCACTCGACCCTGATTACTCATTCGAACTCCCCAATGCCCGGAGTTTATGCAACACTTCTCCGGCACCGGCGGGCGGCGCAACTCTTATGACGACTATCATGATGACCACGATACGGAGCACCAAGATACTTTGCTTTACTGCTTGAATGCAACTCGGGTTTGGTCAATTCATGATACCCCTTCTCGCATCTGTCGGTTGGATTTTGTGGATAATGGTTATGGAATCAGGTTGAGGAGTTGTGGGAGGGTAGTGGTTAAAAGGGGAGGGGAAGGGGGGACATTGTCAGGTTGGATACACATAGCTGGGTTTCATCGTTAATAACCAAGCGCTTTCAACCAATCATGTCGATCCTGGTGGGCATTCGAAATAATTATGTGAATGTTTTGTAACAAATCCTCGTTGTTTTCTCACGGGAAGGTACTGTGCTTGTGTCCACAGCGCATCAAGTCTTTATACAAGTTGGGTCCGGTCACACGATCCGTATACGAGGCTTAGTCAAAATATTTCAGGGGTCATGGCAACTACCTTCTTTAGACATGCCGGTTTTAATTAGGCAGTCGGCACTGGGGATGTAGAGCCTTTTACAAATCGGCGCACGCGCTTCTTCGTATTCGAGGATCGATGCAACGTCCGATGCAGGCTAGACCGAACTTTGCAGTCTCGGGTTTAATAGGTGCGTATAGCCGCTTCGACACCGGGTGTTCTGAGTCCTCGGGGATGCTTAAGTACCTAGGTAGGAGCAAGCGTCCACTTGCGCATCATAATCTGTATATTCCCATACTCTAATATACTTGAGACACAGCGAGCAGCCACGAAACCCAACAAAATGTATTCGTCCCGAATTTCCATCCTTGTTGTGGCGGCGGCCACAGTCTCCCCCACGACAGCCCAGTTCAGCGGAGAACTCCCTAGCCCCGAGGAGTACAGCTGGGACCTGATCAACTGGCAGGTTGGACTTTCGCACGGGAACCCGACGCTTCCATCTACAAGCTTCTATGGTACGTTCGCATCAGTAGTCCCTCAGTCCGGAAATAATGGGCGATGCTGACGGGTAGTTCTCTTTACAAGTCTTCGGCGTCCAAGGCCCCGAGTTCGCAGGCATCCCCGCCTTCTCGGCCCACTGCAAAGGGTATGGGCAGACCGGCATCCCATACACCTCGAACTACACCGATTGCGCCTCGGAGACCGGCAGCTCTGTTGCCGCGCGCATCACAGAAGCTCCCGCCGGCGTGAGCCGCGCTCATCTGGCCTAGGGTTTGCAATGGGTACCCAATGGGTATCCACGGACTACCCACGACCGTGAGTGGGTAACCGTGGGTAGTCTTGGCATTTTTTCAAAAATACCCACGATTACCTACTGTTACGGCCCAACAAGCTTTGGCCGCAAAAAACGGTCAGACTAGGATCATACGGGCCACCCCGGGTCACGTGACGGTGATTACCGCCAAGCCAGTGATCACCAGTGATCAAAGGTGATCCCAAGCGATCATGATCATTACCGGCCGTATGATCATAAGTAATTAAGCTAAAAAAAATATATATATACGCTTATTATTTTCCATAATTTAGCTAGCTTTAGCTTATAATAATAATTTGTTACCTAAAGCATTTTTAATATTACGAAACGTAATAAATTATTATATTTATTATTTAGATTTTTACGATATTTCGATTAATATATACCCGTATAATTAAGATTTAATAATTAATTAAATTTTTAACCGTTATACGTTATAAATTCTTATTTAATAATACCGTTAAATTTTAAGTAATATCGTTAATATTATGTCTACCAGTAAGCAGCCCGAATAACTTATTTACCAGGTCCCTAATTACCCGGATATTAAAATAAAATCCGAAAAGAAAAAAGAAAAACCTTATAGTTTTCGCGAAAAAATTCTTCGACGTTTAGATATTATAAACCAATACATTATTTAACTTTAAAGAAATAATAACGACCTTATAACGTTTTTCCAAGCCGCTTATAAAAAACTTAAGAGGAAAAAAAAAAAAACTTCCGAAACTGGGAAACCCTTTCGAATAAACCAGGTTATTTAGCTAAATTTTACTAAAAAACCAAAAAAAGTTCTTAAATTTTCTAAATTCAAATTTTTCGACGGACTTTTAATTAAGTTATAATTATTTATAATTTAATACCAAACATATTTCGGGTATTTTTTTATTTAACTTATTATTTTTATTATACGAATCGAATTCATAATTACATAACTTATAAAAAACACGGTTATTTAATTTAAGCCCGTTATTAAAAAATACGTTATTTTATTAATCGAAAAACGAAATTCAAAAATAATGTAAATTTATAATAATTACGAATAATTTAAATAAGCATTAACGAAAACTTTCGAGATAATAAACGAGAAAATAAAAGCCGAAATACAGATTTAATAATTACAATAAAAAGAATTAATATCCAGTTACAGCATTACGTTAATTTAATTAGCCGTTAAACTAAATTATGGACAAAAAATATTAATAACCAAATTTTTTGACGGCCTAAAAAATACAAAAAAAGCTTTTTAAATTCGATCGGCCTAATTATTTATCGGATTATATTATTATAATAATTAAGATTAACGACCGATAATATATATAACGTATTAAAAGTACTAAAGGAAAAAATAATAACAAATCCTGATATATAATTAATATTAACGCTTTTTAACACAGCAACATTTTTTACGGCACGGAACCAAAATTTATGGAACTAGGAGCCACTTATAAAAAGGACTGGAGCCAAACTAAATGTTATAATTGTAACAAAATGGGACATAAGGCAGCATAATATAAGGCGTCTAAGAAACCTTATCAGGATAATTAAAAACTTATACCTAAGAGATAATTTAGAAAAAACCCAAAAAATGAAAACAAACCCGTTAATATAATTCGACCAAAATACATATTAAGTCTTCTATAGCAAAAGGCCTAATAAGGATTATTACGACAAAAAATTCGAAGAAAAATACGAAAAGCCAGGAAGCTGGCTTAATAGGCAGCGTAAATATAACAAAAAGCATTATAAGGATAATTGCGCGAATACTAGGATTAGATAAAAAAAGTTTATCCCGGAACCCCTAATCGATACGGCAAAATATATACCATATATTGTCGACGACGAGAATATCTTAATTACGAAAAATAAAAATAATATATTTACAGACGAATTATCCGTATATATTACGACAAATTCGATGTTGTTAATCGTACCGGAAATAATAAAAACAATAAATAATAATATTAAGATTTTCGATTTATAACCCTAAAAAGAATTAACAATTAACTGAAATAAAAAACTGGTTTAAAGAAAAATAATACTTATAAATTTTTTTTATTTATTATTAATAATATAATTATTAAACGAAAAAAGAATTAATTTAGCATATAATAAAAAAACTGCCAGAAAATTATTATAGATTTCCATTTTCAATTAATATTTATTATAAACCTTTATAATAGAAAAGTTATTAAAAATACATTAATTTATAGGCGAACTTTGGAACCATAATTAGGATAACGTATAATGGAATATAATCGCAAACATAAAAAACAATTTATTTAATAAAAAAATTTATAACAATATTAAAAATAATTAATATAATTCGAAAGAATAGTACGCCGATAATAACGACAAATATAATAACTTAATACGTTGTACGAAAAAATATAAATAAGGTTCGATAAATTCGAATAAAAATTAAAAAAAAAAGGTTATTTATAAAAAAGCCGGAAAATAACGAGACCCAGAAGAATTAAAGGGAATTCCTAAAAAGGTTTCTAAACGCGATAATAAAAGCCGTTAATAACCTTATTATTTTGGATATACGAATCGGAACATATTAATATATTATAATAGTGGATTACGAAGCTTTGGGCGGAAATTACATTGTACTAAATATGGTTAATAAGTTCAAATTATTATAGAAATATAAGTTAAAATCTTATATAACGACAATTACTAAAGGTTAAGAATTTCTTTACGATAACGGAAAAATTATATGCGAAATTAATTATTTCGACATTTCTGTCCAAAGATAATACCAAATAATCGATTTCGATATCGTTCTATTCGAGAATTATGATATAATCTTAGGATTATTATAGATATACTAGTACGGAGTTTTGATTAATGGCGGGATTAGCTAAGTAAAGTTCGCCTTATACCTTATTAATAAATAAAAACAAGAAAAAATTAAAATCTTAATATTCGATCGATAATAGCGACAAATACAGGTATAAGGATATAATAAAAATTTTATTACTAAAAGGCATAAAATATAAAAAAAATAAGTATTAAAGAAAAATATAACATATTATTATTATTATTAAAACGAAATAAAAATAACTAAATAACGACTTAAAACAACAGCCCAATGAGTTAAAAAAATCCAATCAATATATTATTATAATATTACAGATATAAGCAGCTTTTTAAGAAGGAACTTAATACGAAATTATTAAAATATAGCAAATAAGATTATGAGATAATTCTTAAGGAAGGATTTTCGACGAAATTTTACCCTATTTATAATTTTAACGGAAACAAATTACGTATTTTTAAAAAATATTTAGAAAATCGATTGTAAAAAGGATGGATTCGACCTTCGAAATTATTAGCAGGATACTTTATATTTTTCGTACCAAAAAAAAAACCGGAAAATTACGACTTGTAATGAATTATCGATAATTAAGTTATAATATTATTAAAAATCGAATATTATTACTCTTAATTACGGAAATAAAAAACCGATTTTACGGAATCAAACAATTTATAATATTCGATCTTAAAAATAAATATAATTTTATTTGGATTAAAAAAGAATACGGATGAAAAATAACATTTAAAACAAAATACGGATTATTAAAATATTTAGTTATATTAATAAGATTTACGAACGTACTAATAATCTTCCAACAAATGGTTAATTATGTATTACGAAAATACCTCGATATTTTCGTGGTTTGCTATCTCGAAGACATTCTTATTTTCTTAGAAATAAAAAAATACATATAAAATACATTTATAAAGTTCTTTAAGCCTTATAGGACGCAAAGCTATTTATTAACGTAAAAAAATTAATTCTATAAATAAAAAATAAAATATCTAAAATATATCATTATCCCAAGATATATTAAGATAAACCTTAAACAAATCGCTATAATTATAAAATAACAAACGCCAACTACGATTAAGGAGGTACAGATATTCCTTAAATTCGCAAATTACTATAGGAAGTTTATTCGAAACTTTAATAAAATAACTATACCTCTAACAAACCTTACGAAAAAAAAAAGATTTCAAATAGACGTCCGAAACGGAAAAAATATTTTAAAACATTAAGAATACAATTACCAATAAGCTAATATTAATTATATACAATCCAAACCGCCCTGTTAAGCTAAAAACCGATATTTCGGATTACGCGTTAAGTATAATAATCGGATAACGAAATAATTAAGGCAAACTATATTATATTGTATTTTCTTCATATAAATTAAGAGGAACCGAACTTAATTACGATATTCCAGATAAAGAATTTATAGCCATTATTATAGCATTTCGAAAATTTAGGTATTTCTTAGAAGGAAATTTGTACCAGGCTAAGGTTTATATAAATTATCAAAATCTTACCCGATTTATTACAACTAAGGAATTTATAGAACAATAACTTCGTTACGCGGAAAAATTGGCGAACTTCGATTTCGTTATTATTTACAGAAAAGGCTTAAAAAATAAGAGAGCAAATGCTTTAAGCAAATAACCAAACCTTAAAGAACAATTGGTTAAAATCAGCTATACGATTTTTAATACTATTATAAAAGGACATTTACGCCTACGACAAATTGCGATAATTCGGGCAGTACCCTTTAATATGCATCAAATAATTCAGTAATATAACATTAATTTCTAAAAAAAACCCAAAAATAAACAAAATACAAATTCTAGAAAAATACCAGAAGAATTTAATACGAAATATATACGGATATCAGTTACATGGACATCCAAAGATTTACAAAACTCTAGAACGGCTTTAACGTACATATTCTTTTCCTAGAATAAAATTAACGGTACAAAAAATCATACGGTAATACAATATTTACGCCAGAGCAAAAACTCGACGACATAAACCATATAGAAAATTACAGCTATTATTAATTGCAAAATAATCATAATATTTAATTACATTAGACTTTATTAATAAATTTTCTATGTCAGAAAATCTAGCTATAAAAATATATTATAATAATATTTTCGTAATCGTCGACCGATTTACGAAATTTTCCTATTCTTTATTATATTACGAAATTACGGACGCCGAACAGATAGCGTATATTTTTTTCAAATATATTTTTAACATATATATATTACTAATAAGAATTATTTCAAATAAATGATCGATATTTGGATCTAAGTTTTGGTAAGACCTTATAGTATAAATTAACCTAAATTACAAATTATTCAGCGCATTTAAACCTTAATGGATAAATACATAAAACGAAAGAATTAAACTTTGAAAACTTATTTACGATACTATATTAATTACGAACAAAATAAATGGGTTAAAAATTACTAATTACATAACTAATTTATAATTCTAATTATTACGAAAATATTAAGATAATATTAGTTAACACGAATTTTAGTTTTATTTCAGAAGTTTATAAAAAGATATATAACGACGGTCTATTTAATATTAAAGCAATCTTTACGTTTAAATAATTACGATAGTTATACCAGAAAATAAAAACAGAACTAGAATTCGTACGTAACCAAATAAGCAAATATTTAAACAAAACAACCTAGTAAAAAATTCGATTTTAAGTATATCGGTTTATACAAAATTACTAAAAAAATCTTAAAAAATAATTATTAATTGAAATTTTTACTAAAAGTTAAATTTTATTTAAGTTTTTATATTTCCTTATTTGAATTAACAGCAAATACAATCAAAGTACATACGGTACAAAACGATATGGAAGTAAAAGACGAATAGATATATAAAATGGAAAAGATTTTCGATATGCGAAAACAAAACGAATTTACCCAGTATCTAATTAAATGAAAAAAATACCCGGATTTCGAAAATACCTAGGAACCCGCCAAAAACCTTATTGGCGCCCAGCGCCTGTTAAAGAACTTTAACCAATAACGACGGGGGCGTCCTAGTTAACAGCCGACCAGTCGGTAGCCGGGATGTCGGGCCAGTCGGCCGCGACCTGTGCTAACGTGGCAGCCGTAACGGCAGCCTCCAACCGTTCCTATTCCTGACGCTTCTGTTCCTCTAATTCGTCCAACGACTAAAACCTACGTTATACCATGGTAACGCCTTTCGAACGAGCCAGCGCCTTTTATTTACGTAAACGAATAAGACGAAAAAGAATTTTATTTATTTCTTTTTAATAACGACGTTAAATTTTGAAATAAAGACGTTAAAACTTTAATAATTGTTTTTCGGCAAATATTTTTTTACGTTTTAAATATTAATATTTCCGACGAATATTTTGTAAAAAGAAAAACGGTACGCCGGTATTATCGTAGGACCGATTTCGATTAATATATTCCTTATATTCCTTATATTTTCCATTATTTTGCATTTAATATTTTTTAAGTAATAATAAAAATAAAGGATAATTTCGTATCCGAATTCGTTAAAGGCTTTTACGAGGTTAGCATGACGAACGGTAGAAGAACGAGGAATACGACGAATTTTAGAAATACGAAACGATATAATTAACAAAAAAAAAGGTTACTCACCAAATGAAGAAAAGAAAAAAAAGAAATTTTGAGGGCAAGATTTTAGGACAAAGGAGATCGTGTTACGGCCTAACAAGTTTCGGCCGCAAAAAAGGATTAGACCAGGATTATACGGACCACCTTCGGGTCAGGTGACGGTGATTACCGTTAAGCTAGTGATTACCAGTAATTAAAAGTGATCCCAAGCGATCATGATTATTACTGGCTGTATGATTATAAGTAATTAAGCCAAGAAAAAAAAGGATATATACGTTTATTATTTTTTATAATTTGGATAATTTTAGTTTGTAATAATAATTTGTTACCTAAAGCACCTTTGGTATTACGAAACGTAATATAATTATTATATTTATTACTCAGATTTTTACGATATTCCTGTTAATATAAACCCGTACGACTAAGGTTTAATAGTTAGTTAAACCCCTTAGCCGTTATACCTACTTACAAACTAACCACTCACGGGTGTTCATTAGGTAAAAATTATAATAATGTTAAAATATAACGAATTAAAAATCTTATTTATTTTAAAAATAAAATTATTATTAAATACGTTTTAATTTACGTAATAATTGTCTTACTTTATAAGCTAAGCAAAATTAATTATGAATTACTTAATTTATTACGCTTTATAAGTCAAGCAAATATATATTTAAAAAAGTTATTTACGAATAACTTAGGAATAATCGAACAGACTTTCGAAATATATATTAATATTACCGCCAATTTTATTTTTCTCTTAAAAGCCGAACAAAAAACGGCTTTTTCGAATTATCGTATTACCGTATGATTCTAAAGCCAAATCGGGCCGGGAATATAAAGCGACCAAAACTTACGAAATTTACGAATATCATAACCGAAAAAAATTACTTTTCTTAATATTCCGGTAACCGTAAGCTCAAAGTACGAAAAAACTTTCAAGAAATAATTAAAACGACGAAAATTACATTTCAAATTAAAGTGAAAAAAATATACTAATATAAAAGGTAATACGTTATTAAAATAAGTAAGTAATTAACTTATCGAAAGTTATAAAACTGGAAGCGTATTTTAAATTTGTCCGTTATCCGAGAAAATAATATTTTAAGCTTTAATATCGACAAATTAAAATTTAATAAAATTAATTAAAAGTTTTTTTTGTTATCCGTTATTTAAAAACGAATATCAGCAAAATACCAAGAATAATAAAATAAAAATAACTTAAACGTTCTTTAATTTTTAGCTACGAATAAAATCAAAAATACCTAGCTTAATTTCTAATATTAGATTTTTATTACGAAAATAATCAAAGTTTTATTTGGGCTTATAATATAAAATTTATAAAGCTTTAAGAAAAGTTTGACCTCAAAAATATAGCCATAATATAATTAGTATTATAAATTAAGTTAATGCCGAATATAGGTATTAAATTACGTATTAATTCGTTTACAGATTACTGTTATTTAATAAAAATATTATAATTGTTATATTTTAACGAAGACGTTTTTCGTTTAATATATTTTACGATTACGTTAATAATTATTCGGGTAAAATATTTCGTATAAAGGGATACCGAGTTAGAATATAAGTTAAGCTTAAACTTATAACGTACCAGATAAGCTCGCGGGACAGATAAGCTCGCGGAATACTTTTTCTAATATTCTAACTACCTAACTTCAATTACTTATTTCTTAACCACAATATGAAACGATTTACAAAAGCATCTAAAATGAACCTAGCTGTTTAAGCTAAAAAGAATAACCCGAAACTTAATTATAAAAAGCTTAATTCTATTTATAACGTTCCACATTTTACTATAAAGGCGCGATTTAACGGTAAATGCGCCCGAGCCGATATTATCCCCTATCTGCGAAAACTAACGCTAATCGAAAAAAATCCATTATCGAAAGAATCCTTAAATTAAATACGCGAACGTTTCCTATCCGACTTTAATACGTTAAAGATATAGCAAATTTACTGCTTGCCTAACGGGTTACAATACGCGTCAGAGTTAAATAGGCGTCGAATTTTGTACGACGGCAAAAAAAGCTCCAAACGTATTTAAATCGGAAGATCGATTATTAACAAATATTATGCGAAAATCCAGAAATATTTCGCAAATAGTTCGGGCTTATTCGGGTTATAATTACAAAATAAGGTATCGTAAAAAAGGATATTTATAATTTCGACGAAACGGACTTCTTAATAAGATTTCTTATAATATCGGGTATGATAACTATAAATATTAAAAAACGTAAAACACCTAAATAAACGTAATAAGGTAATCGGAAATAAATTATAATTTTACAAGCTATTAATTCGCAAAATTGGATTTTACCGCCATTTATTATATTAACGGGAAAAACCTATTTTAACTTTTAATATCGTAATAAGCTATTACCAGCTAATTAAAAAGTTAATATTAATTTTAATAATTAAATAATAAACGAATTAAATTTAAAATAGATTTAGCATTTTAACAAATATATACGGACGCGTACGAAAAGATCGAAACGTTTCCTTATTTTCGACGGCCACGAAAACTATTATTTAATCGAATTCGAAAAATATTATACGAATAACGATATTATTACCCTTTGCATATTTACGCATTTTTCTCATCAATTTTAACCTTTTGACATATCCTGCTTTTCCGTCTTAAAACGCGCTTATTCGCTTTATATCAAAAGTTTAATACGACGTTTCCATATCTATATCGCGAAAGAAAATTTTGTTATGACCTAAAGGTCTTGGCTTCCTCGCGGACAGTCGCGCCCACGAAAAAGACAAGTTCCGACATCGCCAAGAAATTACGTAACCGGCTTAAATAAAGATTTCAAGGCGCCAAGCACCTTAAGCCCTTTAAGCCGGCAAAGAAGCTTAAAGGGCTTAACGGGCTTAAGGGTTTAAGCCGTTTAAGTATCTTAAGCCAGAATAAGGATATATACTTTTATTATTTCCATAACTTAGATAACTTTAATTTACAATATAATATCGTTATTTAAAGTATGTTTGAAATTACGAAACATAATATGATTATTATATTTAATATTTAGATTTTTATGATATTTTTATTAATATAAACCCGGATAATTAAGGTTTAATAATTAATTAAATTTTTTAACCGTTATACGTTAAAAGGTTTTATTTAATAATACCGTTAAATTTTAAATAATATCGAATAATATTATATTGGCTAATAAGCAGCCCGAACAGCTTATTTACCAGATTTCTGATTACTTGGATATTAGAATGGAATCCGAGAAAAAAAAAAGAAAAGCTTTGTTTTTTTCGCGAAAAAGTTCTTCGACGACTAGATGTTATAAACGAACGTATTCTTTAACTTAAAAATAATAATAATAATCTTACGATATCTTTTTAGGCCGCTTATAAAAAATTTAAGAAAAAAAGAAAAATTTTTGAAACCGGGAAGTTTTTTCGAATAAGCTAGGTTATTTAGCTGAATTTTACTAAAGAATTAAAAAAGGTTTATAAACTTTCTAAATTAAAATTTTTCGATAAAGTTTCGACCAAATTATGATTATTTTTAACTTAATACCGAATATATTTTAAATATTTTTTTATTCGACTTATTACATTTATTATATAAATCGAATTCGCAGTCCAACGATTTACCGGAAATACTGTTATTTAATTTAAGCCCGTTATTAGAAAGTATATTATTTTATTAGTCGAAAAACGAAATCCAAAAATAATGCAAATTTATAGCGATTACGAAGAATTCGAATAAATATTAATAAAAGTTTTCGGAATAATATAAGAAAAAAAAAGCCGAAATATAAATTTAATAATTAAAATAAAAAGAATTAATATCTAGTTACGGCAGTACGTTAATTTAGTTAGCCGTTAAACTGAATTAAAAATAAGAAGTATTAATAATTAAGTTTTTTAACGGCCCTAAAAAAAGGTATAAAAATAGCTTTTTAAATTTAATTGGCCTAAGTATTTGTCAGATTATATTATTATAGCAATTAAAATTAACGGTCGACAATACGTATAATGCATTAAAGGTATTAGAGGAAAAAATAATAAAAAGTTTCGATATGTGGCTAATATTAGCGCTTTTGAACGTAATAACATTTTTTACGGTACGGAGACAGGATTTATAGAATTAGGAGCTTTGATAGAAAGGATTGGAATTAAATTAAATACTATAATTATAACAAAATGGGGCATATAATAACATGGTATAGGGTATTTAAGAAACCCCGTTAAGATAATTGAAAACCTGTACCTAAGAGATAATCTAGAAAAAACTAAAGAGATAGAGGCAAATTTATTAACATAATTTAACCTAAGCATATACCAGGTCCTTTATGGTGAACAGTCTAATAAAAAATTCGAAAAACCAGAAAGCTGGCTTAATAAATATCGCAAGCATAATAAGAAATATTATAAGGATAATTACGTAAATATTAAAATTGGACAAAGAAAATTTATCCCGGAACCCTTAATTAATATAGCAGAATATATATTATATATTGTCGATAAGGAGAATATCCCGCTTACGAAAAATAGAAATAATATATTTACGGACGAATTATCCGTATGTTTTATAAAGAATTCGATTTTTTTAACCGTATCGGAAATAATAAGAACGACAAGTAATGGTATTGATATTTTTAATCCATAGTCCCAGAAGATATTATTTAGTAATTGGCCGAAGTAAAAAGCTGGCCCGATAAAAAGCAATACCTATAGGAAAACCTTTTTTATTTTTTTCCAGTAATATAATTATTAAATTAAAAAGAAATTATTCCAGCATATAATGGAAAAATATTGCCAAAACGTTATTACGAATTTTTATTTTCAGTTAATATTTATTACAAACTCTTATAAAAGAAAGGCTATTAAGAAAAAAATAGGTTAATTTACAAAAGATTTTTAAAACGATAACCAGGACGACGCATAATAGGATGTAATCGTAAACATAAAAAACAGTTTATTCGATAAGGAAAAAAATTGTAGCTAAACCAAAAATTATTAATATAATTCGAAAAAGCAGTATGCCGGCAATAACGACAAATATAATAGTTTGATGCATTAAACGTAGAAATACAAATAAAGTTTGATAAATTCGAATAAAAATTAAAAAAAAGTTACCTGTAAAAAAGCCGCAAAATAACGAAACCCAGAAAAATTAAAAAAGAAATCCTAAAAAAGGCTTTAAACACGGCGATAAGAACCGTTAATAACTTTATTACTTTAGATATACGAATCGGAACGTATTAATATATTGTAATAGTGGATTATAAAGTTTTGGGCGGGAATTATATTATACCGAATATAGTTAATAAATTTAAATTGCTATAAAAATATTAATTAAAACCTTATATAACGACGAATGCCAAAGATTATGAATTCGCGTACGATAACGGAAAAACTATACGCAAAATAAATTACATTAAGAATTTTATTTAAAGACGATACCAAACAGTTAATGTCGATATCGTTTTATTCGGAAATTACAATATAATCTTAGAATTACCATAAATATGCCAGTACGGAATTTTAATTAACGGAAAAACGTGTTAAATAAAATTTATTTTGTTTCTTAGTAATAAATGAAAGAAAATTAAGATTTTAATATTCGATTAATAATAGCGATAAATGCAAACATAAGAATACGATAAAAACTTTACCACCTAAAGGAATAAAATATAAAAAAAACGGGCACTAGAGAAAAATACGACGTATTATTACTGTTATTAAAGCGAAATTAAAGCAACTAAATAACGATCTAAAATAATAGCAGCCTTAAAAGTTCAAAAATCTGATTAATATGCTACCATAATACTATAGATATAAGCAGTTCTTTAAAAAAACTTGATACGAAATTATTAGAACATAACGAATAAGATTATAAAATAACCCTTAAAGAAGGATTTTCGACGAAGTTTTACCTTATTTATAACTTTAACAAAAATAAATTACCTTCTTTCAGAAAATATCTGGAAAATCGGTTATAAAAAGGATAAATTTAACATTCGAAATTACTAGCAAAATACTTTATATTTTTCGTACGAAAACAAAACGGAAATTTACGACTTCTAGTTAATTATTAACAATTAAATGATATTATTATTAAAAATCGAATATTATTATTTTTAATTACGGAAATAAAAACTTAATTTTATAAAGCTAAATGATTTATAATATTTGATTTCAGGAATTAATATAGCCTTATTAAAATCAAAAAAATTCGAATAAAAAACAACTTTTAGAACGAAATACGAATGGTTTAAATATTTAGTTACGCTAATAGGATTTACGAACGTATTAGTAACTTTTTAGAAAATAATTAATTACGTACTACGAAAATATTTCGATATTTTTGTCGTTTGTTATTTTAATAACATTTTTATTTTTTTCAAAAATATAAAAAACATACGTAAGATACGTTTATAAATTTTTTCAAACTTTACAAAACGCAAAGTTACTTTTTAATATAAAAAAAATTAATGTTATAAACAAAAAATAGAATATTTAAAATATATTATTACCTTAGGACATATTAGAATAAACTCCAAAAAATCGTTGTAATTACAAAATGGCAGACGCTAATAACGGTTAAAAAAGTACAAATATTTTTTGGATTCGCTAATTATTATAGGAAATTTATTCGAAACTTTAGCAAAATCGCCATACTTTTAACGAACTTTACAAAAAAAAAGACTTAAATGGATATTAAATACGGAAAAAGTATTTTAGGATATTAAGGATACGATTATTAATAAGTTAATATTAATTATGTAGGATTTAAATCGTTTCGTTAAATTAAAAACCAATATTTCGGATTACGTATTAAACGTAATAATCGAATAACGAAATAATTACGGCAAATTATATCTTATTATATTTTTATACAAATAAAAAAAATAAAGTTTAATTACGGCATACCAGATATAAACTTTATTATTATTATTATAATATTTCGAATGTTTAGGTATTTCTTAAAGGGAAATTTATACCAAATTAAAATTTATACGGATTATTAAAATTTTACTTAATTTATTACGACCAGGAAACTTACAGGATAACAACTTCGTTATGCGGAAAAATTGGCAAACTTTAACTTCGTTATTATTTACAAGAAAAGTTTAGAAAATAGCAAAGCAAATGCTTTAAGCAGGCGGCTAAACCTCGAAAAGAAATTAGTCAAAATTAGTTATACAATTTTCGATACCATTTTAAAAGGGTATTTATATCAATAACAAATTACGATAATTCGGGCAATACTTTTCAACATATATTAGAAAATCCAGCAATATAACGACGGTGTTCCAAAAAACTAAAGAATAAATAAAATATGAATTTCAGAAAAATACCAAAAGAATTTAATACGAAAAATATACGAATATTAATTATACGGATATCCAGAAATCTACAAAACCTTAAAACGGCTTTAACGAATATATTTCTTTCCTAAAATGAAATTAACGGTATAAAAAATTATACGGCAATACGATATTGGTATTAAAATAAAGGTTCGACGACATAAACTATACGAAAAATTACAGCTATTACTAATCGCAATACGACTATGGTATTTAGTTATATTCGACTTTATTACCAAACTTCTCATATTAAAAAGAAATCTAGCTATAAAAGTATATTACAATAACATTTTCGTAATTGTCGATCGATTTACGAAATTTTCTTATTTTTTACCATATCATAAGGACATAGACGCCGAGCAAATGGGATACATTTTTTTCAGATACATCTTTAACATATACGGATTACTCATGGAAATTATCTTAAACAAAGGATTTACATTTGCATCAAAGTTTTGGCAAAGACTGATAACACAAATCGGCCTAAATCACAAATTATCCAATACATTCAGACCTTAGACAGATGGACAAACGGAACGAATAAACCAAACCTTGGAAACCTATCTACGATACTACATCAACTACGAACAAAACAACTAGGTTAAGAAATTGCCAATCGCACAACTAGCCTACAACACCAGCTACCACGAAACATCTCGACGCCACGACAACGGAACAACCGCCTCTGTTTTTGCAGACGATCCAGCTTGTTAGCAGCCGTTCGCAGCGCTTCGCGAACCTATTCCTCTTCACGTTCTAGACGATCCTCTTTACCCAGAAATTTTTGATGTTCAATTTCGAAGGAACCAAAAACATCACAAAAATTACCGTAATAAATATAGCGCGCACACTTTAAGGAACCCCGAATAACCTTACACTCTGCACCTTCCTTTTCATAGCGAAAACAAAAAGGCATCTTAAAACCAAAACGTTTAATACGTTCTGAAAGAATAAAAACGTTAGCACGTTTACGAGAACGAGATTTTTCCACGCAATTCGACATAACGAACATAAAGAAAAAAAGGTTACATACCGGAACCAACAAACGAATAATTTGATCTTTAAGGACAAAAATTCTAGAAAAAGGGAAATGGTATTATAACCTAACGGTTTTGGCTTTTTCGCAAACGGTCGAGCCTATAAAAAAACAAGCCTCGAACTCGCCAAAAAGTTACGTAACCGGCTCAAAGGTCTTAAAGCGCCAAATACCTTAAGCCCTTTAAGCCGGCAAAAAAGCTTAAAAGGGTTAACGGACTTAAGGATTTAGACCGTTTAAGCATTTTAAGCCCAAATAAAAATATATACGCTTATTATTTCCATAGCTTAAATAACTTTAGCTTACAATATAATATCGTTATTTAAGGCACCTTTGGAATTACGAGATGTAATACGATTACTATATTTATTACTCAGATTCCCACGATACTCCTGCCAACATAAACCCGTACGACTAAGGTTTAATAGTTGGTTAAACCCCCTAGCCATTACAAATTTTTTCGCCGGTTTTTACGACGCGTTTAAAGCTACCATAACGTTCGACAATATCAAATCCGGATTTGCAAAAACTGGACTTGTTCCATTCGATCCTAATAAAGTTTTTTCCGAATTGGACGTTCTTTCGGTTATACCTACACCGACGGTTTCGTCGCTTACCTTTACCAATTCTATTTCTGTCAGATATAGGGGATATCAGTTGTTGTATTCAGCTAATTGCGTGCGCTCTCGCAACGCGTACAGCTTTAGTGTAGCTTAGGAACGGAGTATATATACTCCGTTCAAAAGGTGACCTTTCCGTATTTGGTGTGCTATAGCACACCCTGGTTAATGACATACCCCTTTAACGCCTTAAAACATTCAGGGCGTTAATTATTACTTTTTACCACTTCCTAAAGCTGCAGCTATCCATTCCACCTTTCCTCTAACGATTAAATCCTTCCGATCGGCTAATTCCGCCTTTAAAATCACCCGTAAAGTATTCCTCCGCTATTTAAAAGCTTCTGTAATATTCATTAATTCTAACTGCTTTTTAAAATGTTTAAAGGCCTTTTTTAATAAGGCTTTCGTTAATCCATCTGCTAACATACTACCAGTAAATATATAATTTACTTTAATTAGATCCTTTTTTGTTGTTTTTCGCAGCCAATGATTATATATATTAATATATTATAATTTCGTTATAAGGAAAACTATATCCGCATTAATAAATTATATAATTTACAAATTATCGTATTATATATTTAATAATCCCGTTTTTAAGTTAATTCCCAGTTTAATCATTAATCGGGAAATAAAAAAAGGTTTTTTTTAGTAATTTATGCAAATAATAATAATTCTGTTTTTGTTATAAAAATAATTATTATATTGTATTTATTAGCTTTTTACCTAATTACTTTTTTTAAATAATTTTATAACGTATATTTAAAAACCTTTTCGGTCGATAATATTATTTACAAAGGAAACGTTACTTTATATATCCATCGAATCCTTACCGCCGAATTACAAAGTTTATATTTTGATTTTAATTAAATAAAATATAATTCGGTTTGCCGTTTCGTAATAAATAATATTTAGGTTTAAATTAAATCGTATTAATCGGGATATAATAAAAATATATTAAATCGGATATTAACCATTACGTATAAAATTGAACTTATTCTTTTTAATATTTAGTAATTAAATTTAAATAAGCCAAATTAATATTAAATAATAACTTAAAAGTAATTATCGGCATATTTAAAAGGTTATTTAAACATTTTTCGAGAATAAAATTAACCAGTTTATTTATAAAATTAAATTAAAATAACTAGATTTTCTATTTAACGTAATTTTTAATTATTTCGATACCGAAAAACTATTAAAAATCCTTAGCCTTTAACAAGGTATATTATTTCTTAATTTATTAAATTACCTAATTAATGAAATATTGGCTTTTGTTGCGGTACGTAACGACAATATTATTAACGTAAAAGAAAAAAGCATCCTTTAACAAAAGAATAAAAAGGCTTATAAAGAACGAGGTTAAATCCTAAATTTTTTAATATATTAATAAAGTTTTTTTACCATAATAATAATAGTTTTTTAAACTGTATAAAGTTTTTTTACCATAATAATAATAGTTTTTTAAACTGTATAAAGTTTTTTTAATCCGTAAAATTTTCCTACGATATAAATGCCCTAGGGGCGTATTTATATATATGTCGTAAAGGAGATTTACGTAAACGAAAACGTTAATAACGTTATATTGCTTAAATTCTAAATTAAATCGAGTTACGATAACGATTAACGTTCGAAAAGACCTTCCGATAAATATAAACGCATATATATTACCATATGCGTTTTTTAGTTATTAATTATTACGTACTATGAGTCTTACTCTATATTTTTATAATTAACCATTTTTATTAAATTTATAAACGTATATTTATATATATTTTCAAACGTATTTTTTAATAAACAATTAATTAATAATTTCCCAAGATTATATACCCTTATAACTTTGTTAATAAGCTTTTTCCGCTTTTAAAAACCTTTATTTTAACGGATATATATTTAGTTTTCTATGGCCTTACGGCGGTAAATGTAAATTACGCCTATATACCCGATTTTGCAATTTCGGTATTTTTTCGTATGTTAATAAATTAAAGCTTTTTTAATTAAGGTAACGCGTATTTCGGGTAATTAATTTCCTTAAATTTCCGCAGCTTACCGACCGGTTATCGAAAATCCTTATAAAATAGGCTAACCGTTTTACGTTAAAAACGGGTTTTTATATTTTATAATTATTTCGCATAATATTATTTCGGTACGGAATATACGAGGAACTTACGTTTATAACCCGAAAGGTACCCGCGTCTTTTACCGTTACTCTGGGTTAAATAATATGACAAAAACCTAAGACTATCTTTATATTTTCCGTTAACGTAATAATTATATAAATTATTAAAATAAACGCTGAAAAAAAATTAATTTAAGGGATAGGAATAATTCGAATATAATGGTCGTATAAAGGTAATTAATCCTTTGCGAATAAGCTTATTTTTGCTTATTTTATGTCTTTTTTGCGTTAATATTATTTTATTTTAAAATTTCTGGTTTAACCGGTAATTAAATTATTTCGCTTTAATTTTTATTTTCTTTTTATATATAAATATTTAAGTAACATATAACCTAATTAAATATAAATATATATCGAAAAATACGTTATAATTCGTTTTCGCTAATATAAAAAACCGTCCTTAAAATCCTTAATATTTCCAAAGAAAGTAACCTTTTCGTTAAATTATACGTTTCGAATAGTAATAACCTTATTCGTTAAAGGGTTCCAAATTTCGTAAATATTCGTTAATCGGTAACCGACAAAATAATTAATTTAAGCTTTTGGGTTTAATTTCTAAAACTTTTATTTTTTTCATAACGATTTTCGTTATAACATAGGCTATATAATTATAAACTCGTAAATAAGTTTGTTATAACTTGCAATTAAGCATTATAATACCGTTTTTGTAAGCCAGATAAATATAATAAATCTCGTATGGGCTTTGTTAAAAAAGCCCGTATTTCAAAGTACGATTATACAAGTATACTGCCGTTTTAAAAATATATACGATTAGAAATAAAAATAATTTAACGTTATTTTATATTACGGTCGTTTTTTCCTTAATTACACCCCTTAAACGTTTTATATCCCTGTTCTAGGTTTAGATATAAAATATTAAAAATTCCAATTTAATATTAAAAAAAACGATGATAACGTATTTCAAAATAAATAAATTTTCAAAATTCTGTTATCGTATTCGATTACCTATAAAAAGTTTATCTTAATTTTTAAAAACGCTTAGGAAATATCGGAATATATTAACTAAGGTAATTTATTTTCGGTTTTTAAAATAAATATCTTAAATATAACTTAAGTATTTATCGATAACGAATATTACGTATTTGTATTTTTTCGAGTTTCTCTCGAAATTCGTAAAATTGACGGTTATTTTTTTGGCTTAATCGGGAAGTTCTTTTTTTCGGTATACGACGTATTTATCTTTTAACCTTTGTTTTGCCGCAGGCCTAATATTTAACTGTCGTAAGGCCTTTTAATCGCACCCTTTTTAAATAAAACGGAAATTAAATAATTGTTTTAGGATCTAAATAATTTAAATATAAATATTATATAATCCTATTACTAATATGTAATAATTTTATAATCTTTATATTGACGTTTTGTTTATAAATTATAAAAATTATATTAAAAAATATTATATCGATATTATCGAAAATAAACTAATGAAGTTTATTTATTAACGTAATAATAATATAATTATATTTATTTTGAATATAATTATTAGCCCCTTTTTTATTTTACTAATATTTCTTTTTCCGGAATTATCGGAATAATACCAAATTATACGCAAATTCCCCATAATAAGTTATATTGTATAAACGTAATATCTTTATACCGTTAAGGGTTTAAAATAATATATTTATTTTTCCGTAATTATTAATCGGGGTAAAATTATTGCCTATATATATTTTATCGCCTTAGATAATAAATTTATAATTAAAAAACCTATTAATCGCATTAAATATATATATCGTCGATTTTAAATTCAAAATAAAAGAAATTTCTTAAAAAATAAAACCAAACGTTTATTATACCGCGTGTATAACTGATTAAAAATTACGTTAATATTCACTTTACTTTTTTTAGGAATTACTTTATTTCCAAAGCAGTTAACCTCTTTTTACCTTTTAATAACTGTTCGATTTTTTTTAAAAATTAATTAAAAATAAATCGTTAATAAATTAATTTTGTTATTTTGTTACTATTACGGCAACGTATCAAGGCCTTATTAAAAAACGTATAAAAGCATTAAAGTAATATGTAATAAGGGCTTAAATAAACCTTATAACGGGTATCTTAAGTATTTGATTCGTTACGTTTTCTTTTATTAACGCTTCGATCCGAATAGGAACCTTTACAATTATCCCGTTTTTATCTTTATACCGGAATTTTCCCTTACGGCTAAAAATTAATAAGCTTAGTTGTTTTCTGATTAGAATTATCTTAAATAAATAAGTCTGCCGAAATTCTATAGAAAGTTAAAAATGCTATTTTAATATTTTGCGATATTAACAGGAGATGGGTTATAGCCTAATAATCTAAAAAGTTAACTGCCACTGTTTGGAAATTAATCGTACTGATATCGATCTCGGCTTTTTTTATTATTTAGAAAATAATAATCCATATCCCAATTATAAGAGCTAATATTATGCATAAATCGTTAACTTATATAATCGTTATTTTAAGGCCATAATCTTTTGTCATCTTACGATTTATTCGTTTAATTTTCTACTAAATTTCGAAATTTGCTTTAACGTTTCGCGTTATAGTGGGGGTGCAAAAGTCTCGGTAAATTTCTGCATACTTTACAAAAACGCGTATTTCTTTTATTTTAACACTAATACCCTTCATACTTTAATCATAAGTAAACAACCCAATTTGGGTCTAATTGCTTCGCGAAAAAAATAGTTACCTTGTACGAGAACGAAATAAAAGACCGAAAAAGATTTAGGCGACGGTTTTACCGAAATCGCGAAAAAAATACGAAATATCCCCTATTACCGTCTAGGACGTTTATAATTACTATACGTATCAAAATTTAGCCTAATTTCCGCCACGTTCGGGTCGCTTATATAAATTTCGGCCGGTTTATAAAAATATTTATAGCGATTTATTAATTTTAATTTTTTTATATTTATCGTTAGATTTACTGAATTATATTATTTATATATTTTTGGTTATATTTTAACGTAATAATCTTGTCGAAAAAGGATAATATATTAATACGTATTTCAACGTCCGTTTTTATTTCCCGAATATGCGAAATAAAAGTCTTTTTAAGTTTTGGAATACCGTAATAAACTTTTCGAATAATAACGAAAAATGTTGTTAAACGACGAAACGAATGTAAACCGTAATTGTGGTAAACGGGCGTAATAGGTTTTCTGTCAAAAAAATCTTTAATATATTATTCTTTTATATCCTAATTATTACGTTAATTACGGACTGTTTTTTTAGAAATAAACAAATCCCGTTTATTGTCTAAATATATATAATCCCGATACAAAAAAACCGGCTAGACGTAAATGTTTTATGGTGGTATCCGGTATGGAAAACGGAACCTTTTAATAACCCTTAATAGGGATTTCAAGGCCGCTCGAAATGAAATAATTAATTCCGTTTATCGTAATTATATTAATAAATATTTTCTCGAATACTTTAATAACGATTTTATTTTTATTTTTTACAAAATAACGTTTTTGTTTATACCGCTCGAATTGTAAAAAATAATTTTAAAAGTAGGCCGTTAAAATATTAAAATAGCTTTTATATTTGCCCGATTTAAACCTTATCGAAAACGTATAAAAGTTATTAAAGGAATGTATTTAAAAAAAACCAAAACTTAGATTATTCGATAATACGCAAAAACTACTGGATTTATTTATTGCTATTATAATTATTATATAGGAAACATTTGCAGAAAATATGTTAAATAAGCTAATAAATAATATATTAAGGCGGATCGAGGTTATAATTATAGCTTCGGGTTAATACACGAAATATTAAAGTAATTTATCGTATCCGTAATCTATTTATTTATAAGTAATTAAAAATATTAGCAATTTTATTAAGAATTAGTAGAAAAACGTACAAGTGCAGTTATAAAGGTAATAGTTGGAAATATGGGGTATGGAGATTAAACCGAGACTTTTGCACCCCGATTGTACTTTCGTTAAATGTTAATCAAGAACCTGCTATCGTATACCTTGCCTGATTCGGCCAGCTTGGCATATTACTTCCGTACGTTTTTTCCAAGAAGGAAACTCGTTTCTCTAATCGCTAAAAATATTAACTCCAAAACCTATCTCGTTAGGTCGTTAACGCTTTTACAGAAAATGTCGTATGTTCGATTCTTAAAAATATATGCTGTAAAGTCCTAATTATAAGCTTATTTGCTTTCGGTTCTTATTTTAAAGGTATTTGTTAGATATCTCATAAAATTAATCTTTTCGGTAATTCCTCCGGACGATAAAAACAATAATAAGGTATTGGATCGCGCTATCTAACGAATTCGTTTTTTAGGATAAAAAGTTATATCGAATTCTATTAATTTAACAGGCTACGGAAGTAATTAATCAGGATCGATAAAGTCTCAAATATCAAACGCGCATATTTTAGACTGGAATTTGCCCTTAAAGCGGTTCTAGTCCTTGGGTCCCTTGTAAATAACTAAAGACGTTAACGGTACGGTCGCCATTATTGATATTAGAATATATTAACAACTGCTATTGATATACAGCTTATATCGTCTTAGTAACAGCTAGTTAATAAATATATATACGAATTAAACGAATAAGATTCTTAATTATCAGATATAGGAGATGTCAGTTGTTGTTGTATTCAGCTAATTGCTTACCTCAGCTGGCTCAGGCCTCTCTGGTTCGTTTTCCCACTTTCTTCAAAGTCATTCAAGTACCGCTCCATAGCGCTAAATATTAACCAATCAAATCTCAAATCCCCGTAACGAGCCAGCAAGGCCTGAGTTATAATTATGCAAAAAAGGTTCCGTTTTGTAAATTTGCTTTTTAAAAAAACAAAAATCGTAATAATTTAATAATAATATATTTTTGTAATTATATATATATATATATACGATTACCTTAACCATGGCTTATTATTAATACCACGATAATCCTGATTAAAACTCGTTTGTTATTTTTCAACCTTAACGTATTTAGCAGCTATAGCCTAACCCCGTTACGTTATTATCCCCCTTTTTAAAATACGATAAATCCGAATTCTTTCAGTTTTACCGCGCGAGCCCAAAAGAACAGGATATACGTATACATATTTTAGCATTTTGGCAAAAACGATAAACGAATATAGGATTCGAAAACTTTATTTATAATTAGATTTTATATAACGATAACCGAACGACCAGTTTAACTGCTAAAATTAAATGTTTAATTAACGTATTAAAGGAAGAAGTATTACGTAATAAATTAATCGTATACGAAAGTTAATAAGAATTTATAATTTCTATTAATTAAGACCTTATTATTTATAAATACTAAAATATATTATACGGCAAACTTATAGCTTTTATAAAAGGGCCGAAATTCCGCCGTTTGTCGGAAAAGGTATTATTCGAAGTTGGAATAATTTATATTATTTTGGACGAAAGTTAACGCTTTGTAAAAGCGTTTGCCCTTAATTAATTTAAGGTTTTAAATTAAATAATTATATACCTAAGGAAAAAGTGGTAATTATATAATACGAAACGGAAAACGAAATACTTTTGTAATAATAACGATTCGGATATTTTTATATATTTTGTTTAGAATCCTAATTATTATAATTAGGATAATTTCCAAAAACAATAGCAATTATCTACCTTATTTATCAGGCAGATTTCTATTGTTTTCGGGTTTATTACGGGATAATATTAATATATTAAAAAGGCTGGATATTTGCAAAAATTATTATATATTAAATAAAAATGAAATTCGGTTAATAGAAAGATTAAAATAACTATATTAATTTTGCTATAATAATGTAGTTTAAATTAAAATAAATTACGTTTTATAATTAAATATAATAAGACGATATTATATTTTAATACGATAATTTTAATATTTAAAATTATATTCGTAATATAATACTTTAATACGGTATCATTATATAAAATATTATTACCGCTTTTGTCCGTTATTATAACCGCATTTTTAAAAGAAAGTTAAAATAATTTATATTCCAGCCTAATTAATATTATAAAATAAAATAATTTTATAAAACATTATAATATTATTTAATAATTTTTAATTTTTTATTAATTCGTAATAAATATTATTTGGATTTTATTTTTTGTTTTTATTAATACGTTTTATAAATACAGTAAATAAAAGTTTCCCGGTTTTCCTAAATTAAAGTATATACCATATAATAAACGTTATTTTATTTCGTTAAATGCAATTAACGAAAATAAAGGTATTATTAACGATACGTATGGCGTTTATCGAAAACTTTTTTAAGGGATATGTAAATTTAAAAAAAATATAATCCTATCGGTGTTGGGGACGTTTTTATCTTATTTATAAAAATTAAAAAATAATCAGTTATATTCGGAAAATACAGATTAATTAAGTTAAAATAACCGATTTATACGATAGAAAATAATAATTTTTTTTATTTTTATTTTATTTTATATATAAATCCATTTCCTATTTATATTTATACGTATTTATTAGCCCGATAATATAGCGGAGACGTATAAAATATACGTAATTTTAAAAACGGATCGTTAATTCTTAAATAAAATAACGCAGTTGTATTAAAATTCGCCGAAATTCCATTTTTTCGAACTTTTTATCTTTTATATATATATTATTCGTATATTTGTGTTATTTTTGCAGGAATTACGTACGTAATATAAATTACTTATAATAAAAATATTTAACGTATATAAAACTTTTCGGAAAATTTCGATCGAAAATTCTTTTTCGAAAATAGAATTTATCCAATTTATAAAATATGTATGCTTCCGGTTAACCGTTATGGAATTTAAATTTATTACGTATAATACGGTTTCTTAATATTTTAATTACGCCGGATAAATAAAAAAAGTATTATAAGATCCTAATTAAAATACGTTAATAAATAAAGATCTTTTTGACGAAGGTTTGGTGTTATTATTTATTAATAATATATTATTTAATAATATAAATAATATAATGGATAATTCCAAAATATTGTATTTTTAATTGGGGAATATAATATATTTATGTTATTTATTAGGCGGCGTAATTCTAATTAAAACGTATCGATTAAAACTTTTTTATCGGATAATTACGAAACCGGAGATATTCTTAATATGGCCGATATTTAATAGGGCAATAATTTTTTAATTTGATTAAAAATTATAATTAATTATTAGTTAATACCGTTTTTACCGATAACAAATTTCGAAATTATTACCGTTTCTTTTAAAAAATCCAGATTTATTTATGTTTTTCGTATATTATATGAAATAACGATATTAATTATTTTAAATTATTAATATCGATATTATTTTTTATAAAGCCGATTAATTTAATTACGGCAAAAACTTTTTTATTTCGATTAAATATTACGTTTTATAATATCACATTAAATATTTATTAATACGATTTTAATATTAAGTTTAATTTTTATAAAATTTAGAAAACAAATATGGAAAATTTTTAATCGAAAAGGCGAATATTATAATTTATAACTTATTAACGAATTTCGTTATTCGAAAAATGATATATATAATATTAATATTATTTTTTTCCGAAATATGTTTTTAGTTAAATACCGTATGTTCTTATAACGCGAATTTTATGCTTATTATGCTTTTTTACAAAATAAGTATTACGTTATTCGGGATTTTCGTAACGAAGTTTTCGAACGCATTTATTTTTTATTTTGGAATTTTTTGTTTATTAAAAAAATATTCATTTCGGATTAAAAAACGGTTAAAATTTTGAAAATATTTTAATTATAGGCCGTAAAGTTATAAAAATAAAGTTTATTAATTTTAATAATACCGTATTTATTATTAATAAGGTAAATAAGCTTAATTAAGTAAATATGGCAAAAAACGAAAATTAATTTATAAATAAATTTAACATAATTATTTGAAAAGATTTTAGGACCGAATTTATTAAAAGTAATTTGGCTCCGAATAACAGTAATATTTTATGTACGGAAAAAAGTTATAATTTTATAGTATAAACGGATAAGAATTTAATTAATAATATTAATTAAAGCGGTCCGTTATTATTTTTATTACCGCTAAATAAATCAAATAAAGATTTCACAAATATAAATAAGCCGTTAATATAATTCTTTTTTTTATTTTATACACTTTTATTAATAATACCTTATTTATATTATAATTTTAATAATAATATAATTTTGTTATTTACGTAATCTTAATTAATTAATTTCGGGGTTATTTTATATATTACCGTACTTTTTTAATAATTATACCAATATAAATTATTTGCTTCCGGTAATAAAATTACGGATAAAAAAATAATATTTTATGATACGGTATGCGGTATAATTTTTATAAAACCAATATAGATAATTAGGTTTATAATTTATATAATTTTAATTAATTATATTCCGTTTAAAAAGTTTGTTTTTTGTAAAATTATATAAAAATATTATTTTGCTTGTAATTAAATATAATACATAATTTCGGATTAATCCGTATATCCCGTTTATAATTTATTTATTAATTCATATTTTTAAATATTTTTAAGACTTTTTCCTTTCGTTTTGTCTTTTTTCGTACGTTATTATAATTTGTATATTAATAACGTTTTTTACGTTTTCGCATTTTAAAACTTTGTTTATCTTAAGCATAATATTTATATTGAAATTTCTTTAAAACAATTTAATTAAATTATGTAATAATACCGAATATTTAAATATTATATATAAATATTTTTCGTTACGTTTTTATACGTAATTTGCAAATTTGTTAGCGGTTTCATTCCGTAAATTATAATATTTAATAAATAATTATATAATATATATTTTTTGGATAAATAATCCGGTTTATAAAATTATCAACCTTTTTTGGTATTGTTTATATAATACCCGGTTTATATAACTTTTTTTTAAAATACGAAAATCGTAACTAATCGAAAATCCGTAATTAATTTAATAATTTAATAATTTATAAAACCGGCATAATCCGTTATAACGTAAGTTTTATTCTGTTAATTATTATTACGAAAAATATTCCGAATTATAATATTAATATTTAATATTTATATAAATATTATATTTTTCTATACTTAAAATTCCTATTCGTAATATAAGCGTTTTGTAATATTATCGAATTTATAAATTTTTAATAATTATTGGATTTTTTTAATTAATAAGTTTTCGTATTAATGCCAAAATATCGCGTATTTACTTTTTTTAAATTTTCCGTTATATTAATATAATTTTATAATATATATTTTCCGTAAAGAATATCTTATATCTTAAAATAATCGAATATTGCTTAATTAATATAAAAATGTTTTAATTAGGATTATATTATCGGTTTCGCCTTATTGTAAATTATTTTAATACCGGTTCGGGTTATTTTTTGGTTAAACATCTTATTATTTATTTTTAAGATTATTTTTCGGAAACAGATTATTCTTATTTTGGTATTTATTTCGACCGTTTTTTAGTCTGAAATTTTGTTATCCATTTTTAAGGTTATTTCTTAAGGGCAGGTTATTTTCCGGAGGCTAGTTATTTTTCGAGGATATTATTAGCGAATTTAATTTCTTTAATTACGTAAATAAGGTTTTTTTAGTTTATTCAAAGTATAGTATCGGAAGTTATGAGGGAAATTGTCTTTGTTATATCAGTAAGAAATTTATTTACCATTTATAATATTATAAAATATATAAAAATATATATTATCATATGAATTTTAAATATTAAATAAAAAGAAAATTAATTAATAATTATTATATCGTAAATAACGTGATTCTATATATTAACGTATAATAAATATTTAGAATTATAAAATATTATAGTTAAATAAATAATATTAATTATATATTAATTAATTATAATAATTATATTTATTATGTATTTAATGGAAATAATTTTACGAAATATATTAACAAAGATATAATAAAATATAAAATTTGTATAATTTATATATGGTTATTAGGTTTTATCTTTATATATTAGTATTTTGTTATAAAAAATAACGTTAATTTCTTTATTTATATTTAATACCTTGTATAAATTTAATAATTTACATATTTATAATTATATAATCTTAAAATACTTTTATAACTTATTGATTATTCGTAAATTTTATTCGTATATTATAAATCTTTATATACTCCTTATTAATAATAATAATATATTCGGTAGTTATTTAATATACGAACTTTATTTTATTTATTATATTTTAAATTTTTTATTTATATTTTTTATTTTAATTAAGCCGAATTTATATTATTAAATTTATAATATTATTAAATCTTCTACTTTTAATTACTTATTTATACATATTTAATATTATTTAGTTATTCTAATTATATTATTGTTATTTAGTAAAGTAAAATACGGGAATTATATTTAAAATATATATATCGATTTAACAAAAAATTAAAATATATATTAAAATCGTACTGGCGTTAAATTAAATTTTGATACGAATTATATTAATTGCGGCCTTATTTTCCGGACTTTATTTCTTAATATATATACCGTTTTTTAAACCTTGCCTTAATTTATAAAATAAGTTTTCTTTAAGCTAAACGGTTATTTTACGAAGTTTTAATATTATAAGGTTTCTATAAGGTAAATTTTATTATTATATGCCAAAAAACGTAAATTACTTATAATTATATATATGAACATATATCTTATTTAAGATAATTTCGAAGTAATATTTAAATAAATATTCCGTAATTTCGATTATATATATATAATTTTTAAAAACTTTATAAGAAATATATTTATATATTTTAATGATTTTTATATTTCGTTTTTATTAAACCCCGAAAAAACTATTAAATTATATATAATATTATTCGTTTGTTTATATCAAAATATAATAATAAAATTGTCGATACGGATAATACGGATTATTAAATAGTAAGTTTTTAAAACCGTAAAATAAACGTTTTCCATATTGTAAATTTAACCGGCGTATAATTTTTAAAAAAATCGTATAATTCGTGCCGTTAGCCGTTTTTGGGAATTTATAATCTATAATAATTTGCATAATATAAATAATACCCGAGATATGGTAATTTTATGGTATTAATTAAAAAGAATATAAAATCGTGATATATCTTATGGTATACATTATATAAATATTATTTTTATAATGTTAAGTAAAAGAAAAATCCGTAATTATATGTAATTTGCTGCCAAATAAATAACTTTATATAAAAGTTAGATTTTTAAGTACCGCGGTATATTCGGTATCAACATTAAGGATTTCGGCGGGTAACTGGAATATCCGACTGTTATTATACTTATATAGGATTTTAATATAAAGGAATTCCTAAAATTAACTAGGGACCTAATTATGTTAATAAAAGGGAAATGCGGCAAAGGAAAAAAAAGCTAAATCCGGCCATCAATTTTTATTAAAGGAATTAAAACGCCTTAGTTTGAAAAAAAATTAATTATTAAAATCTTTAACAAAATAGCGATAAGGTATACAGACGGCCTTAAAAATATTAATTAGGATTATACGCCGACAGATATTAATCTTAATTATAAAAGGATAAAGTTATAAAGCATAATTAATAAAGATTTATTACAAACTAGGAATTTTGAACGTTTCGAATTGATATTTGGAAAAAAGCGGATACCGGAGTAACTATATTAATAGCGAAAAAATAACTTTTCTAATATTGACAAAAAATTATTTATATTATTTATTTATCCGTATACTCGATTTCTTACCTTAATTATTTGACCTAAACTAAGGTATTTTAAAGGTTATAAGGGATATAAATATTTTAAGAATTAATATGACGAATTCGAAAAAAAAATCGGAAAACAGAATTTAAAAATTTTTAGTTCGGCGTCGTAGATTAAGAGCTATAAGTTAAAGGGATAATTTTTTAATAGCCGCGATAAATTATAATTTAAGTTATATAATATAAAATTTCGTTTATCTTTTTCATTGAAAAAATCCATTATATATTTATTACGACATATAATTAGTCCGGATTAGGATAAATTAATATTTCGTATAAAGTTTAACGAGTTAAGAATTTAAAAAAGATAAATTTAATAAAGAAATAATATATTAATAATTTTAATTAATATTTTATAAATATTTATAGTTATTACGTTTTACGATTACGACGTTATACCGAAACCGAATACGTTTTTTGTTATTAGCCTTAATTCAGAACGGCAGAATTTCGTTTTTTATTTTTTAACTTAATATCGTAATTATTTTTTAATTTGTTACTAACGTTATTATTCGATAGGTACCGTTTATTTCTAATGCGCGATTTCTTAATCTTAATAACGACTATTATTTCGATTCTTTTTCCAATATATTATTTATAACGTCGGGCTATAGATTATTACGTTTTAATAACGTTAACGATTTCGATAACTATATAAAAGTAAACGAATCATGCAAATATAAGTACGGTAACGAAAATAGGGTTAAAAGGTTAAAAATATTGAGAAACGTTAAATTTTACGATAACATTATTAATAAAAGGTACGAAATAAATTTTTAATTAAAATTATTTAATAGGTTACGAATTACGTATACAGGTACAGATATTACTATAACCGAAATTATAACTTTAAATTACAAAAGCATATAAATTATATACCGGTTTATTATTTGAATTACTGGGATTACTGTTAAATCGTTAGCTACTAATTTAAGCCGAACGATTGTATACAATTTGCCCCGATTAAAACCGAGCGTAATTTACGGTGGCCTTCTAATTTTTTTCCGATATTTGTTAAATTTATAACGCAATAATAATCCATAACCTATATAAATCGGTTTGCGGTATAAGGATATAATGCCGTTATTTCCGATTAAGCAAATTCTGTTATTTGTGGAAAATTATTTATGTTTTTGGTAAAATAGAAAGTATAGCTTTTTTACATATTATATATAACGTAAAAAACAAGCGGTTTTTAAAATGTTTTTATATTATTATTTATTGAAACCGGGGACCGCTTTAATTAATTTCATTATATATTAAATTAAATATACATTTTTACGTTCATTTAATTTATTTGTGAATTTATTTAATAAAAATCGTTTAAATTTAATGAAAATAAATATTTATTTTGCTTTTTTATTACCAAATGGAAATAATTACGTAAAAAATAATTCGTTTACTCGTTATTTATACGAGAACTTTATTATTTCCTAAGTAACCGCCTTTATTAAGTCGGTTTTTGGTTATTTTTACGTAAATAATTTCGAATTTAAAGGTTCGGATATATAAAGGGAATTAAGCGTACATATATTATAATAAGATTTAACCGGAATTAAGATATTACGGTTCTTTTTAATATGATAATTTCGTTTTTTTAAATATGCTAAAATCGTTTCAAGTATATATTTGCCATTACATAACGCGTATTATTCAGGCCTTATTTTTATCAGGTATTGCAAATTAAAATTATTTTATTTCGGAAATTTTAAAATAATATTTTTACCGGCCGAAAGTTAAAATTAAGATTCAATAATTATTTCGTTTTAATTGGCATTATTTGCGATAAATTACGTATCGTCCTTTCTATTATCCGAATCCGTTATATTGCTTTTTATTATAATCTTTATGTTCTTATAAATAACGTGGTTTTTAATTTACTAGCCCTGGAGTTTTTTTACTATTTTATCTTTTTTAAAAATAAACGGCTTGGTTTTATATTTGTCGAATACCTCATAAAATGCAAATAATATGGCTTATTTATAATTAATTATGTTTAATTATTTATAATTATAAACCGTTTAATTAAATTATTATTATAAATTCTTAATCGAAAAACTTTACAGTATATCTTATTTTATTATTCGATTAATATCTAAGATAATTATGTTTAATTTAAAAACGATAATAAATATAATAATACGAATAAAACCATCCGATTATATTGAATTATTATAAATACGAATTTGATTCCCGTAAAATATTTTGGAATTATAAAATGTAATAATTTCTTTTATAATTTTCGACAAATACCTCCGGTTTACCATAATCCTAATTAAGTAATTACGAATATCCATAATTTTTACCTTATTATGAACATAAGTAATAATTTTAATAATAAAACGTAAATTATCAAATTAAATTTAAAACAATATAACTTAATAACTTAAATATATTAATTATTAAAAGTTTTAAGTATTTCTAATTCGAACGTTAATTTTTAAATATAACGTAATCTACAAGCGAAGCGTCTACATAAGCGAAACGCTCACCCAGATTTAATTTTGAAACTATCTCACTTTACTTATATATTTTTCAATATAATAGTATATTTGGGCTTTTAAAAGAAGCACGATTAAACCTTATTATTCAGGCCAAAAAAAGTAACTTTCGTATTGGTTATCAAAAGCTTATAACTATATATATTATCCCGAAAATAGCTTTTCGCGAATAAATTTAAGGTAAACCTACATGACGTAATATACCGTCTAATTCGCCAAAACTAACCGATTCCGAAAAGCAAATTATTATCAAATATATCCTTAATCTCGATTTATAAACGTTTCCTTCACGATTCAAAAATATTAAAGATATGGCTAATATATTTTTACGTAAACGTAACGCGGGACGTCGAACTTCGTTAAATGGCAAAATAAATTAAAATCGCGTTTAAATCGAAAGGTCAATTACGAAAAAGTTATATATAAAGATTTAGAAATATTTTACAAATAATTTAAATTCGTACGTAATATAATTACGAAATATGGTATTTTGGAAAAAGATATATATAATTTCGATAAAATTAACTTTTTAATAAGGCTAATAACGGTATCGGGAATAATAATTATAAGTGCCGAAAGGCGTAAAAGGCCTAGGGAGGCCCAGTAAGGCAGTAAAAAATGGGCTATAGTTATTTAAGCCGTCTGTTTTTAAAGCTGGGCTTTTTTTCCGTACATTATCCTAGCGGGCAAAAATTACCTTATTTTCTGGTACTGTAATAGTTCCATATTACGCGATTGGAAAATTGCCGTAAGTAATAACGGCTGGATAACGAACGCTTTAAGTCTGGATTAGATTAAATATTTCGATAAATATATCAAAATACGTATAAAAGATATTAAACGTTTTTTTATCCTTAACGGTCATAAAGGTTATAATTCGATAAAATTTAAAGAATACTGTAAAAAATACGATATTATTACTTTTTATATGCTTTTTTATTTTTTATAAGTTTTAACCTTGTAATATAACATATTTTTCTCCGTTAAAACGGGCTTACGGTCGTTATATCGAAAACTTTATAAGGCGTTAAAATATGTACGTCGTTAAAAAAAAATTTCTTTATCGGCTTTTACGAAACGTTTAAAACGTTTATAACCTCCGAAAACATTAAGGCCGGTTTTCATAATACTGGCCTTATTTTATTAAACCCTAAATATATTATTTCGTTATTAACTATCCGATAACCTTTTCGAATATCGATCGTTTTCCCTCTATTTTTACTTTTTTACTTTAAACCTGAAATATCTAAAATTTTCGAAAAAGTAATTTCGCAATTTAATTATTTAAAAAATAAAATTATAAATTATTAAGGTAGTTCGCTGATAATTATAATCAAAACGGTAAATTATTTAGTTAAAGGTACAAATTATGTATTGTATAAAATCATTTTTTTAATGATAAAGTCGGTTACCTTTACAAAACTAGTTATATTCTTAACAAACGCCGGAGGACCAAAAATAAACGCCTTCAAAAAGGAGGATCACTTACTTCTTAGGAAGGAGAGGTTTTCCGGGCCGAGAAAAAGGGTGATAGCGAACTAATATAGGAAATGATGGCGGAAAGTAATCGTTATAAGGTTGCAAGGAAAAAACGGTGCTGTAGCGTTTGCGGTAAGCCCGGATACAATACGCGTACTTATTAGAAAGTAATAAATATGTTTAATAAAAATTATTTCGAATATTTTTAATTAATTTAAGTATAATATGGTTATTAAGAAACTGAATATGTGTAATGGGGTGGTTAAAGTGGGCGCTTCGCTTATGTGGGCGCTTCGCTTATGGATTACGTTAACCAAAATTCTAATAATTTTATTCTTAATTTTCCCCTATTACTTAAATTTACTAGATATATGCCTATTCGACATACAATATAAAATAAGCTAGTATTATTAACTGGCTTTACTTCTAAATCCGCCAAAAAACGTTAAATAAGTTAATAAAGTGTTAGCTAAAAGCATTTACAGGTAAAGTTTGGCGTTATAAACGAAAACCTAATAATAAATATATAACCCTGATTATTTTATAATTATGTTATTATTAATATTTTCCAATAAATATACTTCGTAGAATTCGGAAATACCAGAAATATACCCGCTTAATTTTCGAAAAAGTATTATTTTAACGTATCGTTTACAAAATACTTATAAATGTATTATTCCAATTTTTGCGGATAAAAGTTTTATTTTAAAAATATTACAAAAAATTATAAAAAACTTTCTGGTTTTTTTGTTTTACAGTAACAATTTTTGCATTATTTATAATAAGCGAATAACGCTTCAAGTAAAAGATATTTATATTATTCGGAAAATTTATTCCTATTAAAATATAATTATTTTAAGGCCGGTTATTAAGGTTTTAAAGAAATCAAAAAAATAATATGTATTTTACGGCTTATTTTAATTAAGCTTTTTTTATTTATTCTGAATATTATTTTAAAACAATGTTACAAAGGTAATTAAAATTATTTAATTAAGTAAATCCTATTTTAAATTTTATAAATACAAAAATCTTTATAAATAAGCCTTTAAAATCTATATATATAATATAAATTTCCAGTTAAATAAAATTCTATATTTATTAAATCTTTTCTATTTTATTTTGTTCATTAAGTTATATAATTCATTTTGTTTTCATCCGAATTAAATCCTATTATTTTGCCTTATTCTAATACTTTATTTTTAATTATTATTACTTAATTTTGAAAATAATCTTAAAATAATCATATTTAAGATTTTTAGCTTTTAATTCCGTAATGCCCTTTTTATTTAAACGTTGGAAATCCGACGAATCATTATTTCAAAATCCGTATATCAAAAAGGTTCGGACACGAAAAACTAATATTTCGACAAAATAAAATAATACCGAAAAAATTCGTGATAACCTAAGGTAATAAATTAAATGCTAATTAAATAATTAAAAATACTGAAATTTATATATAATTCCCGAAAAACAAATAAGGCAAAATATAATTATATAAAGTAAAAAATTAATATTTATTTATAAGCATTATTTTATGATTATTTTAATGTTTTATTAATTATTAATAACCGGGTTAAAGAATAATACCTTAATGAAATTATAACGAAATAAACCGAAACCAAAAATATATTTATAAGATTAAATAATAACGATAAGATATATATTAATATTAATAATAAAATAACCAAAATATTTTATTATAACGATAATATCGTTAACGAAATTTATTATAAAATAATTATTAATTATTTAAATAATTTAATATCTTAATTACCGGAAAATCTTGGTATATTTTAAATTAAAACATTTCGCAAAATAATTTAAATAATAATTTTTGGTTTTAATTATTTTTTAATTATTTTATTAATATTTTAATATTTATTATCGGGGTAAAGCAAAAATACATTACCAAATATTCGTACAAAAATATTAACAAACTTTAATATACGTATTACGTTAAAATTACCGAATTTATTATTAATAAAATTATAAACGTTTTAATATAATTTTATCGCATATTTTAATTATTTTTGGCAAATCACGCCTTTATAAATTAAAATAGTTTTAACGTTAATATTAATATTAAACATATTAAGGAAATTACTTTTATATTTTGTTTAAGTAATCTTAATTATTTTTTGATTATTTTATTTTTTTAAATCTTATAATATAACTTTAAATTATTTATCGTTTAATATTTAAAATAATAAAATATCGTAAACCATTTATATTTTAAGTTTTATTAATACAAAAATTGCTTTTAAATATTTTTGAGAATTATATATTTTTATTTGTAAAAATATTTTAAATTTAAATATGGTTTTTGATAATAACTTAAAACACTTTTTATTTACGAAAAAAATTTGTTATTATATTATTTGGCCCGTTATAAATTTTACGATATTTTCACTTGGAAAAAAAATATTTTTATTTAATAATATAAAAAAAGATTTTATAAAAAGTTATCGCAATTTTCGATTTCGGCAAATTTGAAACTGGAAAAAAAATCTATCCGTTAAATTATTTAAGAATTTAACTTTGTAAAGAAATATATTAAAAAATTAATTTAAAACAATTTTGAAATAATTTAAAAATAATTAAATTATATTTTAAAACGTATATAAAAAGATATCCGATTTATTTAAGATTATACGGTATTCTCTTACTAAAGGTTACCAGCTTTATAACTTGGCGTAATAAGGCCAAAAAAACCGTTTTATATATTATTTCGATATAAAATTTTACGGCCTTATTCCCAAAGTTCGCCCTTAACGTTCGAACCTTTTTTTTATTACGGGTATATTACGGGAAATTATGAAATAAAATTTTAATTATATTAAAGAATTTAAGTAAAAATAATTTTAAATAGGTTAAAATAATTAAAATTAATTCGATTTTAAAATTAACGCATTAATTAAAAATGCAAAAAATATTTTCAAAAGTTTATTAAATAAATTTTTTAAAAAAAGTTTAGCCTTATTAATTACGTTTATATTAAGGTTATTTTTGCCTTATTTAATAACGCGAACTTTAAGTTTTGCATAAATAAAAAGTTTCCGTAAAAAAAGCCAAAAACAGTTTAAATTAAAGGCGGTTATGGTATTAACTTACTTGCCGTAATATAAATAATTTTTCTTTTTTTTTCTAGTAGGTTAAAATTATAAAAGTAAGTAGTTATAATGGATTTTGTTTATTATATATAATAATTATTTTAAATTATTTTCCAAAAACATTTTACAGTATTATTCATCTCGCTTAAAAATAATACATATTATTTTTATAACATAATAATTATTTCAAATTATTTCCTTATTTTTTTAATACGTTTGGAATTTACGTATTTTGTTAATAAGTAACCGTAAGTATATAATAAATCCTTAGCATTATCTATTAGGTACTCGCAAGTAATACCAAGGACCTATTAGATACCCGCAGATAATTCTAACTCACGCCAAGGACCCATGCGTCACTCATGGGTCCTTGGCATTACCCGCGGGTACCCGTGGGCCGTGGGTAATTTTCGGTGGGTGGTTCCTCCCTCACCCTAAGAAAGATCAGGGGGTGTGTCATGGAAAAGGGCACCGCTAGCTGGGATCTTCGGGTAATTGTTGTTCCTTTCCGAAGCCCTATATCAGTGGATCACCCACAACAAGTGGGATCACCACTTCCTAGCTTCCTACAAGTCAATATATCCTCAAGAGCTGTATATCTACTCCTTAGTAAGTGTGACACCTTCAGAACAAAATCTACATTATCTTCCTGCCTTTACACGCTTCACACATTTTCCAGCCTTTTAATGTAGGTATATTTGCCACCCTAAAGCGGAGGTTCCGCCACTGGTTTCGCAAGCGTTGTTACGGGCGAGCTTCGGAGGCTACAGATAAAACCGACTTCCTCTGAGCGCTTTCGAAAACGTAAAAAAAGGTTATGATAACCTCGAAATACATCATAAAAAGCTGGGAAGCAACAAGTTTACGTGCTATTAACAAAAAAAGGTGTTAAATAACAGGTACGTCGGGTGTCAGACCCTGAACGCCGAAAAATGTGAGGCCCCACTCTATGGCGGGACATTATCAAGTCTTAAATCTCACTTCGGGGAAGGGGGGAAATTAACGGATACACCCACTCTGAGATTAATATTCACCGCATCACGCCCTAATTTCTTTGCCCAATTAGCTGCTTTAGGTATTAAAACACCTAAATTAGCTAGGGATTTAGCCCGGATCTAGAAATCCCTGGTAAAATTTAATCCAACGTTCGGAAATCCCACTACACGCCATGTATTCCGCGAGTTCGCGAAAGCCCTTAACGAAAAAACTAACAGGCTCTCCGCCGCGGAGGTTCATAATAATTAATTAACTGCAGCCCTTAAAAAAGCGAAGCCTAAGAAGCGCAAGAAGGTGCCGCCCGAGCCAAATAAGGATTTCGTGAAAATGATATCGGTCAAGAAGGTAAAGGTAGGGCTTAAAGCCCTTGCGAAGGGACCCTCTTCTGTCACTCGGCAAAATCAACAGCAAGACGAGCCTTCCGAAGGCGAAGAAGATAGCGATGATTATCCTTATTGCATCATTGTACGTAGCCGTTAGTATGGAGTCAATTGATTAAGTGGTTGTTGAGATATTGTTATTTGAATTGAATGGTTGTGGTGGCGATGGCTTCAAAAATGGGTGGCCCGTTATCAGACCCAGCTGAAGTCGATGGTTACTTGCCTCATCGTGATCAGGACCCCATTTTGGAGGTTGTGGCTGCGCCTGCGGCGTAGCAGCCGTAACCACAGCTATAGCTTTTGATCAAGAAATATCTGTTAGGGGTCCAATATATCAGCTAAACTCCTTTAAGAATAATATATATAAAAATAATAAAACCTATAAAATAAGGCCTAATAATAAATTATGATTTTTTCATTTCGTTTAATATATTTTTATATAAATTCATAAAAATTATAAATATCAATTTTGATAATATATATTAATTGTAAAATTCTTATTATGTTTATTTATATAATTTAACGTAATATTAAAATCTTCATTTTTTAATATAATAATAATTTAAATTAATACGAAATAAAAATTATTATATAAAAAATAAGCCAAACTCCTAATTAATCTATATTATAACCCTTTAGTATTTTTAAATTAATACGATAATAATATAATTATATAAATTAAAATAATAATATATAAAATTCTAAATCGCTTATAATAAATTTTAAAATAAATTTTTTTCTTAATTCGCGAAATATAAATAATATATTTAAAAGTTTAAATTAAATATTTTAAATTTTCGAATATTTCGTTTTTTAAAATAAAATATTTATTTTTATGTAATATTTTTAATGGTTTTTTGTTAATATAAACTTAACTTATATATTAATATTATATTTACGGTTATTAGCTTTATAAAATCTTTACGCCGGTCATTTATTTACCTTATATTAAGCGTTATATTTAACGAATAAGGCCGTATTTTACGGAAAAAAAATAAATTAATATAATATATAATTTGGTTTTCGGAAAAATTAATATTTTTTTCGTTATTAAAAGAAATTTTAAAAGTATGTTAATTATTTAAGTTTTTTTTATTAATAATTAATTTAATTATTGTTTAAATCGTATTATGAAATAAATTAATAAAGAAATAATAAGTTTTTATATTAATAATTCCATATTTTATTTTTATCCTAATATTCGTAAATACGAAAAAATTTAATTTAAAAATATTTAATCGTATAATTGCCAAATAATATAATTATATTATTTTTAATTTTACATAAATATTAAATAGTTAATTTTAAATTATTATATTAAATTTTCTTTTCGAAAAATATTATAATTTAATTAAATTTAATTATAAAATAAAAATCCGGCATTTTAACACTAATTATTTTAAAATTAATATTATTATTTGTTTTTTATATTTAAAAATTAACATTTAAATTAAAAATATTTAAATTTCCTAATAATTAACATATTCGAATTATTAAGTAATATTTTTTTAATCCAGCTTAATAATTTATATTCTGTTATTAAAATTATAAATATCCGTAATTAATTAATTAAAATTATGGTAAATTAAAAATATTTGTTAAAAATTATAAAAAAAATATTAAATTTTATAATTCCAAAATACTTTACGGGAATTAAATTTACGCATCAAATAATTTCAATCAATTAAATAATTTTATCCGTATTACTGTATTAAGTATTATTTTAAAAATAAGTATAAATATCCCATATAGTAATTAAATAATATAATAAAACATATTTTAAATTGTTTTAATTAAGAATTTATAGTAATAATTTAATTAAATAATTGGTAATTATAAACGATGAAATATAATTAATTATAAATAAATTACATTATTTATAAAAAATTAAAGGTCGTAATAAAAAATAACGTAACGGATTAAAATGATAAAAAACGATGTATAATTTATTATCAATAATATTAATCAAAACGTAATAATTATCGAATTTTAATTTTAATTTTCGGCCAATTCAAATATTCTTTGTAAATTTCCGAAATAACAAAATTTTAATTTACGATACCGGATAAATATAAAGCCTTAATAATATATGTCATTTAACGGCAAATATAGACGTAAAACGATTTTGGCATATTTAAAAAAAACGAAATTATTATATTAAAAAAAACCGTAATAATTTAATTCCGGCTTGACTTTATTATAATATATATATATATTTAAATTTTTCCATATATATATATTTTTAAATACGAAACTACTCACGCAAAAACAATCAAAAGCCGGTTCGGTAAAAGTAATTATTTAGGAAATAATAAAACTTTAATATAAACGATAAATGAACAAATTACGTTTTACGTAATTATTTCCATTAAATAATAAAAAGATAAAATAAATATTTATTTTTATTAAATTTAAATAATTTTTATATAATAAATTCCCGAATAAATTAAACGAAATTAAAATTGTATATTTAATTTAAAATATAATCAAATTAATTAAGGCGGTTTCCGGTTTCGATTAATAATAATATTAAGATATTTTAAAACATCGCTTATTTTTTACGTTATATATAATATCTAAAAAAGTTATATTTTTAATTTTATAAAAAATATAAATAATTTTCCGTAAGTAATAAAATTCGTTTAATCGAAAATACCGGCGTTATATTATTATATTATAAACCGACCCATATAAATTAGGGATTATTATTTCGTTACAAATTTAGTAAATATTGGAAAAAGTTATTAGGCTATTTTAAATTACGTCCCGTTTTAATTAAAATATACCGTATACGGTTATTTGGTTAAAATTAATAATTAACGATTTAACGATAATTCTAATAATTTAAATATTAAACCGGCGTATAATTTATATGTTTTCACAATTTGGAATTATAATTTTGGTCACAATAATACCTATATTTATATGCGTAATTTGCGACATATTAAATAATTTTAATTAAAAACTTACCTTATTTGTTTTATTTATAACGTTACCATAAAATGTATCGTTTTGAAATATTTTTAATTTTTTAGCCTTATTTTTATTACCATACTTATATTTATATTATTACCGGAATCGCCGGCGTCGCCAAAAGGTAATATTCCGTAACTTAACGTTATAAATAATATACTAAAAAAATCAAATCATAATCTTTATCGAAATTCAAGAATTATATATTATAAATAAACGGTATTTATTCGATAATAATATTAATAATAAATTAAAAAATAATCGCAATATTAAGTTAAAAAAATAAGGAATAAAATTCCGCCGGTCCTAATTAAGGCCGATAATAAAAAACGTATTCGGTTTTGATAGAATATTGCGGTTATAAAATACAATAATTATAAATATGTATATAATATTAATTAAAATTATTAATCCATTATTTACTTGTTAAATTTATTAAGTTTATTAATTTGTAATTTATTAATCTTTATACAGATATTAATTTATTTTAATACAGATTAATTATATATTATAATAAATATATAATAAATTTCTTTAACTGAAAACATTAATAGGATTTTGTATTACGTATTTTAAATTATAATTTATTATAATTATAAATAAATTATCTTTTTAATTTTAACCCTTAATTTACGATACCGAATTAAAAGTTTTTAAATTTTATTTTTCGAAGTTTTTTTAAAATTCTTTATATTAATTTTTAGAATATTTTTATTTTTTTTAACTTTTCGAATATTTTAATTCGGATTAAATAATTAGGATAAATAATTAATTATACGGATAAATAAATAATCTGGATACATTTTCGTTAATATTAAAAAATTATTTTTTCGTTATTAATATAATAATTTTAAAGTTTGTTTTTTTAAATATTAATTCGAAATATTTAAAATTCCGTATTTATAACAAATATTTATTAATTACGTTTTATAACTTTATTTTTTTATATTTAAAAGTAACATTTATCGGTATACGGTTTTAATTAATATTTTTTTAAAGCCATCCGTATACCTTATCGTTATTTTGTTGGAAAATTTAATAATTTTTTTTTCGAACTAGGGTATTTTGGTTCCTTTAATAAAGGTTAACGGCCGGATTTAGCTTTTTTTCCTTACCGCGTTTTTTCTTTGTTAATGTAACTGGGTCCCCGGCTGGTTCTAGGAATCTTTTTGTTTTTTCCTCGGTTAGTTCTAGGAATTCCTTTATATTAAAATTCTATATAAATATAATAATAATTAGATATTCCGGGTAACCGCCGAAATCGTTAATATTAATACCGAATATATTACGGTATTTAAAATTTTAATTTTTATATAAAGTTATTTATTTAATAATTAATTATATAAAATGTCGGATTTTTTTCACGTTTAAATTTATAAAAATAACGTCCATATAATATATACTATAAAATATATTATGGTTTTATATTACTTTTGATTAGGACCATAGAACTATTATTTCTTTAATATTATTTATATTATATAAATTGTTATAAATTATTAAGTTCTAAAAATAATTAACAACCCGAATTATACGGTTTTTTAGAAAATATAAATTAATTAAATTTATAATATTAAAAATATTTATTTGCGAATTTTAAAAATTTACTATTTACTAATTTATGTTATCCGTATGAATAATTTTATTATGATATTCTGATACAAGGAAAAAATAAATAATATTATATATAATTTAATACTTTTTTCGAAATTTAATAAAAACAAAATTTAACAATCGTTAAAATATATAAATATATTTTTATTAACTTTTTATAAACTATATATATATAATTATAATTCCGGAATATTTATTTAAACATTAGTCCAAATGTATTATAAATAAAATATATATTAATATATATATAATAATAAATAATTTATATTTTTGATATATAATAATACAATTTACCTTATAAAAACCTTATAATATTAGGATTTTATTAAATAATCGTTTAATTTAAGGAAAATTTATTTTATAAAAGAGGGCAAAATTTAAAAAAATCATATATATAATAGAAAATAGAATACGAAAAATAACGCAGTAATTAAATAATTTATATCGAAAATTAATTTAATATTATTATAATATTTATATTCGTTTTAATGTTTTATTAAATTATTATATATTTTATTTTATTAAGTAATAATATTATTGTTATAATAATTATATAATATTAAATATATATAAAAATTAAATATAATTACGACATTTAATAATATTATAAATTTATTAATATAAATTCGGCTTAAATAAAAGTAAAAATATAAATAAGAAAAATATAAAATATTATAAAGACAATAAAATTTATATATTAAATAATTACTAAATATATTATTAGAGTAAATAAGAAATATATAAGGATTTATAATATACGAATAAAGTTTACGAATAATTAATAAGTTATAAAAATATTTTAAAATAATATATATAAGTTTTAAAATTATATAATAATAAATATATAAATTATTGAATCTATATAAACTATTAAATATAAACAAAAAAAGTAATATAATTTTTTATAACAAAATAATAATATATAAAACATATAACAATTATATTTTAATATAAATGTTTTAATATAATTTATAAAATTATTTTAATTAAATATAATTATTATAATTATTTAATATATAATTGATATTATGTATTTAAATATAACTATTTATAATTTTGTATATTTATTTTATTTTAATATATAACATTACGTTATTTACGATATAGTAATTATTAACCAGTTTTGTTTATTTAATATTTATAATTTATATTATAATATATATTTTTATATATTTTGTAATATTATGTACGTAATTTCGGTTATAATTTCTAATAATATATTCCGAATAAACTTAAAAATTTTAATTTACCTAATTAAAAAAATTAAATTCATTAATAATATCCCCAAGAAATAACTTATTCTCAAAAAACAATTTATTTTCAAAAAATAGCCTTAAAAAGGGATAATAAGAATTTAAATTAATAAATAACCGGAATAAGTATTAAAATAAAAATGATTTGCCTTTAAAAAATAACTTTAAAAATAAAAAATAAAATCTTTAAATAAAAAATAACCGGAACCGATGTTAAAATAATTTGTAATAAGGAGCAACCGATAACGTAATTTTAATTAAAATATTTTCGTATTAACTAAATAATATTCGATTATTTTAAAATATAAGATATTCTTTATAAAAATATATATTATATATAACCGATTCCAAATGTTAAATATATATTACAACATTATATTAATATAATGGAAAGTTTTTTTTAAAAAAGAAACATTTTATGTTTTAATATTAATATATTTATATATCAATTAAAAAAATCTTATAATTATTAAAATTTTATAAATTCGTTAATATTATAAAAGATTTATATTATTAATAAGATTTTTTGTTACGGAACAATATAATATTTATATAAATATAAAATATTAATAATATAATTCGAAATATTTTTCATGATAATAATTAATATGATAAGATTTACGTTATAACGGATTATATTAATTTTATAATTTTATAAATTTAATTATTTAATTAAAAAATATATATTATATAATTATTTTATGAATATTATAATTTACCGAATTATAACGATAATAAATATGTAAATTATGTATAAAAACGTAACGAAAAATATTTATATATAATCCCTAAATATTTAACATTATTATATATTCTAAATAAAACTTTTTAAAATAATTCAAACGAAAATATTACGTTTAAAACGAATAAAGTTTTAAAACCTAAAAATCTAAAAGAAATTATTAATATATAAATTATAATAACGCGCGAAAAAAGGCAGCATAAAAAGAAAAGATTTTAAAAAGATATTTAAAAATATTAATTGGTAAATTAATTTTAAACGGAATATATAAATTAACCCGAAACTATGCGGTATATTTAATTATAAATAATATAATATTTAAACGGAATATAATTAATTCAAATTAGGTAAATTATAAATTTAATTATTTATATTAATTTGGATAATAATTATATTATATATCGTATCGTAAAATATTATTATCTCATTTGTAATTTTATTACCGGAAACAAATAAGTTATATTGATATAATGATTAAATAATTATAATAATATATAAAATAGTCCCGAAATTAATTAATTAAAATTACGTAAATAATAAAGTTATATTAATATTATATTTATAATATAAATATTATATTATTTATAAGAAAATATAAAGTAATAAAAAAATTATATTAATAATTCGGTTTTATTTAATAAATCCTTATTTTATTTATTCGATAACGGCAAAACCGATAACGGATTATTTTAATCAAAATTATTAATTAAGTTATCGATAATTTATATTATGGGATTATAATTATTTTTCGTATATAAGATATTATAATTATTTGGAACGAAATTATGTTTAACAAATTCGGTATTAAAAACTTTTTGGGTAATTAGATTAAGGATATTTATCAATTAATTTTCGGTTTTTATTATATTTAATTAATTAAGTTTATTTACGTTATTAATAAAAAATATAATATTATTAAAATCGATAACTTTAATTTTTATTGTTTTACGGGTTACGGTTAAAATATTTTCGGATTTTTAACTATCTTTTTTAATCCGAAATGGATATCTCTTAATAAGCTAAAAATTCCGAAGCAGAAAATAAATGTGTTTAAGGATTTGGTTACGAAAGTCCCGAATAACGTAATACTTATTTTACGAAAAAATATAACAGGTATAAAATTTACGTTATAAAGATATATAGTATTTAATTAAAAACGAATTTTGGAAAAAAATGATATTAATATTATGTATATTATTTTTCGACCGGCGGAATTCGCCAACAAGCCATAGATTATAATATTTGCTTTTTTAATTAAATATTTTTTATATTTTCTTTTAAATTTTATCGAAATTAAACTTAATATTAAGATCGAGTTAGTAAATATTTGATTTAATATTATAAAATGTAATATTTAATCGAAATAAAGTATTTTGTTATTATAATTAAGTTAATCGGCTTTATAAAAAATTTATATTAATATTAATTATTTAATACAATTAATATCGTTATATTATATAATATATAAAAGGTATAAATAAACTTGGGTTTTTTGGAAAAAACGGTAATAAGTTTAAAAGTATTTATCAATAAAAACGGTATCGATTAATAATTAATTATTATTTTTAATAAAGTTCAAAATCGTATTGCCTTATAAAATATTCACCGTATTAAAAATATTTCCGGCCTTGTAATTATCCGATAAAAAAGCTTTATTCGACATATTTTAATTAAAATTACGTTATTTAAAAAAATAATATAAATAAATTATATTTTCGAATTCAAAAATAAAATATTTATAAATTATCCGTTAAATTATTTATATTACTAGATAATATATTGTTAATAAAAGTTAATAAAAGATTTTCATTAAAAAGAGTTTTATTTATTAATGCGTCCTAATTAAAATTTTCTGATATTTCTTTTTATTTATTCGGCGTAATTAAAATATTTAAAAATTACGTTATACGCGATAACTTTAAATTCGGCGACGGTTAACCGGAAATATATATACTTTATAAATTTGGTAAATTCGGTTTTCGAAAAATGGTATTCGATTAAGGTATTCCGGGAAATTTTATATACTTTAAACATTTTTATTATAAGTAATTTATATCGGATACGTAATCTTTATAAAAATAATATAAATATATAAATATTATATATATAAAAATAAAAGGTTTAAGAAAATAAAGTTTTAGCAATTTTTAATATAATTATATTATTTTATTCAAAATTTAATAATGCGTTTTTAAAATTACTTATGTTTTATACGTTTCGGTTATATTATTAGGCTAATAAATATGTATAAATATAAGCAAAAACTTTATTTATATATGGAATAAAACAGAAATAAAAAAACTATTATTTTTTATTATATACATCGGTTATTTCGATTTAATTGGCCTATATTTGCGGAATATAATTAATTATTTTTTAATTATTATAAATAAAATAAAAATATTTCGAAAATTAATAATTTTTTTTAAATTTATATATTTTTTTACAAAATTTATAATAAATGTTATAAGTATCGTCGACAGTCCCTTTATTTTCGTTAATTATATTTAATATAATTAAACAGCGTTTATTATATAATATATGTTTTAATTTAAAAAAACCGGAAATTTTTATTTAATACGTTTATAAAACGTATTAATACAAATAAAAAATAAAATCCGGATAATATTAATTACGAATTAATAAGAAATATTAAATAATATTAGATATTATTATAATATTTTATAAAATTATTTTACTTTATAATATTGATTAAATTAAAATATAAATTATTTTAATTTTTTAAAGATACCGTTATAATTATAAATAAAAATAATAATAATATTTTGTATAATAATACTGTATCGAAATATTATATTATTAAAAAGGAATTAATACGGTTATTTTAATTTCTTTTATTAACCGAATTATATTTTGATTTAACGTATAATAATTTTCGTAAATACTTAATTTCTTTTAATATATCGATATTATTTTATAATAAATCAGAAAGTAATAAAAGTTTATTTCATAAATAAAGTAAATAATTATTATTAATTTTGGAAAATATTATAATTATAATAATTAGGATTATAAAAAAAATATAAAAATATCCAGATTATTATTATTATAAAACCGTTTCGTTTTCCGTTTTATATTATATGATTATTGTTTTTCTTAAATATATAATTATTTTATTTAAACATTTAAATCAATTCAGGGTAAATATTTTTATAAACCGTTAATTTTGGTTCAAGGTAATATAAATTATTTTAACTTTAAGTAATACTTTTTCGTGCAGGCGATAAAATTGAAGCCTTTTTAAAAAGGTTATAAGTTTCCTATATAATATATTATGGTATTTACGTATAACGAAATCCTAATTAATTGGAATTAAAAATTCTTATTAATTTTTATATATTAATAATTTTTTACGTATTCGTTTTTTTTAAAACGTTAATTAATCGGTTAATTCGAATAGTTTAATTATATAATAAATTATTATTTTCGAAAAGAATTTAATAACAAATAAAAGTTTTAAACGATATATTAAATTTTTTATAATAATGCCAGAAATTTAATATATGCGTACGTATATTTTGTTTTAAAAGCGTAACATAATAAAAATACGAAAATTTGGATTTGTCGTATTTTGAAAAAAAGGATAATAACGTAATAAATTTAGGTTATAATTAATAAATACGTTAAGGTTTAGAAATAACAAACGGATCTTAATTAAAATCAGAATAATATTAGTAATAAATTATGTTCGAAATAATCGTATAAATATATATATATTATTACAAAAATATTTTGTTATTGTTATAGATTTTCGTTTTTCCAAAAAAACAAAAATGCTAAACGAAAACGTTTTTGCGCAATTATAACTTAGGTTTTGCTGGTTCGTTACGGGGATTTGAGATTTGATTGGTTAATATTTAGCGTTATGGAGCGGTACTTAAGTAACTTTGAAGAAATTGGGAATACGAGCCAGGGAGGCCTGAGCTAGCTGAGGTAAAGCGTGGCAACGCTGCTACTTCTTCATGCACCATTGGCATAATACCCCGCTGCCTTGCTTGCCAGTTTATTCCATTAAGACCGGGAAATGTAACGTTTTGTATCACACTTGCCCATTAGTCCGTATTTTGGACATATGTACTTTGTTTGTAATATAAATATGTTTAAAAATATTAACCAATAAGCAAGGGTAACACAAAGCATTGTATTTTCCGGCCTTAAGGGAATAAGAAGGGCTATTACGTCGTAATCCCCAGGTGTTGCCTAAAAGGACAAGAATGAAATAATGTATAATGCGACAAAAATAAACTGTGATTATATAGAACGACACCTAATCTGTATAGTGTAGTATGCTAAAAATTCTTTCATCTATGGACTATAATGAGGCCCGAAAAGTGCTTATTTAGGTGGTGTTCGGGACACTTCAACAACTGATATTTATGGCCCGTGCCAGCCCTCTCAATCAACAAGACGCTAATGAACTTGCTGATGCTGATTTCTCCACTGTTTTGAGTTTCGCTTTAGTCGGCTGATTTTAACGAAAGGGCTTCGGCTCCAATTAGCCCTATTGCTTCCTGATGTAGCGGAATCGTTATCGTTTCTTGATATATATGGTATTAAATATTGTATTAACACTTATACTTAACGGAATATAACGTATTCGAAATGGAATTGAGGATATGTTAATTAGAAGAACGTCGATTCGTTGAAAGAACGAAAGATATTGAGGAATATTTGAAAAATAACATAATTTTTTATACAAAATTAATAGTTAGTATTAAAACTTTCCAGAATTCGGAGTTTTCGTAAAAAAAAGCGATATTTTATTCTTAATATAATTATTATTTTATTAACGTAAGCTTACGCAAAAAGCTTTCCGACCTTATCGATTATTATTAGTACTCGATAATGTTACGTTAAAATTATTAGAGTTTTTATTAATTTTGATTTTTTTTCAACGAGTTAAAGGCCGAACCCAGCCGAAAGTAATAATTAGCTATATGCGCGTTATTCGTGGACTTCGTATAAAATAACAATATATTTTAAGTTATATTAAAAATAGATTAATGAAGAATTTAATATTTCAAATTATGGAATTAAAGGATGCGGTTATTAAGTTATAATTAATAAGTTATATACGTAAAGGATTTTCGTAACGGAAAGGTAGGTAAAAAATAAATATAATTATTTTTAAAAAAGGATTTAAGTATAGTTTGTACTAAAAAAAATAAATGGTTTTAGCTGGGATAAAAATTTCCAGATTTTTACAGCTAAACTCGAAATATGGGAAAATTACTTAAAAATTAATAATGTTTCCCATATTAAATTGTATCATAATAATTCACCGTTATTTAAATATATCTTAAAATAAGAATTTTCCGGTATAAAGCTTTAACCTAGGTTAAATTTTATAAAGTCGTATTCGGGGCGTTTATTAAAATTAAAGGCGAATTAGCTGTTGGTTTTAAAAAGGATGTTAGCTTTATTATTCGTTTTATTCAAAAGGTATTACAGGTTTTTTTTCGTAAATATTAACTGCCGGTAAAAAACGGATAGCTCTGTTAAAAAGGCCGAAGATATTTTTGTGTCGTAATAGATACGTGCCCGTTTTTGTAAACGTCTTATTAAAAATTCGGAAAACGTAATGCAGAAATAAAAAACTTAAGAAATATGGTAATTTGTTAATAAAAAAGGATTTCGAATAAATCGTTAAAATAATAATTTATAATAAAAAGTAACTTAAGGTACGGGGTTAAATATAAAATAGGTTTTCGAGATTTTTAATAATATTTAATTAATTTATTAAATAATAATACGTTATTTTGCATTATTCGGATTTGGCCGCATTACGACCGTTTTGTTACTATATTTTTTAATTTAAACGATAATTTACAGCCTTAATAATTCAAAAACTTCGAAGAAATTAAGAATACGGGTTATAAAAATTCTATGCGTAACGCAAAAAAAGGTACTTTATAATAATAAGAGAAATATTATGAATTTCTTAAATACGAAAAGTAACAAAAATAATGGAAATAATACGGATATGAAGTTATAAAAATATTAAAGATATTAAAATTATAAAACCATTAAAAATAATTAAAAACAGTAATATAAAAAGGAAAGTTTTTTTAAATTTATTTTGTCTTAACTAATATATTGTCTTATAATATAATATATAAGTAATTCAAATTAACAAAATATTAAATTCTTATATAAAATAAATATATTCCGAATTTAATAATATTTAGGTTATTATAACGAAAAAATTAAAATATTAATTAAATTTCTTTTCATTTATTCATTTATTTATTACGCCTTAATATTAAGGATGTTTTTAATCAATTTATAATAATAATAATGTTTTTTTGTTTTCGTCTTTAAATTTTCTTAAATTTCTAATATATATCTTATATTGTTTTTGAGATTTAATTAGAATATTTTACAATAAAAGAATACGTATTACTTTCCCTTTTTGCGCTCATAAAATTATTCGTTTAATCCTTATCGTTAATATAAGTGTTTTTATTTACTCTTACCGGTTTATTAAGGTCAGTTTCGTTATAATTTAAAAGTAAATTAAAAAGGTTAACGGTAACGTAAATATATTTTAATATAATATTAATATAAAAATATGGTGTTTTTTAAACATTTTAAAAATACGTTATTATTTGTCGAAAACTTTTTCGATAACGTTTTGCAATTACGTATATCTTAGATTATATAACTTTTTCGGCGTACATAATTGTATTTTGATTTATATTTATTTTCGAAAATAATACCGTATTCCATAATACGGAATAAAAATTCGCTTACTAGTAATATATCTCATATTATAACGAGTAAAGGGTTTAACCAATTATTAAACCTTAGTTATACAGGTTTATGTTAGTAAAAGCTTCGTAAGAAATCTAAATAATAAATATAGTAATATATTACGTTTTATAATGCTAAAAATATTCTATATAACGATATTATATTATAAATTAAGGATATTTAAATTATGGAAAAAATAAATATAAATATTTTGATTTAATTTATTGGCTTATTATTAATAAGTTAATAATCCTGCTTATTAACTTATTATCAATAAATTGGTAATCCGTTACGTAACCTGCTCTACCGCGCATTCGTAATAGGGTTATAACAGACCGTTTTTGAAAACCGTAACCTGTTAAGTTATAACACAATTTCCTTTTTTCGCAAATTTTACTCTTAAGATTTTTCTTTTTTTCGTTAGTAAGTTTTCCGCCTTTATTTAATATATCCTTTCGCGTAATTAAACGTCGTTTTCGTAAATCCGAATAACGACTTGCTTTGGCAAATTTGATTAAGCTTAAAGATTTTGACGTAATGCTTTATTTTTTTTTTCATTTTGCCCGATAATCTATTTATCAGATAATACACGGGGTTTTTCGTTATAAAGAATATATTTATCGGGGTCTTTTATATAACAGGACGGAAGTCCCTATTTCTATAATTAATTGTTATATCGCGGAGTCGAAAAAGTTAAAAAAAAATTGGCGGCCGAAAATTCTTTATCAAAGACTTTAACGCGTTTTTTTTTCGAATACGCCGTTAACGTTAATATCATTAATCTTAGGGTGCGAAATTTGTAAATCGTACTTTTTAATCGCTAAATAAGTTTCCCGAACCTATATTATAAAAGATAAAGTCCGTTATAGCCGTTTAGGCCGCTAAAAGTATAGAAATTATTAACTGGAGCGCTGTAAGTTCTTTAGATAATATGGATTAGGGCGCGATTATTTCCGATATCTCTGTTATTGCTGGTAAAAGTTTTTTAATAGGCGTTAAACATTAATAAGGTTTTTAGCGGATTTTTAGATGTTTTCGAAATCCGAGTGCTTTTTTTATTTAATTAAGTATTAGGTAAGTCCGTTTTGTTTCCGTGTATCGAGGATTTTTTTTTCATTTTATATGCCTGTTCGTCTTTTATTTCTATATTATTTTGTGCCGTATATATTTTAATCGTACCCGCTGCTAACTTAAATAGAAAAAAATATAAAAAATTGGATGAAATTTAACTTTTAATAAAGATTCTAATTAATAACTATTTTTTAATATTTTCTTGGCGATTTTATATGGACCGATATATTTAAAATCGAGTTTTTTATTAGGTTGTTATGTTTAAATATTTTTGGTAACGAGGAAAATTATTTCCCCTTTTTCGAAACTTAATTTTTTTAACTTTTTCTGGTTATAATACTTGCTTATTTAATTACGTACGAATTCCAGTTTTGTTTTTATTTTCTGGTGTAACTGTCGTAATTGTTTTAACGTAAAAATTATTTTGACATTAATTAGACTATCGTCGCGTACTTTTTTATAAATTTTTAAAACAAAACCAAAATTTACGTTCATTAGTATTGTTTTAATATTTTCGTAATAATTAATGTTATAAGTTAATTATGTATTAAGAAGTTTTTTTAACTTAATTATTGTATTTATAATTAATATAATATCTTAAGTAGGTTTTTAAAATTTAATTTATCCGTTTTGTTTATTTATCCGTTTAAGGTTTAAATACGTTAAATAATTTATGATTTAGGCCGATTTATGCTATAAGGTCTTGCTAAAACTTAAATGCAAATATTGATTTCCTATTTAAAATAATTTTGATTAATAATCCGTATATATTAAAAATATGTTTAAAAAAATATATGTTATTTATTCGGCGATTGTATTTTTATAATAAGGTAAAAGAATAAGAACATTTTGTGAATCGATCAACAATTACGAAAATATTATCGTAATATAATCCTATAATTAGATTTTTTTAATATAAAAAGTTTAATAATAAAATCGAATATTATTAAATAATATAGTTATTTTGCGATTAATAATTGCTATAATTTTTCGTATAGCTTATATTGTCGTATTTTTCTTCTGGCATAAATATTATATTGCTATATAATTTGTTGTACCGTGAATTCTATTTTAGAAAAGGAATATATACGTTAAAATGGTTTTAGAGTTTTGTAAATCTCTGAATGTTTATATAATTAGTATTTATGTATTTTTCGTGCTAAATTCTTCTAGTATTTATTTGGAATTTATATTTTGTTTGTTTTTTAGTTTTTTGGAAAACCGTTGTTATACTATTACTTCTTCTGATATATGTCGAAAAATACTGCCCGAATTGTTGTAATCTGTTATAAGCGTAAATATCCTTTTATAATGGCATTGAAAATTATGTAATTAATTTTAATTAATTCTTTTCGAGGCTTAATCGCTTGCTTAAAATATTTGCTTTGACGTTTTTTGATCTTTTTTTATAAATAATAATAAAGTTGAAGTTCGCTAATTTTTCCACATAACGAAGTTATTATCCTATAAGCTCCTTGATTATAATAACACGGGTAGGATTTTAATAATTTATATAAACCTTAACCTGGTAAAAGCTTCTCTTTAAGAAATACTTAAATTCTCGAAATACTATAACGATAGCCATAAATTCCTCATTTGGAATGCCGTAATTAAATTCGGCTTTTTTTAATTTGTACGAAAAAAATATATTAAGATATAATTTGCCTTGAATATTTCGTTATCCGATTATTACGTTTAATATATAATTCGAAATATCGGTTTTTAATTTAACAGAGCGATGTAAATTATATATAATTAATATTAGTTCGTTAATAATTATATTTTTAATATTCTGAAATACCATTTTTATATTTAGCGTTTATTTAAACTTTTTTTCTTTTTTCGTAAAGTTTATTAAAAATATAATTATTTTACTGAAATTTCGAATACATTTTCTGTAATAATTGGCGAAGTTAAAAAATGCCTATATATCTTTAATTATAGTTATCGTTTATTATTTTATAACTGCAGCGATTTTCTCAATGTTTATCTTAATATATCTGAAGATAATAATATATTTTAAAAATTTTATTTTCTGTTTATAGAACTAAATATTTCTGCATTAATAAGTAATTTTGCGTTTTATAAAATTTGAAAAACTTTATAAATATGTTCTTTATGTGCTTTTTTCGTTTCTGAGAAAATAAGAATATCGTCGAGATAACAAACGACGCAAATATCGAGGCATTTTGGTAATATAAAATTAATTATCCGTTAGAAAGTTGCTAATACGTTGTAAGTTTTATTAACGTAACCAAATATTTAAATAATCTGTATTTTGTCTTAAAGCCTATTTTTATTCCTATTCTTTTTTAATTCTAATAAGGTTATATTTATTTCTAAGATTAAAGACTATAAATTATTTAGTTCCTTAAAATCGGGTTTTTTTTCGTAATTAGGGATAATAATGTTTAATTCTCAATAATAACGTTATTTAGTTATCGATAGTTAATTACAAATCGTAATTTTTTATGTTTTTCAGTACGAAAAACATTGGGTATTTTGTGGATAACTTTAAGGGTCGAATCCATTCTTTTTGTAGCCGATTTTTCGGATATTTTTTGAAAATGTGTAACTCGTTTCCGTTAAGGTTGTAAATGGGGTAGAACTTCGTCGAAGATCCTTCTTTAAGGATTATTTTATAATTTTATTCGTTATGTTTCGATAATTTCGTATCGAGCTCTTTCCTAAAAAGCTATTTATACCGGTGGTACTATGGTGGCATATTGGTCAAATGTTTTGACCTTTGGGGCTTTTGTTATAAATCGTTATTTAGTTGTTTTAATTTCGCTTTAATAATAATAACGATACGTCGTATTTTTCTTTGATGCCCGTTTTTTTATGTTTTGTTCCTTTAGGTAGTAAGATTTCTATCGTATCCTTATCCTTGTATTCGTTGCTATTATCGATCGAATGTTAAAATCTTAATTTCTTTTTTTCTTTTGCCTTATAATAGAGTATAAGATAAACCTTATCTAGCTAATTCTTTTATTAATTAAAATTTCGTGCTAGCGTATTTATAATAATCTTAAAATCATATCGTGATTCCCAAATAAAATAATATCGAAATTAATTATCTAATATCGTCCTTGGACAAAAATCTCGAAATAATTAATTTCGCGTATAATTTTTCCGTTATCGTAGGCGAATTCCTAACTTTCGGCATTCGTCGTTATATAGGGTTTTAACTTATATTTCCATAATAATCTAAGCTTATTAATCATATCCGGTGCAATATAATTTCCGCTTAAAGTTTCGTAATTCATTATTACGATATACCAATATGTTCCGATTTATATGTCCAAAATAATAAGATTATTAATAGCTTTTATCGTTACGTTTAAAGTCTTTTTTAAGAGTTTTTTTTTAATTTTTCTAGGTTTCGTTATTTTGCAGCTTTCTTATAGGTAACCTTTTTCTTTTAATTCTTATTCGAGTTTGTCGAGCTTTATTTGTATTTTTTTCGTTTAGCGCGTTAAATTGCTGTATTTGCCGTTGTTGCCGGCGTACTGTTCCTTTAAGCCATATTAATTTTTTTTGTTTTGCTGCAGTTCCTTTCCTTATCGAGTAAATTGTGTTTTTATATTTGCAATTATATTTCATTATATGTCGTTCTAATTATCGTTTCAGACTTCTTTTTATAAACTAACGTATATTTCTTGATAGCCTTTTTTTCGTAAAAGTTTGTAATAAATGCTAACTGAAAATGGAAATCCGTAATAATTTTCTAGCAGTGTTTTTTTATTATATACTGGATTAATTCCTTTTCCATTTAGTGGTTATATTATTAGTAATAACAGAAAAGGTCTTTTTACGAGTATTACTTTTCTTCGAGCCAGCTTTTTATTTCGGCCAGCTATTAAATATCTTCTGGGGTTATAAATCGAAATTGTTAATATTATTATTTATCGTTCTTGTTATTTCCGATACTGTTTGGAAAGTTAAATTCTTTATAGTACATACGAGTAATTCGTCTATAAATGTATTATTTTTATTTTTCGTAATCGAGATATTCTCGTCGTCGACAGTATATGGTATACATTTTGCTATATCGAATAGGGGTTCCGAGATAAACTTTTTCTGTCCAATCCTGATATTCGCGTAATTATATTTATAATGTTTTTTTGTTATATTTACGATATTTATCGAGCCAGATTTTGAGTTTTTCGCATTTTTCGTCGGATTTTTTGTTATAATGGTCCCTATTGGACCTTTTGCTATGGAGGACCTGGTACGTACTTAGGTCGAATTATGTTGATGGATTTACTTTTGTTTTTTTGATTTTTTTTTTAGATTATCCCTTAGATACTGGTTTCCAGTTGTTTTAACGGAGTTTCTTAGATGCTTTGCATTATACTGCTTTCTACCTTATTTTGTTGCAATTATAGTATTTGGTCTGGCTCTAGTTTTTCCTATAAGTAATTCTTAGTTCCATAAGTCCTGGTTTTATACCGTAAGAAATATTGTTACGTCGAAAAGCGTTAATATTAGCTATATATCGGGATTTATTATCGTTTTTTTCCTTTGGTGCCCTTAATGCGCTATACGTATTGTCGATCGTTAATCTTAATTATTATAATAATATAATTCGATAAATAATTAGGCCGATTAAATTTAAAAAGTTCTTTTTATACTTCCTTTTTTAGGTTATTAAAAAACTTAGCTATTAATGCTTTTTATTCTTAGTTTAACTTAAAGGTTAATTAAATTAACGTATTGCCGTAATTAAACGTTAATTCTTTTTATCGTAGCTGCTAAATTTGTATTGCGGCTTTTGTTTTTTCGTTTATTATTCCGAAAGTTTTCGTTAACGTTTGTTCGAATTATGTTATGACCCAACGGGCTGCGGCCTCGGAAACGGTCGCTACAAACGACTAAGCCAGGTGGGTCAAGTCACGTGATGGCTCGACAGGATCGATCATAGAGCCTGAAGAGCCAGGCTCGATAGGATCGATCGTAGAGCCTGTAGAACCAGGCTCGACAAGGTTAAAGAATCAAGGATATATATACGCTCATTAATTCTATAGTTCAGATAGCTTCAGCTTGCAATACTCACCAATACCAAGTGTTTGCAATACAACATCGTTACCCAAGGCATCCTTGGCATTACGAGACGTGACCCGTTACTGTATCCATTGCTCAGATTCCCACGATACTCCTGCCAGCATAAACCCGTCGACTTAAGGTTTAATAGTTGGTTAAACCGCTTAGCCGTCACAAATTATTCGTAATTATTATAAATTCGCATTATTTTTAGATTTTATTTATCGATTAATAAAATAATGTATTTTCTTATAGCGAGCTTAAATTAAATAACTGTATTTCCTATAAGTCGTTTAATTGCGAATTCGATTCGTATAATAGGCGTAATTAATCGAATGAGAAAATACCCGAAATATGTTCGGCATTAAGTTAAGAACAGTTATAATTTGGTCGAAATTTCGTTAAAAAGTTCTGGCTTAGGAAATTTAAAAATTTTCCTAGTTTTTTAGTAAAATTTAACTAAATAACCTAGCTTATTTAAAAAAGCGTCCCGGTTTCGAGAGCTTTTCCTTTTTTTTAAGCTTTTTATAAGCGGCCTAAAGAGAAATCGTAAGATCGTTATTATTTTTCTTAAGCTAGATAATATCTTTGTTTATAGTATCCAGACGTCGAAATACTTCTTTACGAAAAAAGCAAAATTAAACCTTTTTTTCCTCGGATTCCAATTTAATGTCCGGATTATTAGAGATTCGGTAAACAGGCTGTTCGGGCTGCTTGCTGGTAAATATGGTGTTGTCGATATTGCTCAAAATTTAACAGTATTACTAAATAAAAACTTATAACCTATAACTGCTAAAGGGTTTAACCAATTATTAAACATTAATTATACGAATTTATATTAACAAAAAAATATCGTAACAAATCTAAATAATAAATATAATAACGTATTATATTTTGTAATATCAAAAATATTTTTAATAATAGTTTTATATTATAAACTAAAATTATTTTAAATATAAAAATAAATAACGTATATATTTTAATCCGACTTACTGGCTTATTACTAGTAAATTAGTAATCCGGCTTACTAGCTTATTACGAGTAAGTTAGTAATCCGGCTTATTAGCTTACTACTAGTAAATTGGTAATCCGGCTTACTAGCCCACCACTAGTAAGTTGGTGATCCGTCATGTAATCTGCTTTACCGCGCACTCGTGGTTGGGTTATAACAGACCGTGTTTAAAGACCGCAACCCGTTGACTTGTGACAAATATCGCCAAGCAAATATTTATTTTTAAGGATAACGAAATTATTATAATTAATTACATTATTAAAAATTTTACCGCTATTTATAAAAGTTTTTTAATTTATTAATACCTAAGTAAATTTTTATCGAAATTATAAACGGTTAATACGTTCGTTAATAATTTTCTTTTTCGGGTTTTTTTAAATCTTTTATTTAAAAACGTTATTTTTAATCTTAACCATAAAATAAAAGCCGTCGAACGCTTTTAATACGTACGTAAATTATAAAAAAAAAATTCGTTATTTACAATTTTTCGATAAAGATAAATATTAACGAGTTTAATAATAAAATAAATTAATATTATAAAGGCGTTTAGGATTTTATAAAACGAAAGATAAATAATAATAATATTTTTTATAAAACAATTTATTACGAATCGAAAGAAACAACTTTAAGTTATAATATAGAAAAAAATTATTATTTTTTATTTACCGAACTTTATAACGTTTTAAAACCCGTATTTATTATTAATTAATTACATAATACGTAATACATATCTTTTTTTATCCTTATGAATTTTCGAAAATAATTATTAGCCGAATATAATATTTCGAATATATACGTAATATTTATTAAATTATTAATATATATTTCTATACGACATTAAAAATTAAAATTAATAATTACGAAAGTAATAACGAAAATAATTAGTTATTTCCGTTAAAAACGGTACGTTTTCCGCATTTTCCGTATTATTATTATAATTCCTGATTGCGAAAAACGTTAAGTTCTATTACTAGATTGCAAAGCGATAGTTACGGAAGTTTAGGTCTATGGCGTCACTTGGATATACAGCTAAAAAAACGGCTTCAGGCTAAGGCAGGGCTCCTGACGCAATCCATACGTTATCCATCAGCAGCTTCAGCACCTCAAGGGCTGCTGAAGTTGAAGTGGGGGAAAATCAACATGTTGATTGAACATGATTCGTTCAAGCCCGCCAAGAAAATCAGCAATTTTCAGCAGAAAAAAAGTGGAAATGCTGATATTGATGGACCCGAACGGTTTGCTGAAGATGATGTTGATTCCCCACAAATACGCGTTGTTGAAATGTCCCGAACACGCCCTTAATCCAGCACTAACATTTTAAACAAAACCGCCGGTTTAACCCGTACCGGCACCGGTCCAGATTGTTACGAGCCCTCGCAACGTCTCTCATCTCCCATAGTGAGGCCTTCCTGTCAGACCTAGCAACGCCAGTCAGCCCTAGCAGAGATTACTTCATGCACCCCTGGTACCTTTTTCTCTCAGCTACAGCTGTATTTACGTGTATATAAAGAGGATTCGCTACCCTTACCTTTTAGCTAGGACCTTTTGGAGGTCAACAACCTGACAATTTATCCTTCCTCAGTTATATATGCTTCAGTGTGTGACATCAGGGTCTCACACTTCCTTAAAGTACGACGTACGAAGAAGCTATCCGATTATGTGACCGCCCCAGAGGCCGAGTAAATCGGCCAGTAAGGCACTACGACATGAATAAGACAACTAGCGATTCACAGCCTCTAAACCACCTGCTTCAGAAGCCTGGGGGGGCTGTGTTAGACACACAGACTGACGCAACCCCACGACCAAGTAGAGAGATCTCCTTTTGGTCAACAGGCCAGGGTTTTTTTTCTTTATACACCGGTCAGGTCCGGTTTTATCAAGCCCTGGTAACCCTACATCGCTGCTAATAGTTGTTGTTGCATGTGCAGGACTTTATACAAGCTTTTTTTCTCCAGCCAGCCAGCAGAAATTGTTGATACAGACTGCCACCTAGATGCAAGCCAGCGAGGAGTAGATGCCGCTCAACAATTCAATCACCCTTCTCTTGTATACATGGTACGTGCTGCTTTCCATCCTCTTGGCCATCAGACACTTTGTCAAGTGTTGTTGTAAATCTCGGAGGTGTGAGCCGGTTTGGCGTAGCCCTTGTCTGATGAGTGTGACATAAACCAAATTTGTTTCGGAATCCGTGAGTTGAATCCTCCCAAGAACCACTGACGGCATAGCATTGGGCACTGATTTTGGTGTCGGGTGTACACGATGCCCATTTGTCCCCTCGCCTGTCCTTTCAGCTGGTGCAGCCGAATCGCCTGGGAAGGGATGGGCGGCCGGATGTATCTGGGCACGGCTGTCACGGCTGTCACGGGTTACGTCCCCCGGCGCGCTTGCTTCCCAGTACTTGATGCGTGCGGCTTCGTAGAGTATGCAGAGGGTGGCCAAGCCATCCAGCAGCGCAGCCATCACGTCGTTGTTGGTACAACAGACAAGACATTCCCGTATGCCGGGACCGAGAAGATGAATGTTTTGGTGAAGCTGAAGGATCTCATCCATTGGCGCGCTCTCGTGGCCAGTTTTGCGGGCCATGGTCCGAAATATGTGCTTACCAGAATCATTGCACAAACACGGTAGGTCCATTGTCTGGCGCGGAGGACACGGATGACTGTCTCGAGAGATTGAGGAGGAGTCTGACGGCGACAATTGTTGGAATACTCAGGTGGCTGGTTACGCTCCACAGCAGCAGCTGGGTATATATCTTCCAGGGCACCCTCCAATTGTAATTACCTAGACTTAATTCTTTAGCAATACAATCAGGTCATCATCGATTTCAACAACAACGGGCACCATTATGGTGGACACTGATACTTTATACAATAAAATAGCTGCGTTACCTGCGTAACTTACCACCTCACCACAACCTGCTACTTCAACTTTCCTCGTCAGACAGTTAGACTTAGCCCAATATACCCACCCACCACCCCACAAAAGCACAGCAATGTACAGTAAGGCGTACAAGTGACAATCATCTTCTCCTATAGACTGCTTACAGTGGAGTCGACACTTGTGGGGATACAGTAACGAAGCAAAAGGCCGCATGCACCGTCAGGGACCGTCCAGCGTTCTCGAATGCCGCCTTTCCTTGCAAAACTGCGAACGGCGAGCAGGGACCAACAGCCCATGCTAGTCCCCTATGAACTGATTTGCTACAAGTAGTCTTGCTAGTCTATCTAAACTATCTAAACCCTAGCGGCCAAGTGCGCTATTGATCTAAAACTAAATACCGCCTTTTCTCAGCAAATTCAGACATTCTCACACGGACCAGCCCCCTTGGCGTGCGGGAAAGGTGGGTCATATTCCAACGACATCTTTACATCATAAATCTTTAAAGTCTTTACAACCAGAGAAATGACCAGAGGAACGATTAAAGGAATAATTAGAAAAATAATTAAAAGTATGGTTAGAATAATTAGGATATTGGTAATTTAGATTATATTATAGATAACTTAAGGCTACAGTAGGTATTGGCCTTTATAATCTAGAAAATAATGGATATAGCGGTTTTGTAAAATTACAGCAAATATAATAAATTTTATAAGTATTAATAATTACATGTTTTAAAATAATGACGTAAAAGAATTTAATAGCAAGTTTAGCAAGTATTAATAATTGTATTTTTAAGTAATAATCTGAAAAAAATAAAATTATAAATTTAGAAAGTTTTCGTAATTAAAAAGATAAGATTTAAAAGAGAACGATTAGTGACGTATATAATAAACGAATGCAATAAACAAGCGAATGCAACCGAATATACAATATAAAAGTGTTACAGCTTGGTCCACTGTAAAAGCTCCAGTATATATGCAGCTGTAAGCACTAGGAAAATTGCCACAATTGTGATCATTCCACCGATCTTTTACCCTGGTGGCGCAGCGGTATAAGGTGCAGCCGTTACGAAAAATAACGAAAAAGATATTATCTTAGCTATTAAAGATATAGATAAAAATCCAGAACTAAGCGCTCGTGCAGCTGCTTAAATCTACGGTATTAATCATACTACGTTAAGTTGCCGGCGACATGGTTAAGTTTTACGACGCGATTCTACGCCTAATTCGCGTATATTTATAAACTTAAAAAAGGAGACAACAATCTAATATATACTTAATCTAAATTCACGCGGATTTTCTTTCAAACTGGCTAATATAAAACATATGGCCAATCGATTATTACAGAAAGATAACGCGTTACTCGTTAACAAACGTTAAACTTTTAATTTCGTAAAACGGCAACTAGCTCTCCGGATGTATTTTAATCGAAAATACAATTACTAAAAGGCCCAATGCGAAAATCCGAACGCGATAAACGCGTAATTTTCGTTCGTACGAAATATAATTACCAAATACGGCATTTAAAAAGTTCATGTCTATAATTTTAATAAAACGGCCTTATTAATAGGAGGTATTTTTATAATTATAGTAATTACAAACGCCGAAAGATATAATAAATCTAAAATAATATTAAAAAAATAAAAAGTAAATTACAATAATTTGAAGGGTAAATTTGCGAAAATAGGCGATTTCGTCGTTTATTATCGTCGTAAGATAATATTATCTTTCATTATAACATGATAATAATTAATTACCAAAAGATTGACGTATTACAATAAGCGAAAACGGCTAAATAACGAACGAACGCGGTTGTGAATAAATTTAATATTTTAATTAGTATATTTAAAGTTATATTATAAGTATATATCGCTTACTTATCTTAAATAGCTATAAAAACGATTATATAATCAAACTCAAGTAATATTTTAAAAAAAAGCAATATTATCACCCTTTATCTACTTATTTACTGATCTTATTTATTATAACTTTTTAATATTAATTATTTTGCTAGGATTAAGTAGGTATATAAACAACAAATCGAAAATATAATGGAAAAATATATTACCTATAAATCTAAGATCGATTTTTTCTAGAAATTTACGTTACCTTTTAACAAGTTATAATAGAGAAACATATAAAAGGTTTTCAAACCGTTAAAATTATTCCTTTTAATTTAGAAAATACAATATTTAAGTTAAATATTAAATTACCCACGCTAATATTACTTAAATCGGTTTTAATTTACTTACTTTTTAAGTTTCCAAAACTGTATGTAATTTAATTAAAATAACTTTAAAAACAAAATATATTAAAAATTGAATTACTCGTTATTAAAATAACTTATTAACGTTAATTTATCAATCGATTTATGAATTTTTTTTAAAAAAGGCGAGAAAATATACACTAGGTTATATTTTTCGGCGCTAAAATATAAAATTTTCGAAAGGTTAATTAGGCCTTTAATAAACGCCGTAAAGATAAAAATTTACGAATTGGTGAATTGGGGTAGGGAGAAGTGGTCTTGACCAGTGCGGATAACCATTTTATGTCACGATACGGAATAGGATTATCGAAAAACGAAAAACTAAATCCGATTATATTAATAGTGTTGAACCTTGATAACTAAAAATGGCAGAAGATATGCTAAGTGGTGGTGGTCGCCGATAATGTCTAGGGGTTGAACTCATAGCGAAAAAGAACTTCTTAATATACATGCGAAACTCGGGCTTTCTGATCAGCCGAGCCTGATCATGGGTGTAACACCCCGCCCCACTTCATTGGTTAAGGAGGATTACTTATTTTACAAAGAGAACAAGATCTTTTAACGCAAAAAAAAAACACGGTAAAAAGCAAAAGCAAAAAAAAGAATATAAAATTTATATCGTTATTAGGAGAGTTCGTATAAAGCAACGACGCTGTGAGCGATGCGGTAATGCTGGTCATAATACGCGCACTTGCGAAGTGGACGTAGATATATCTCAAGAAGGGGATTCCGAATAGCTTTCATTCGTTCTAGGCGTTATGGTTGAATTATTTAGATGCTAGTTGTATTGGTCTAGTTTCGTGTTGTATTCGCTTATCTATTGCATTCGCTTATTATATACGTTATATATAAATTTAGTGTTAATTATGTTACATAAAGTTTTAAACACGAAATAATCTATTTTCGATATATTAAGTGCTAATTTAAAAATAATAGTGCTGGAAAAGTTTTGTAAGTATTATTAAGTAAGTGCGACAAAAGTATTTAAATTAATTTTTATTTTTATTTAACGTAAACGGCCGGAGTTATATTTTACAGAATTACGTTTATAAAAACAAAATATATTTCAACGAAAATTAAAAGAACTTCCATTAAAAATCGAATTATAGTTTAAACATACGTTTTTAATTAAAAGAACAGAAATTATTATTATAATTACCGCCGATTTATACTACTTAATTCGTAAGTATGTTAAATAAGTATCAACAAATACAAGTTTTCATTTTATAACGAGATTTTATCAGTTTTTATAAAGTATTTATTTTTCAATTTTGATAAAATTTACGTTTCAATTATTTACGCATAAAACCTCTTTTTAAAAATTTAATAAAATTTAAATGTTTATATAGTTCGTATAAATTTTCGTCCGGTTTTACGGAGCCGCGTTAGTAGCGTTTTTTTAACAGCAAGACTTGAAACTTTAATCCCGTTTTAACTCCTATCAAAGTCTGTTATATGTAATTCTCGCATAAATTCGTACGCAAAATATATAAAATGAACATAGCCAACGAGCGAAGAATGATCTTAAACAACGTAAGACGTATATAGCGCTAACTGCAATAATCTCTAGGAATTGTAGGCTTCTTACTAGGCAATCCCGTTATAACAAACCTGTTATACACTTACCTAGAGGTATAAGCAGTATTCGAAATGGGGTCTTGATTTGCAGATAACAATAAAGCGAGAATGATTTAGTAGTTTGTTCGTTAAAAAGATTTAAAGACTTTTCCTATAATAAAAAACGGTTGCCTTTAGCTGTAGGCTTAGATTAATAGCTAAGAAACGAAACTAAATAAGCACTAATTATACAAAAAAAACAATTTATTATATATATCTAAATGTTTAAAATAAATCTGTTGTAAATCTGTTAAATTTGTATAATTTAGTTCTAAATCGCTCAGATTAACCAGGTTACCTTCGGAGCTAAGTTTCTTTGTCCGGGAATTAACTGTAACAGTTTTATATTAAGCTTTAAAAGTCGGTTTTTTTGAAATAGGAACTCTTATTCCTATAATATTATATCCCCTTTTTAATAATCTTTACGTAAAGAAAAAATCGTAGATAATTATCTCGTTTTGTTAAAAAAATTCTTAAAGATATTGTAATTAATTTTACTGTGATAGGCCGTATTTTTTTAAAAAAGCGTGATTTAAATTAACGCGATTCCCGCGATATTTGTGGTGATTTAATTAAAAGAATTAGATATTAATGCTTTTTCTCGTTTTAATTACGTTCGAGTTGGCGAAGCCGATTATTTTTATATTTTAAAGTTATTATATTATAATTGTTGTATTTGTCGTTAACGTCTGTTTTATAACGTTCTAATTATGAACTTTTTTAAGAAAATAAACAAAATATAAAAACGATTATAAAAAAAGTAACGTATTTTGAAGAACGAGTTTCTAGCGTACTAGAAGTCCGTAAAAAAAGAACGCCGAAAACAAGATCAAAAGTCGTTAAAGTTTATCGAGAAATTAAAGCGATTACGTTTTCGGCGGAAATTTTTTTAAAAAAGTTATAAAAATATTAAAAAAATGATTAAAGTTAAACCGGTTAGAAAAACGAAAAAAAAAGAACAGCGTCGTATAAAGACAAAGCAAACGCAGTTTGTTTTTAAGATAAACGTTATAATCGAAATGTTCTTTTTCGATTGGAACGTTATAGGGTTAGATTTAAGCGGGGGACCATAATCGCTCGTAATCTTAGCTGTGTTAGAACGGTTAGTCAGAATTTTAGCGATAAAACTTATTAACCAGGTTTATTATATTCGTTAAGTACTTAAATAATTTGTATTTTTTTTGATAAATGATTTACCTATTTACTTAAGTAGCTAATTTTGCTTTAAACTATCCGAAAATTTAATATTCTTTTGATTTCGTATTCGTCGGTATCTTTTTCGAACTCCAGATTTCTCTTAAGCGGGGCGTTTTGTGAGGCTGGTTTTAATAACGAAATGTAAAAAAATAAGATGTATTTTAATTATTTTAGGTAATAATAACCTATAATTAATTTTGAATATAACTTTATTAATCTTAGACGAACCAAGTTTTTTGAAATCGAACTTATTATTGGGCTTTTTCGTTTTAATTTGTAAAATATTTAAAATCGCATTTTGTTTTTATAGTAATAATTAAATTTTGTTTTTTCTTTGTTAAAATTTATCCTTTAATTCGTAATCGAACTTGTGTAATTTTGATTTCCGTTTTTATTATTTTTGTTTGAAAGGCTATTGTAATAATTATAAGAGTTTTAGATATTGCTTATTCGGATCATTAAGTTATTACTTTGTATCTATATAAGGCTATATTGAAGTGGGGCAGGGTGTTACGTTTATAATCAGGCTCGGCTTATTAAAAAGCCCGGGTTTTGCATTATATTAAGGAGTTCTTTTTCGCCATAGGTTTAGCGCTCAGGGATTATCGATAACCATCACCATTTAGCATGTTTTCTGCTACTTCAGTTATCGAGGTTCAATATCATCAATATAATCGGATTAAGTTTTTCATCTCGACAATCCCTTTCCGTATTATGACATAGCTTGCTTATCCGTACTAATCAAGAACAATTCCTCTTTTACCCTAATTCAATATACAAAGATATGTCTATGTTTTCGTTAATAGATGTATTGTAAGCTAATTATGCTAACGATAACGATTTTACTCAGTTATTTTGTTAGTAATTAATATAATTTCGAAAGTATTATTTTAAGGTGTAATTAAGTTTTTCTACTTATTTGTCCGTTTAGAAATAATAAGCTGTTGTAAACTTAAACTTAGTACTTATTTGTTTAAAAAAGATAATATTAAATTTGAATATAAAAAAATTACTTCGATTAAAAACGATTTTTTTAGTATTTCGTATTTATTCAAATAGTGTCGAATGAAACATAAATTAATTATTTTGCCGTCGTTATTTTCTTGAAAATAAAAAGTACATGTATTTAATATATCTGTTAATTATTACTCAGATTCCGTAATTTTCAGTTTCACTCATTGGGTTTTTAAATAGAAAAAAGTTAATAATCTCGTCTTAAATTATAATGTTATACGTATTAATAAAAATGTTTGTAAACTGTAATAGCTTGTAAGGCTTATATCGAATTAATTTGGCCTTATTATAAATATTGTAATTTTTGATAATTCTCTTAGTTATTTGGCATAACTTTAGGCAATCGTACTTTTTTTACAGTTGACTAATTTTAAAAATTCTTTAATATCTATATAATATGTTTTTGTACAATATCTTTACGAATTATTCTTATTAAATATTAGAAATATAAATTTTGCTATAATATAGTAATTAATCTCTTAGTTATTTCTTTAAATATTGGACTTTTTTCTTTTTTTTCGTATTATAGAAATTCCAAAACCGTATTAAAAGTTCGAAAGTTAGTTTTTTTAAGATTTTATATAATTATATAGTATTATGCTTGTTATACTATAATATCTATATGTTTCTTTGTGAACTTTGGAGTCGTAATAGCGTTTGCAATTAAGAATATTCGTTTACATTTTTTTCATTTAATATATTACATTTTAAAATTATATTTTGCGAATAAAAGTATCTAATCTTATGTTATTTATTTAATTCTTGCCCTTTTATAAATCGGGTAAAGTTTTTATAATTAGAATAAATATTAAAAAAATATTTCGTTCTATTAAAAAAAGGCTTTATTTTTAAAAACGTTAATAATTACTGGCTGTTTTTGCTAGAAATCGAATATTTAAATTTTACAGTTCGGAATGCGTTTAAATAATATGCTATTAGATATTATATATCGTAGTTTTTTATTTATTTTAAAACCGTATTTAATATAAAATACAAGAAATCTATTTTTAGGCGTTTCTTTTATTTGTATTAAGTAATTTCATTATAAGTTCATTAATGATTGTATTTCTTAAGATTTAAAATATTTGTTTTGATATTTCTTGGAAATTTAAACTTTTTTCTTACGTATATTTTAATAGTAAGTTTTGTTAACTAATTAATTATATTTCCGTATCTCTTAATTAGGCCGCGTATATAACTCGTAAATCCTTAGATTTGTCAGATGTCTATAACGGTCGCCTTATTAAAGATAAGCTAGTCCTTAATTCCTTGTATTTTAAAGCGTTAAATTTGAATTTGGTCGAAGGTAAAAATGTATTCTAGAAAGTTTAATTTTTATATATGCTATATCTTTTTGGCTGAGTTAATTCTGATATTTCTTTTGTTCAAAGTCTTCAGTATTTAGGCGACATGCTTTTTGTGTTTTTCCAGAGTCTCGAAATAGATAAGGATGTCGCCGAGTTAAACAAACACAAACGTATCTAGGAATTTTCTGAGAATAGTTATGATTAAACGTTGGAAACTAGTTAAAGCATTGGTAAGTTCTATAGATATCACTTTGTATTCGTAAAATTTATATATTGTTTTAAATGCCGTTTTTTTTTAGCTATTTTGATATCGTAATAGCTTTTTTAGAAATTAAGTATAGTAAATTATTTAACTTTATTAACGTTTTTTAACGTACTTATAAGGCTTCAAAGGTATTCGTTTTTGATCGCAATATCGTTTGATTATTTATAGTTAATTACTTTTCAGAAAATTAAGTTTTGGTTTTTGGTATTATAAAAATAAGGTATTTAACGGGAAAATCTAAAAGTTAAATATATTCTTTTTTTAAATTATGTTAAAAACATTTCCATTTAACCTTTATTTATTAGAGTTTATATAGTAAATTTTATAAAGTTTATGATAATATCCTTTTTTAATAGTTATTCTATGATTTTATTACTTATTTAACAGTAATTCGTTATTTGTTTTATATTTAAATAAATTTTTGAATTTTGAATATTCGAATAATATCGAATAGGCTTAATTAGAAAACTAGACCTTTTTTATAATATATTATATTTTTGGTTTTTTTAACAAATTTGTTTTTTAAAAAAGTACTTCATATTTATATTTAATATATAAATTGCTGGATTTGAACTATAATATTTTTAAGATAATATCCTATTTAGAAATATCGGTAATATCTAGCGAAACTTGTTTTTAATATCTTTAGATTTATATAAAAAGTTTTTCAGTTTTTCTAAAAGCCTGGTTATTTTCGTACGTACATATGTTTCCGTTTACGGTACGTAATTTATGGAACTTTAATTTGTACTTTTAAAGAACTTAATGTTTTTTTCTTATTACGGGAAAACGAAAATTATTTTTGGCTTTTAAATCGATTATAGTTTTAAATATTTTATTTTTATATTAAAAGAAAAATTTGATTTGGCTGCGTATTCCTTAAATTGTTTCGTATTAGGTTTTATATATGGAGTTTTTTCGACATTTTATTTTCGAAAGTATTCGTTATTTTTAATCAACGCGCTTTATTTATAAAAATGAGTTTTTATTTTCGAACCTTTTTAATAATATATTTGATACAGTAATTATCTATATATTTATACCGTCTTTTTTGGTATAAATAATATTCGAAAATTATTGTTTTCTTTTAGTTTAACTATTAGTTTTACACTTTTTAAGTTATAAGGTCGGAAAAATGTATTTTTTAAAAAAAGTATTCCCATATTTAGAAGCACGTGCTGAATATAGAGTATCGACCAAAAATATAAGCATTTTTTCGGTATAATTTTCCGACTCCGTTCTGAATTAGGATGTAAATAACAGAATCTGGAGTATTTTAGCTATTAAGGAGTTTCTGTACATTTGCATTTCGTTATCAAATTCGGTAGATATTTCTTCGTTTTATCTAGACCAAAAATCATTATCCTCTTTAGTTTTGAAATAAACGAAATAATTGTCTAGGTAATAGGCGGTAAAACACAGCGAGTTGTAAAAATTCGTTTTGGGTTTTTGGGTATATACCGAGCATTTAAGAAGCTTATAAAATTTTGAGAACAATTATTTATAGTTATTAACGTCGGGTCGAAATTAATCATTTTTATCGTACATTCTATATTAAGATAAGTCGAAATGGCAAAGGTATCCTAGTTTTATAGTTATTTTGGAAGCCATTTATCCTGGGTGATATTTGTTGATTCCGACTTTAAAATCCCAGTAAATAAGATAATTTTCGTATTTTGAAATATCGTTATAGATCTAAGTAATCATAGAAATAATAAATTCTGGCTAGGAGGAAGTCGAATTAATTTATTTTTTTTTCTATTTTTACTTTATTATTTACTTTTATTTAGTTATTTTGATTTTGTTTGGAGGGTTAAAGATTTTTTTCTTGGAGTTCCTTTTAGCGGAAAAGCAATATTCGTTTTTGAAATGTTCTTTTTTGCCATAATTAAAACATTTTATATTGGATTTACTTTTTTAGATTTTTTTCGAAACGGTATTCGTATTTCTTTAAGGCCTGCCTTTATTCTTTTCAGCTTAATTGTTAAAGCCTTTATCGTTATTTCGTTTATTAGTCTCTTTTTTTCAAAGTACTAATTAAAAGTGCGTCGGTCGACAAGAAAAACTTTGTTAATATATGCTATAAAGGATTTAAAGTTGTACTCTATCTGTAATTCGTTCATAACTTAAAACTTTAAGTCGTTATAACAAGGATAAAATAATGCATTTTTTAGTAAGTTTAAAATTATTCTTAAGCGGTTAAACTTAATCGTATATTTTGCTATTAACTTAGTTTAACTAAAAAGTTATAATTATATAATTATATATTATTTTTTATTTATGTTTTTAAATAAAATTTGTATTAGTTTTTCGAAATATTCGTATTTGTTGAAAATATAATTAATTATATCCAAAGAATTATCTGGATAATTTTTCAAGTAATATTTTATAATAGGTTCAATTTATAAAAAACCTTTCTGATAAATAATGATAAATTAGCTATTATTTTTTGATAATCATTAATTAAAGAACTTTTATATAACTTGACGTAAAATCTAGCCTAAACCAGAAATCCTTCCGAGTTGTTTAATTTTCTATAAGAGTTGGAGGCGTTAAATTATAGCTTTTAACGTCTAGTATTTTATAATAGTTGAGAGTAAAATAATTCATTTGCGTATATGGTTTGCTCTAAATAATGGTAAAGTCGAGGTTTTTTACTGCTGAGCAAATTCGGCGTTCTTTTTTTAAGGCCTTAACCTTTATTATTAATATATATAATCTTTTGTTAATAATCAGCTTTTGTTTTTTTTTTCTAGAATTTTATCTCATATTTTTCCTTAGCTTTTTTAACCTTTTCTTTTTTTTTTTAAATTTTTCCCGTTTTGATTTTTTTCTCTAGATTTTAATAATTTTCTTAGAAATTGAGGTAAATTATTATTAGAGCTATGAAAAAGAACCCTTTCAGGATCGAGTAGTAAAAGATGCTGTATTATTAATTAGTTAAAACTTTTTTAATAAAAGGTAAATCGTTTATTTTAATTATTAATACCTTATTAATTAAAAACGGAAATCGAATATATTATTTATTTTCTGAACCTTATTTTATAATACCACTTTTTTTAAGTTTAAAAAATTTATATTTTATTAAGCATTAAATTATTCGTTAATTAAGAACTAAAAATTATTAAAATGTAACGAACTTATTATATACTTACTTAAAAATATAAATAATACCCGAAACAAAGTTTCAATTAATAAAAAAAATAAGTCAAACAATAATTTCATAATTTATTTAGTATAGAAATTTGTTTTTTTTTCTTATAATAAAAACGAGTAGGTTCAATTATAGGTTAAAATTAATAATTAAGGAACGAAATTAAGTAAGTACTATTTATATAAGAAATTAATTTATTATACATATCCAAATTTTTAAACTAAATATATCGTTAATCTATTAGATCTGTGTAATCTGGTCTCAGATTACCCAGATTAACCAGATCACCTTGGGAGCCAAGCTTCCTTGTCCGGGGTTTAGCCGTGACAGTTCTACGCTAGGCCTTGAAGGTCGGTCTCCTCGAGACAGGAACCCCTGTTCCTCTAACTCCCGTATCCGCGTGAAGACCAACTAACTGCAGTATTGACAATTTTTGAACAGTGGGTCAAATGGCCCAGTGGACACCGAATCGTCCAATAAAAAGTTGGGTTTGTGGCTTTTAAGTTCCCTTTTAGGGAAGGTGTTGTTTGAAGAAGTTATCATTACAGTTTTGGGCGCCTTTAAGGGGATATGTGATGCAACCGTACGGGAGCTATACCCGAACAGTATCGATGTGAGAGTTGCAGGCAGGTTACTTATATTAGTAACGGTAGCATATAAGGGGCGTATTTTGCATTACAATAAATTGCACCCGAGCCAATAATAAGAAGAATATTCGTATTACGAGCGGAGCGGGGGTGTGCCAAAACCTCGGCTGTTTTTACTTTCAATCCCATTTGTAAATGCGAAAATGCAATAAGGTCCAACTGCGTTAATTTAGGTCGGAAAATATACAGTAAGCATCCTACCCAACCTTGTGTAAAGGACTAAAGACATACATGCGACCCTGAACGAATTGCCGAGCTGCTCAAATACTTGGTTGGATTTAGATAAATAATAGCCTGGTTAATAGCTTATTACGGATAAGGCAGAATGGGTGGTTGAAGCCTAACCCTGCTACGTCCATCGATACCGGTAAATGAACGAACCGGCCAAAACCGTTCGCGCAATGGGCTGTTTCTGGTCCGGTCTGTGAGTCTTCCTCCCTGAGCAGGGAAAGTTGTGACAAGGGATGCATGATACCGGGGTTACGGGGCCACCATTTTCAGGCCACCCAGTGGGACACCCGTGCCGAGAATCGAATTAACGAAGAAGTCCAATTCGCGTACGATTTTCAACACATACCCTTTACAAATATCACGTATCAGGTAGATTGCACATAGCAGCAGATTAACGAGTTGGGAACCTGTGGCGTTCGTCCAGCTGTTCGCGCGGTTATGTACGTAACTAGGACAGGTCCGTTCTGCCAGGTTTCGACTACCCAGCACTAACTTCCTACCTATACTCTCCGTCAGATGTGGGATGACCGATAAACTCTGCACACCGAGATTGTGCGCGACTACTAGACACGATACGACATGTCGAGATCTTTTTTTAGAATGCCAGCGAGATTATACGAAGGAAATGGCGGGCAGCGCTAGACTAGGGTACCCATCGACTACCCATCCAAATCGGTGGGTACCCGCGGGTACCCATCAGATTTGCCAAGGACCCATTGGGTACCCATTGGGTCTTGCCAAGAACCCGCGAGTACCCAATGGGTCCTTGGCATCGATTATTTCATGATTATTTTATTGTTTTAAAACTTTATATTATGTTAATGATTTGAATATTATAAATATATTTGTTATTTTTAATATATTTATCGTAAAAATTTATTATATATAAATTTAATGCATTTAACAATTATATATTTAATCAGATTTAATCGTATTTGGAATATTTTGAATATTTTGAATATTTTGAATATTTTGAATATTATGATGGGTCTAAATGGGTCCTTGGCACTACCCGCGGGTACCCGTGGGCGGTGGGTAATTTTCGGTGGGTGGTTCCTCCCTCACCCTACGCTAGACAACCTTCGTGTCGCATCGAAGCAAATGGTGCAGCAGAATCTCGTGTGATTGCGTACGTGTCGTCCCGGCAGATTGGAACCGGCGTTAACGCGCGTAAATCATAGGCGCTAATGCCGTTAGCTCGACAGCTTTGCATGAGCGACCCACGAATTTGCTCTAAGCAGATGATCTGCGCGTAGCATTACAGTCAGGAGCGCAATATATGGGCGGTGGGAAAATAGTTTGGAAATGTAACGAGAAAAGCTGGATGGACGGGGGCGGAAAAGGGGACAATTTCGGGAGGGAAAGTGACCCACACGCCCTCCCTACCCATCAAATCGTAGACGAAGATACGGCCCGGAAACAACGGAAAGATTCGAAATGGCGGAAATCGAAAGGGCGGGATCCACGTCTAGCCGGTACGCGCGTGATTCAATCCGTCGCCGGTTCGATATGTTTATAGCAGCACTATGCACATATATCAGGTACCAGGTATACCACCATATCTCTATGTCTACTTTTCCCCACTTTTAAGTTCCGTTTCATATGAAAAACCCACGAGAACAGATCCAGAACCGTCATCTATACACAGGCATACGTTGCCTATCACTAGTCATCGCCCGTGCGGCATTCCAGAGCCCTCATTTGGTCTGCTATGTGAACAGACCAGAAATTCTCAATGGTAATTTACGCAGCGGATGCCTTGATTATATGTGGTGCAGAAACTGGGGGTAGTGATAACCGGAATGGCGTGCATAAAATCTCCAGTGTGGAAGGCCTTAATTGTGTTTCCGCTTTACGCGTGGAGATAAGTCTGCTTGATTAGGTCGGACTCGAATTTCCCTACTAAATACGTAGGAAAACCACAGATTGCCTATAGATCACGACTTCGACGTTGAAGTTAATGTCCTTCCTTCTTGTGTCGCCGCCAACAGCCCAATGCACACAAGAGACGTCACAGCATAGCATAGCACAGCATAGCAGAGCATAGCAGCAGAGGGATCTTTCGCAAGAGGAAACCTATCTTTGGTCCACATGCTTTAGGCAGAGTCGGTCGCAGCGCCAGCAGAAAGAGCCAAGAGAGTGTACCGAGGTGTCTTTCCTCTTTGGCGCTGTTCGACATGGGGGTGTATGAAAAGAGGTACTTCGTATGGTGGGGGGGACAGCACATCACATACAAGGCGCAGGGCTTCTAAATTAGTGTCTGCGCGTCTAGCGGTTTCTTACCCGTTCAATGGACAGAACGCTGCATCGGGATCCACTTACACCAATACCATTCCGTTCAGTCGGTAACCAATAAACTCATTTATATAGACCCACACCTGATGTCGCAAAGAACGGCTCCTCGATCTCCAGCCATCCCGCCATTCACTGCTCGACCGTTGAGCAGGTTCGGCTTGTATGCTATGCTGTGCTGAAGGGGTGGCTTGCAATCCCGCTGTCACACTTACTAGGGAGCAGGTGCACAGCTCTTCAGGGCTATACTGATAACTAAGAAGCTTAAGAGCGGTGAACCTACTTGGTGTAGGTAGGGTGAGGGAGGAACCACCCACCGAAAATTACCCACGGCCCACGGGTACCCACGGGTAATGCCAAGGACCCATGGGTGACCCATGAGTTCTTGGCACAAGTCAGAATTACTCGCAGGTACTCAATAAGTTCTTGGTATTACCCGCGAATATTTAATAAATTATGTTAAAAATTTATTAAGTACTTATAATTACCTATTAGCAAAATACGTAAATTGCAAACCCATTTAAAAAAAATATGGAAATAATTTGATATAATTATTACATTATAAAAATACTATATATTACTTTTAAGCAAAATAAATAATATTGTAAATTTAATTTTTTTTAAAAAAATAATTTAATATAATTATTATATATAGTAAACTAAATCCATTATTACCAATTATTCCTATAAGCTTAATTTAGCAGAAAAAAAAGGGAAAATTATTTACGTCGCAGTTAATAAACTAATACTATAACTGTTTTTAACTTAAACTCTTTCTGATTTTTTTTGCGAAAAGCCTTTACTTATATAAAACCTAGGGTTCGTATTGCTAAATACGGTAAAAATAATTTTGATATAAACGTAGTTTATAACGTTAAACCTTTTTTAAAAATTTTATTTAATAAGTTTTTCAAAACGTTTTTTACGTTTTTAATTAATTCGTTAACTTTAATATTCGATTAATCCTTATTATTTACACATATTTAAAATTATTTCTGTTTAAATCCTTTAATATAATCAAAACCTTATTTCATAATTTTACGTAATATGTCTATAATAAAAAAGGGGTTCGAACGTTAGAAATAAACTTTGGAAATAAGGCTGCGGGATTTCGTATCGATGTGAAAATACAGCTTCTATAAGGATGAGGCTGGTAGCCGACCAGCCACCGATCAGCCACCGACCCACTTACTAGTATAAATCCACTATCTGGCAGCTAGTGGGAAACGCCAGAAAAAAATAACCTAATATATTTACTTCTTGGAATACGTTCTATAACTAGTCGGAGATCACCTTATCCAAGCTTACAGCTGTCCATTATCTTACAATCGAAATAACGTATAAAATAATTTCCTTTCGCCTTATTACGCCAGGTTATAAAGCCGTTAACCTTTGGTAATAAAAAACTATATAATTCTAAATAAACCGGATGTAACGGGCACGATGCGTAGGCTGAACGGAGGTACGGCCCAACGAAGGTTTATATTCAAGATAAGGAGGGAAGGGGAAAAACAGCTAGCCACCAGCGAGGTGGCTGCTCCCTATATACATATGGGTAAGCTCGGGCTAAGTAACTTGCTCCGTAAGCCCAAGCCGCCTTATAGGCTTTAGCTTATAATATTACCCCCTTTCTCGCCTTTAGGGAATAACAAAGCTGCGGCGAGGCGGTGGCGGCTTTGCTTATATCTTTTTTTTCTTATTCCTATTCGTACCTTTATGTTTTCGCCGACCCCGTTTTTATTTCCGAATAATTTCTTAAAATTATTAAAAATAATTATATTTTTAAAATTATTACGTAATTTTTATATTAGTTCGGCGTAATTTGCTTATTTTATAAATAGCTTTTTTCGATAACCGCAATTTACGCGTTTATTTTCGGCCTTTAATATATATTTTATTATATAAAATTTTTCTTTTTTTTAATAATATCGATAACGGTTAATTATTATTTAAGATTTAATTAAATAATAAGTATTTTATTATTAATTTTAAAATATTTATGTCGAATTTCGGATGTATTTTTAATAATATATTTAATTTTACGGTATTATACGGCGTAATTTCGGTAATTTTATATTTAACGTATATTTAAAATAATGTTTCAGATAATTATAAAATAAGAATATTTTTTAAGTTTAATTATATTAAATCTTTATTTCGAAATATAATATTTATTTTCTAAAAATATTAATTAATTATATTATTCGAGTTTATATTAATATTATAATAATTTATATAAATTTTATATTTTTTTATAATTTTTAACGAAATTAGTAATTTTTTCTGCCTTAAAAATTAATTCAGTAATTACCGATATTTCGTTAATAAGCTTTATATTATATTTATAAATTTAAAAAAAACTATTTTTAACGAAAGATTTTCATTATTAAAAGTTGATTATATTACCGGTAAAAGTTTAACTAAATTATATTATACGTAACTTATAAAATAATGCAAATATGCGAAATATTTTTAATTAATATTTTGGTAATTCCGTTTATTTAAAAATAAAAAATATATTAAATTATTTCTTTTATTCAATATTAATTTCTTAAAAAAACCGTAATATTAATAATAATAAATAATAAAACATTAAACGTACGGTTTTACACATATATTAAATATTAATTCCAAAATAATTATTTTCGTTAAATAATTCTAAAATATTATAAGAAAATAAAAATTCTTTTTTTATTTTGCCGGTAAATCGATTATAAAGTTTATCGAAAAATCTAAATAAAATTGGTTTAAAATAAATAAAGGCCGTAATAACCTTTTTTCGTTTTTTTCTATACGTACGATTTATTATATATATTATAATTATAACAAAAACGACGTATATCCAAAATTTATCCCGGCTAATAATAATTACGGATTTATATTATTAACGTAACGTTTTTTCTTAGGTAGCCGGTAATATAAAAATCGTATAGGCGTTAAATTAATAACGTCCGGAATAATTTTTAAATAAAAGTTTAAATATATTTTTTAAATTGTAAAAAACTTTTAAAATCGAAAAAATATTCCGTTATAAAAGTTTTACCGTATTTATAACCGGTAGTAAATTACGTAATTTTTGGGCCATAACGGCATACGCCATATTTAAAGTTTTATCCTTAATAATTTTTAAATCTTATATTTTTTAAAGGTTTTTTTCGAAAAATATTTTTTTTTGCCGGGGAATTTAACCGGTTATTTGTTATTTCCTTATTTTAAATAAATTACGGCTATTAAAACCTTTTAAATTTATATCGGTTCGTAAAATAATTATTTTTCCTTAATTAACCAGATTATTTGCTTATTAAATCTAATATTTTTCTTATTACAAAATATATTTTATACTTTATAAAATATAATATCGGGTTAATTTATTAATTTATTAAGGCAATATTTAAATACGAAATTAAAAGCAGATAAAAAGCCGGCTTATTAAATTTATTTTTAATAAATTTATAAATACTTATAAAATATTAAAAGTTCGCATAATTTATTAAGATCTTAAAAAAGCTAATTAACTTTTAAAATTTCTTTTTTTATTCCGTTAACGTTTTAATAATAATTAAAAATTTTTATCGTATATTTTATAATTATACTTAATTAGCGATAATTTCCTTAAAAAATACGTCATTAAATATAAATACCTTAACGAATCGAATTAAAATAAATATTTTTTAAATTTTTAACAGGAACAATTTGCCTTTATTACCGTTTTTTAGGAAGTTTTAATACGTAAAAATAAGTATTATAATAAAAAGTTTTTTAAATTAGTTAAAAACTTATTGCTTTTTATTTTTTTAACGGAAAAAAATCCTTTTTTTAATTAATTATGAAAAGAAAACCGTTGTTTTATTAAAGTTTTTTATAAAGGTTCGGTAAAAACTAACGAATTTAATAAAATTTTTAACCTTTTTTATTAATAAAGGCCTTTTATTTTCAAATAACGATTACGTTTTTAAAATTAACTTTTAAGCTTATTTTTATTTCGATAATAAATTTTAAATATTTTATTTCTTAAATTACAATTTCGTATTTATCCGGGTTTAATTTTAATCCTACTTCCGCCAAATGGTAAAATACCAGCTTAACCTTAGGAATATAATCGATTTAAAAACTGGATAAATAAATTAATATATCGTTTATATACGTAAAACAAAAATTATTAAAATAACGCTTTAATATAATATTAATATAACGTTAAAAGATAGCAGGTATACCGTTAAAGCCAAATAAATATACTAGTTATTCGAAAAACCCAAAACGTATACGAAACGTAATTTTTTATTCGTTTTCTTAACGGATACGTAACTGTTAAAAGGCCGTTCGAACGTCGAACTTCGTAAATTACCGGGCCTATAATAAGGTTTATAACGTTTTTTTTATTAACGGAAAAAAATAACAGTTTCGTTTTGTAATCTTATTTAATTCCTTATAATTTACGTAAAACCGTAAACCCTCTTTAAAGTTTCTTACAAATAATACCGGGATATTTAAAAAGAAAATATTAATTTAAATTTAATTTTTATCGAATAAATTTATAAATATTTTGCGTAAAATTAATAGCTCTTTTTAATATCCCGTATAAAAATCCTTATAAAATTGTTTTTTCTTAACCCGAAATATTTATTTTTAGATTTATCATTATATCGTTATTATTATAATAAAGTAATAACGACGAAATTTCGTCGTTTATAAAAAGGTTTCGGAATTTCTGTATTTTTTTTAAACAATATTCCGTTATATTTTTAAAGATTAATTACGGCTTTACCTTTAAGGCCTTATTAATATCTTTTATAAAAATTACGAATAATTATATCCCGTTTTTTAATAACTTTGCTGTATTATTGTCGCGAAGGTTATAGCTGCTATTAAACGAGCTTTTCTGTATTTCTGTAACTGCCTTTTTAAGCGGTCCTTAAGCTTTTTGTCGAATTATTTTTTTCGCGTAATATGGGCGTAATAACGTTATTCGCAAAACGGATAAACCGTTATTTCGCTTCATATATAATATTATTATATTTTATTTAAGATTTTTTTAAAATAAAAAAATAAAATACATTTTTAATTACGTATTCTTAAATTGGTTTTAAACGGTTATACAAATTTACGTTAATATAAGTAATATCTCGAATTACGGTTATTATAAATTCGTTATTTGTTGCCAGCTTTAATGGATGGAATATAATAAATATATATTATAATTTTAATCGGCAAATTAACCGTTAATTAAACGTAAAATAATAAATATATATATTATTAATTGAAACGTTGAATATAAAAAGATATTATTTAATTTATTATTAACTTTTTATAATTTTTATTACGTTTTTTCTTTATTAACGATTTTTAACAAAAATTACTTTTTTAAATTTTCGTTATCCGAATCGTTATTTCCGTTAACGATATCTCGCAAATTCGTTATTGCAATTTTCGTCTTAATTAAATAAAGTTATTTTGCAGATTTATATTTAAAATATTCTTAATTCGAATAGTTCGTGGCGGCGTAACCGAAGTATTATTTTTTCCATTTCCGAAATTTTATTTTATTATCGGAAAATTATTTCGTATAAGGCCGGTTATCCGAACCCTATCCCGAATTACTTCTGGATCGATTTTTTAAATTATTATATTACTAATTTTTAAATTTAGAAATTAATATAATTAATTACATAATATTTATTATAAACATATCCCTTTAAACGTTTATTATTTAAGCTAATTTATTAATTTAACCGACGTATTATTATTAATTAACCGTTTTATTCCTTTTATTGGAATACCAGGTTATTATTTTTTTACTTATATACTAATTAAGCAAAGTTTTTAAGTAATTAATTATCTTTTTTACTTTACGTACTTAACGGTTATAATTATTATAAGGCATATTTTTTGCTATTAATACGTTACGAAATTACGTATTAATATCGGCATTTAAGGAAACCACTTTAATTATTAAGAGTTACGTTAAGCCTTTATATTCGGCTAATATAAATTTAAAATCCAGTACATAATTTTAAATTCGTTAATTATTATTTTATTTTATGCGTTATAATTATTTTTTAACTGATTATATCGTTTACTTATTTTTGAATTATTTTTTATATAAAAAAAGAAATTATTAACGTTACTATTTTGTCGTAATTTTTTTATTTTAAACTAATAATTAAATTATAATTAATTTTCGATAAATATAAATATTATAATACCTAGGCAAATTATTATAAAAAAGCCGGAAATAAACCGATTATTTTTTATTTTCGTACGGAATATAAAGAAAAATAAATAAAATATTTTGTATTTCCCGTTTTACGAAGGCCATTTTATAGGTTTACGATTTGCTTTTGTAAATATATTATTAAGTAATAAGTTTACCGTAAGTTTTTAACGAAACAAATTCTGTTTTATAAAGGTTTTTTTTTTGTTTTCGTAAAAAATATTTTTTTATTTCCGTTATCCAGTTAAATAAATTATTTATCGTTTCGTTACGGCTAAAAATTAATTTGGCAAATTTTTCCTATTATATGTTAAACTTTTAAAATATATTTATAAATAACTGGTGCAATAAATTTTCCTTAATGGTTCCGAATAAGGTTAGTACTGTAGGTTTGCTTATGGTTTTGTTGGTTATATTATTTCGCAGTTATTTCGCTGTAAAACTTTTTTTAGCTTATTATCCGTAACCAGGGTATTTTTAGGAAACGTTTCGTTTTTATTTAGCTTTTTGAAAATTGTAATAAGTAATAACTTTGAATATATATAACGGGTACGATGCGTAAGCTGAACGAAAGTACGGCCTAACGAAGGTTTATATTTAAGATAAGGAGGGAGAGGGAGAAACAGTTAGCTACCATCGAGGTGGCTGCTCCTTATATACATATGGGTGAGCTCGGGCTAAGGAGCTCGCTCCATAAGCCCAAGCCGCCCTATAGGCTCTACCCTGTAACACCGGATATCTGCCTATACGCGTTGTAAAATATAATTAAATTATTTCAAAATTATTTCCAAATAATTATTTAATATATTTATTTATAACGTTATGCCTTAACGCAACTAAATAAGCTTTTTTCTTTAGTTTCGAATTTGTCCAAGTCGAAAACCGCAGTAACTTTTTATAACATTTATTTTCTTTTTTATAATGCTAAGCGAAGATATTTTTTTTCAGATAGAAATATCGTAAAATTTACAATGGGCCAAATAATGTAACAAAAGGCTTTATTCGTAAATAAAAGATATGTTAGATAACTGTTAAAAACTATACCTAGGGCCGAAATATTTTTGCAAGCAAGAATTTATAATTTTTAAAAATATTTAAAAGTTATTTTTATATTAATATAATTTTAAATACAAATTGGTTACGATATTATATTATCCTAAACCTCAAATGTTAAATAGTTTAAAGTTACGATAAAAAATTAGAAAATAAAATAACTAAAAAGTAATTGGGATTTGCAAACTAAAATGTAAAAGTAATTTCCTTAATATTTTTAGCTTTAATATTAAGGCTAAAGTTATTTCGATTTATAAAAACGTTATTTGTCGAAAATAATTAAAATATACGACGAAATTATATTAAAATGTTCGTAATTCTATAAATAATAAATTCGGCAATTTTTACGTAATATTGAAATAGGGTCGGGGGAGAATTGCTCTTGATTAATGCGGGTAACCATTTTATGTCACGGTACGGAATATGATTATCGAAAATGAAAAACTTAATCCGATTATATTGCTGGCATTAAACCTCGATTATTAAAAAATAACAAAGGACGTACTAAGTAGTGATGGTAATTGATGATGTTTGGAGATTGAACTCGTATGAAAAAGAACTTTTTAAAATATATATGAAACTCGGACTTTCTAATTAGCCGAGCTTAATTATGGGTGTAACGCCCCGCCCCACTTCAATATGCATACAAAAGATCGTTATTATTTTTTATACTAATATTTGCTATAATATTCCCGTTTTAAACCGGTAACAAGCGTTAAAATATTAGCAAAATAATTAAGAAATAATTAAAGCAAAAAAATACCTATCGGATTATTATGCCAAATTTCTTAACTTAAAATATAATAGAACTTCCTAGTAATTAAAATATTAAATCGTTTAATTAATTAATAATAGATTTATAACGAACATAGTTAACGACATTATCGCTATAATAAAACTTTTCGGCCATTTTATTACGAATATTAATATATGTTTTATTATTACTATTTAATTTTATAAATATATTTTAACTTCGGCTTATTTCGTAATAACTTAATTAAGGTGTTGTTATTTTGCCCGGTTATTAATAATTAATAAAATATTAAAATAATTATAAAATAATACTTAGTAATAAATATTAACTTTCTGTTTAATAATTAAATTTTTCGCTGCTTATTTTTCGGAAATTATATATAAATTTAAGAATTTCTAATTATGTAATTTACGTTTAATTTATTGCTTTAAGTTATAACGAACTCTTTCGATATCATTCTATTTTGCCGAAATATTAGCTTTTCGTGTTCTAACTCTTTAGGTATACGGATTTTGAAATAATAATTCGTCGGATGTCCGACGCTCAAGTAAAGGAGGTATCGCGAAATTGAAAGCCAAAAATCCTAAATGCAATTATTTTAAGATTATTTCAGAAATAAGGTAATAGTAATTAAAAATAAGGTATTATTATAAGACAAGACAGTAAGATGTAATTAGGCTAAAAATAAAAGGAACTAGGTTATTAAATAAAAAAACAAAATGGAAATTTTTAATAAATACAGAATGTTAGCTAAATGGAAATTTATATAGGGTATACGGAATGTAAAGGCTTATCGATAAGGAATTTTGCATTTACAAAACTTAAAACAGGATTTGCCTAATTAAATAATATTAATTGCCTTTTGAGCCATTTTTTAAATATATATTTTAAAAAATGATAAAAGATTAATTAAAATAATTTATAAAATATATATTATTTCTTTAATTCACTTAAAGCTTTAATAATCGGCCTTAAAATAATTTGATTTTAATAGAAACAAATCTTTCGAACTAAATATTTTTTATTTAAAACGTTATTCGTTTATTATAAATAACGTCAAATTTACTGCTTTGAATCAAAGAAACCAAAAGATTTTGTGTAATTTTTTGTAATATTTCTAAAGCAGACGTTTTTATCTGTATAAATTAAAATAATATATTCACAAGTATTTCGGAAACGTTACGTTAAAATGGTATTTTCTCAAAAATTCAAAGCGTATTTTTTTATATTTCTGAATTTTACGGTATATATTTATTAAAAAACATTGATAATAAAATAATTATAAAATAAACCGGGCTATATACCTATTATTAGGCTTTCGTTTATAACGCCAAATTTTACGCGTAAGTGCTTTGATTAAAGCTTGATCGGCTTACTTAGTGTTTTTTCAGCGGATTTAAGAACAAAGCTAATTAATAATACTGGCTTATTTTACATGGTACGTTAAATGGGCATATGTCTAGTAAATTGAAATACAGGAACAAAATTAAGAATAAAATTATTAAAATTTTGTTGAAGTTCGTTTTAAGTATCGTCAGTTTGTAACAGATTTAAAGTATTACTTAAAACGGGTAAGTTTTTACTTATATCGTTTCGGTGATATTAGATTCAAATTAAAGTAAATAAAGCAAATAACTTTTTAAGATTTAAGAAAAAGAAAAAAATATTAAATAACGTTCGAAAAATTTAATACTTAACTTTAAAACCTTATATCGCCAGTTATCTACGTAATTTCGATTATTTTTTTTAAATTTCGCTAATTATTCGTTTTGTGTAAAAAAACTTTTTATTATGGTTTTAATCGAATTTATTGTAATATCGAAATAATGTCGTAAATTTTCGAAGGTTTCGATTTTGGCAACAATAATTTCGATAATAATAAATCGTTATAAAATACTTTTTTTACAAAAGAATAACCTTAGTTAAGATAATAATTTAAAAAGATTTTGCTATCGATAGCTAAGATAATAACGAAATACCTAACAAAAAGTATCTGCTAAAAAACGAGAGTGAAAATTATTAAAGTTAAAGTGTGACGGCTAGGCGGTTTAACCAACTATTAAACCTTAGTCGTACGGGTTTATGTTAGCAGGAATATCGTGGAAATCTGAGCAATAAATACAGCAACGTATCACGTTTCGTAATACCAAAGGTGTTTTAAATAACGATATCTTATTGCAAACTAAAACTATCTAAATTATGGAAATAATAAACGTATATATCTTTTCATAGATCTCGTTAAATCTCTTGGATTGCTCCGAATCTATATCAGATAACTGCATGGATCCCGTTAGACCTCTTAAATCATTCCGGATCCATATCGAATAATTGTATGGATCCCGTTAAATCCTTTGGATTACTCCGGATCTATATCACATGGTTTCGACCCACTTGGGTCCTATTTCGGTCACCAAATGACCGTTTTTGAGACCCTCCCTTAGTTAGGTCATAACACGATTTCCCCTTTTCCCAAATCTTGCCTTCAAAATTTTTTCTCGGTAAATTTTTCCTTTATCCGTCATTATATCTGGTCGCATTACTAAAAACCGCAAACGTATTGACCCAAAAAAAAGGCAAAACTTTAACTCTTTTTATTTTTAACTTTAATTTTGAAGTTATGTCTTATATATCCTATTTCCGTACTGGTAAATCTTACACCATATCGGACGGTATAGCACGTTATTAATAATACATCCTGAAAAAGCGTTATTATGACGGTTTCGGTATTTCTCTTTTTTCTTTAAATAACATAAATAAAGAAATAGAACGTTTACGGTCCGAAAAATCCTCCGCCTGACAATATCTTCGTAATATTCGTCAAAAGTTATTAACCGTATCCCGTCGTTTAAATAAGGTATTATCTCGCTTAAAACGGTTTCGTACTTAACAGGATTTTCTTCGTAAAAAAGGTATAAAAATAGTTAACCCGGGTTTTTAGTGCCTAGATAAACTGGAAAAGCAGAAAAAAGCTGAACGTCTAAAAACGAAACGCGAACGTTTAAAAACCGAACTTCACGCCGTATTTCTCGAATAATCTCACTCTTTTAATTCTATTATAAATGTAAATTAGGACGCGATTATCTCCCGTAATTCCTTTATTACTAATAAAAATTCTTCAACAAATGCTGGGCACCAATAAGATTTTTAGCGGGTTCCTAGATATTCTCGAAATCCGGGTATTTTTTTCTATTTGATTAGGTATTAGATAAATCCGTTTTATTTCCGTATGTCGAAAACTTTTTTTACTTTATATATTTATTCGTTTTTTATTTCTATACCGTTTTGCGCCATATACATCTTAATTATATTTGCTATTAATTCGCATAAGAAAACGTAAAGAAATTAAATAAATTTTAACTTTTGGTGAAAGTTTGAATTCATAATTATTTTCTGACATTTTTTGGCGATTTTGTATGGACGGATATACTTGAAATCGAGTTTTTTATTAAGTCGTTTTATCTAGATATTTTTGGTGGTAAGGAAAACTATTTCCCTCTTTTTAAAGGTTAATTCCTTTAACCTTTTGTAGTTGTAATATTTGCTTATTTAGTTGCGTACAAATTCCAGTTCTATTTTTATTTCTTAGTACAATTATCATAATTATTTCAAGGTAAAAATTGCTTTAACACTAATTAGGCCTTCGTTACGTATTTCTTTGTAAGCGTGTGAAATAAAACCAAAATTGGCGTTCGCAAATATTATCTTAATATTTTCGTAATAATTAGTATTATAAGTAAATTATGCGATAAATAATTTTTCAACCTAATTATTATTACAGGAACAGGGGTTCCTATTCTAAGGAGACCAACATTTAAGGCCTAGCATGGACCTGTTACGGCTAAACCCCGGACAGGGAGGCTTGGCTCTTAAAGTGATCTGGTTGATCTGAGTGATCTAGAGACCAGATCATATAAATTATATAGATTTATGACATACTTATTTTAAGGAATTAAAATATATAATAAATCGGTTTTTTATATAAATAGTACATATTTATTTTCGCTCCATAGCTATTAATTTAAGTTTTTAATTTAAAAGTAACTGTATCGGTTTTTAATTAAAAGAAAAGTTTTTTTTTAAATCTTTTTAATAAATAAATTACCAAATTATTTTTCGTTTTATTGTTATTTGCAAATTAAGACTTTTTTCAGATATTACTTATACTTCTAGGTAGATATATAATAGGTTCATTATATATTGATAATTTTTTAATTAATAGTCGACGAATAATGTATTGTCTAGTTAAAGTATGAATTTTCCTAAATTTAATGCAGACGATAATGTAGGACGACGTTTAGAAAATAAATAATACATCCGATCTCTGTTATTGGCCAGTAAAGCGTTATTAATAAGATTTAACGATTTACCCCTTATTGAAAAAGTTCTTTAACTGATTAATAATATAGTACTCCTTATTACCCGATTTTAAGGAGGACTTTTTTTCTTATAGCACTAGTAGTAATTTACCCTAATTTCTAAGGATATTATTGAAATTTAGGAAAAGGAGTTAAAATTGAAAAAGGTTAAAAAAATTGAAAAAAAGGGATGGAATAAGATTCTAGAAAAAGAAAAAAAGCCGACTATTAACGAAAAACTATATATTTTAATAACGGAAGTTAAAGCCCTGAAAAAAAGAACGCGGAATTCGCTTAATAATAAAAAGTTTCGACCTTATTATTGTTCGGTACGAACCAGATACGAAAAGGAATTATTTTATCTTCTAATTATTATAGAATGCCGAACATTAAGGGCTATAAGTTAATTCTCCTTAAGCCTTACGATAGATTAAAGGACCCGGAAGAATTCTTGGTCCAGGCCAGATTTCACCTTAAGTTTTATGAAAATTCTTTAACTAAAAACTATTAAAAGGTAATGGCCATTTTTCAGTTACTTACCGAAAAAGCTTTTTTATAGTTTGAACTTATTATGAAAGATTACTTGCAAAATTATCCCGAAAGACTTTCGGATATAATTAATTACATTTTTATAAAATATAAATATTTCGAAGCAAAAATACGAACTTTACTCGGAAATCAAGATAAGGAATAATATGTAGTTAAGCAACTTTATTTTTTTGTTAAATCAAATTAATATCGGAATACATAATTAAATTTCATCGTTTGGCAGTTATTTCGAATTTGTCGAAAAGCGCGTTATTTATTTTTATTACGACGGCTTAAAACTTTAGGTTAAGGACGAACTATATATGGAACTTAAAATAAGAATTTTTGCAAAATACATAAATAAGGTTATTATTGCCGATTAACGCATTTTTAATTAATATTTCGAAAAAAAAAAGGAACTGGCAAACGAGGTAACGATAAGAATTCCAGTAATCGAACCAAGAAGGATAAGAGTAAGCCTTAGAACGAAATAAGTTTCGTTTCGAAAAAAACTTAAGAAAAATAAGTCCAAAGTAAAGTATTTTAATTATGGCAAAAAAGTATATTATAAAAGCAAATGTCGTTTTTCCGTTAAGAGGAATTTCAAAAAGGGAAAAATTCTTTAATCCTAGAAAAAAGTTAAAATAACTAAATCAGAAACCGACAGTAAGGCAAAAAAAAAAAAAAAAAAAAAAAAAAAAAAAAAAAAAGAAAAAGATTGGCGTAATTTTTTTCCAGCCAGAATTTATTATTGCCATTATTACTTGGATTTAGAGCGACATCCCAAAGTACGAGAATTATTTAATTTGTTAAAATTTTAAAGTTAAAAGTTACAAATATTTTTTTAAGATAAACGCCCTTTAGGATAGCCATAAAGTTATGATGTTAATACCACATTAATTCTCAGAAATATAAGATATATATAAAGGACGGTTAGTTTCGACCAAATATTAGTAACTATAAATAATTATTCTCGAAGTTTTATAAGTTCCCAGAAAGTATTATTTACTGGAAAATACTATTAGTAAATCCTTACGACTTATTATATTTTATTGCTTATTACATCGACGATTGCATCGTCTATTTCAAAGTCAAAAAAGATAATAACTTTTGGCATAGATGGAACGAAAAAGCACTTACCGAACTAGATAACGAATGCCGATGTACGGAAATTTTACGATGGCTAGAATACCTTAAGTCTTGTTATTTATACCCCAAGTCAGAACGGAATCAAAAGGCCATATTGTAAGGATGCTTATATTACATTCCGATATTTTGCGTTTAACATAAGTTCCTAAATATAGGAGCACTTTTTTCGGAAACTTATATTTCAAATTTTATAATTCGAAAAATATAAAATATAAGGGTAAGCTAAGGAAAAAAAATTTAACTTTAAAACCTTAGTGCAAATACGGCAAAAGGATATAATTCCGGTACAGGAACGATTAATATATTAAATATGCTGTTAGGAATATTCGCGAATAAAGGTTTGTTTAAACCCGACAGTATTAAAAGTTAAAAAATTGGAAAGGTTTTCGAAATTAAGGCATTAAGGAACTTTAATATATAAGACCTTATGCGAAGTAACTAAAGGTATGTGTAGTTAAATTAAGATCTTTTTTCGGTACAAAAATAAGATATTTAAAGTTATGATTAATTTAGGAATCGAAAGTAACTTTATTTCTTCCGTAATAGCAGAAAAATATTAAATTTTTTAGATATACAAATTGAAATTTTACAAATTACGCATAATAAACGGAAGCTTATTTACGTACGAAAATGGACGAATTTTCCGAAAAACTGAAAAATTCTCCGTATGGATTTAAGGATATAAAGAACGAATTTCGCTGGATATCGCCGATATTTCGAGATACAATATTATTTGGGGAATGCCGTAGCTTAGTTCCAGCAATCTATATATTAATTGGAAACGTTAAACATTTTTCTGAGAAAATAAAAAAAAGCCGTTCGAAAAAACGAGTAAAAAATCTGCTATATTATTAAGGAAATTCGGATTTTAAACCATGCCTTTACGGTATTATCCGAGTACTAGAGGTTTAAAAAGTTGTTTAAGGATAAGAAAAATTACGAATTACCTTCTTATAGTTCATAGGATTACCGGATACCCTTTAAGGAAGAATATTATCCTAAGTTTTATAAGATTTATTATATAAATTTCGAAAAATCAAAAGCCCTGTAGAAAAACATATAACTTAATTTAAAAAAAGGGTATATCCAATCTTCCAATTTTCCTGCTAGATATCCCGTTCTTATGGTGCCAAAAAATAAAGATAGCAAACAGAAAATCGACGAAAACGGAAACTCTGTTTATCGAAAAGTGATCGATTATAAATAGTTAAATAATATTATAATTAAAAATAAATATCCCTTAATACTTATAAATACCTTAAAGGAAAATGCTAATAAAGTCAAATAATTTACGGCTTTCGATTTTCGAAACGGTTATTACAGTATCCGAATAGCTAAAGGAGAAGAATAAAAAACGGTATTCAAAACGGTATATAAACTATACGAATATAAAGTAATACTAATGGGACTTATTAATATTCTCGCCAGTTTCCAAAACTTGGTCATAATCACTTTCCGATAATTCTTAAATAAATTCGTATTTATTTACCTTGACGACATTCTTATTTATTTAGAAAACTTAAAGAAGCACAAAGAGCATATAGCTTAAATGCTTAGGGTTTTAAACGAAGCCAATATCCGAGTTAACCCAGCCAAAAGTATATAATATATACAAAAACTAATTTTTCTAAGATTTACTTTTATTCCTAACCAAATCCAAATTTAACGCTTTAAATTAGAAGTAATTAAGAACTGGCTGATCCCTAATAAAGCGAACGTTATAAATATTCAACAGATCCTAAGATTTACGTGTTATATACGTAGCTTAATTACTGGATATAAAGATATAGTTAGGCTATTAACGAAACTTATTATTAAGGAGTACGTTGAGAAAAAATTCGAACTCTTAAAAAAAGCCAAAAAGTATTTCGAGAATTGAAGAAAGCAATTATTAATAGACCTATCGTTAAAATACCAAACCTAGACAAAAAGAAACGACTAAAAACTAATATCTTAGAATATGTCCTAGGCGCAGTTCTAAAACAACAAAAAGATAATAATAAATAGTACCCAATGGTATATTATTTAAAAGTATTCCGAAACGTAAAACTTAGATATCAAAGTTATAACAAAAAGTTATTAGTAATTATTAATGCTTTTAAAAAATAAAAACCTTTCCTTAATAAAATGAAAAAACCTTTCGATATTTATTCCGACTATAAAAACCTTATTCGATTTATGAAAGCCCAAAAGCTGAATAAACGATATGAAAGATAGATAATTTTTCTGTCCAGATTTAACTTTAAAATCCATTATATTAAGAAACAGATATCCAGGCGGATATTCTTAGTCGTAAAGGAGGTTATAATGCCAAAGTTTCCAAAAAAATCTGTAAATATTATAGTATAATAAAGATAATACCGTACAATTATATAAAATAATAAAGAAACCGACCCCAGAACTTTTGATACGGTTTCGGAATTCTTATAATACAAAAAAACAAAAAAAGGTTCAATAGTTAAAAGGATAATTAAAAGACCAATGTAACGAACCTGTTATACATCCACCTGGAGGTATAAGCAGTATCCGAAAAGGGTCTTGATTTGCAGGTAATAATAAGGCGAAGAATAATTTAATGTGTTCGTTAAGGAAATTTCAAGGTATTTTTTTCTTAATCAGAGAACGGTACAGTTGCCTTTGGCTAAAAACTTAGATTAATAGCTAAGGAACGAAAAACTAAGTAGGTAGTTATTTACATAGGAGACCCAAACCTTATATATCCTTTTTATCCTTTATGTTTTTTATGGTTTCTGGGGATCTCGAGAAATCATGGTGTCTATCGTCCACGAGTCTCTTGGTATCTTTAGAGATTAATAAAGACCCGAGGTTTATCCGATGGAAGGTGGAGATCCCGAGCGTTTCCAACTTCCTGGGCCTCTTTTGGGCCTAGTGGAGTCCTTTCTGAATGTAATATTATTCCTTCCTTTCCAGGATCTTTGTCCCCAAAGATAGAAAAAGTAAATCCTTAACTTTTTTTCCTTTTTTGCGTTATAGCACTGTATTTGACCATATCGGACAAACTTCGAAAACGTATTAAATTTTCCACTGAAAGTCGTTACCAACTAATTAAGTCGATCTTTTAGTTTGGTTTCGAAATTATGCTATATACGTATTATTTCGAGAAAAAACTTTTTTGCAAAATATTAAAAGGTCGAAAGAGTTATTAAAATTATTTGGCGGCCAATATTTAATTCTGCGATAGGAATTATATTTCGTTTTTATCGTTTAAAAACATCCGGGCCGAAAAGTTCCGGATAAATTAAAAAAAACGTTTAGCTGTTTAATAGCTTTAAAAATTATTTAATCGTATTATTCGGTTAAATCGTTAATCTGAATGGTTACATTTTAAAAAGGTATTATTTATTTAAAAAGGGCTTAAAAATATGGATAAACTGAAAAAGCGAAAAAAATTGAATGCGGAAAAGGATTATAAAAAAAAGGAATAAGCATAATTTGCTTTAAAGTTAAATGCATTAATGGAAGTATTTACTTTTTTCGATTGGAACGCCGTAAGGGTTAATTTAAATAAGGGACCGTTATCGCCTACGACCTTGGCCGTATTAAAAATGGTTGGTCAGGATTCTGGCGGTGGAACGTCTTAATTAAGTTTATCGCATTCGTTAAATGGTTAAATAGTTCCTACGTATTTTTTTTATGTAAATATTTTTCCTATTTAACTAGGTACTGGATTTTACTTTTAATTATTCTGGAATCCAGTATTCGTTTAATTTCGTATTTATTAAAGTTTTTTTCGAATTTTAAATTTATTTTTAACGGGGCGTTTTTAGGTATTGGTTTAAGTAAAGAAATATGGAAAATAAGATATATTTTCATATTTTTGGGTAATAACAGTTTGTAATTAATTTTGGAAATAACTTCGTTAACTTTAAACGGTTTAAACTTTTTAAAATTAAGTTTGTTACTGGGTTTTTTTATTTTAATTTGTAAAATATTCGAAATTACGTTTTATCTTTAGCGTAATAGGTAAACTTTATTTCCTTTTGTTAAAATTGGTCCTTTAATTTTTTTTTATTGTAATATTAGGTTATTTATCGTTAAAGAAATCGTAATTTATTTTGAAAACGGGCCTGGATCGTTTTGATCTTTATGGTTAATATTTTTGTTTTTGGGGTAATCGTAATAATTTTTGGTACCTTATTAAGCGGTTATTTAGGTTATTTTATTTTTATATTATGTTTATATATAGCTATATAAAAAAATATGCCTATATTTTCGTTAATTAATATATTATAAGCAATTTGTATTAATAATAAAAATTTTACCTAATTATTCTGCTAATAATTAACGTAATTTCGCAAATATTATTTTAAGGTTTGGTTTAATTTTTCGGTTTGGCCATCCATTTGGGGATGATATGCTGTCGAGAACTTAAATTTAACATTAATTTATTTAAAAAAATTAATGCCAAATTTTAAAGTAAATAACGTATCTTAATTTAAAACGATTTTTTTGGGTATCCTATATTTGTTAAGGTATTATTTAATAAAGGCATAAGCCAATTATTTTGCTGTTATATTTCTTTTAAAAAGTAAAAAATACCCATATTTGGTAAATTTATTAATAATTACCCATATTCCGTCGTATTTAATTCCGGTAATTAGGTTTTTAAATAAAGGTAAGTTAATGATAAAGTTTTAAGTTATGGTATTTTATGCTTTGTCCGGAATGTCGGTAGGTTATAATAGCCCGTAAGGCTTATGGCGTATTACCTTAGCCTTATTACAAACGTTATAATTTTTAATAGTTATTTTAATTATACGGCGTAATTTAGGGAAATCGTATTTTTCTTGCAGCCGTCGGATGGTTTTAAAGATTTTTTGGTATCCATGTAATAAGTCCTTATAGAATTCCTTTACGAATTATTTTTGTTAATCCTTAGGAACATAAATTTTGCCATAATATAGTAATTAATCTTTGGGTTATCCTTTTAATTATTGGATTTCCTTCTGTTTTTTTGCATCGTAAAAATTCCGGAACCGTATTAAAAGTTCGATAATTAATTTTTTTATTATTTTACATAGATATATAATTCCATCCTTATTATATTATAATATCTACATACTTTTTTTGGGAATTTTGGAATCGTAATTTCCTTTACGACTAAGAATATCCGCTTAAATGTTTTTTTTTCCTTTGATATAATATATTTTAAAATTAAATCTGGATAGAAAAATTTATCATTTTTCATATCGTTTGTTTAGTTTTTAGGCTTTTATAAATCGCGTAAGATTTTTGTAATTAAAATAAATGTCGAAAGGTTTTTTTATTCCGCTAAAGAAAGGTTTTTATTTCTTAAAAGTATTAATAATTGCTAATAATTTTTTATCGTAAATTTGATATTTAAGTTCTGTATTTCGGAATGTTTTAAAGTAATATGCTACTGGGTATTATTTGCCGTTACCTTTTTGCTATTCCAAAATTGCGCTTAGGGCATACTTTAAAATATCTGTTTTCAGTCGTTTTGTTTTATTTGGATTTGGCATCCTTATAATAAGTCTGCTGGTAATTATTTTTTTCAATTCCCGGAACGTTTCTTTTATTTTCTTTGGAAGTTCGAATTTTTTCCTAACGTATTCCTTAGTGGTAAGTTTCGTTAAAGGCCTAATTATATTTCTATATCCCTTGATTAGGCTACGTACGTAACCCGTAAATCCTAAAATTTATCGGATATTTATAACGGTTGCCTTATTAAGGATAAGCTAGTCCTTAATTGCTTCCAATTTGGAACGTTAAATTTGAATTTGTCCTGATATAAAAGTAAATCCCAAAAAATCTAATTTTTAGGTGTATCATATGCTTTTGGTAAGGTTAATTCGAATGTTGGTTTCGTCCAAAGTTCTAAATACTTAAGCGACATATTTCTTATGCTCCTTTAGGGTTTCGGAGTAAATAAGGATATCGTCGAGATAAACAAATACGAATTTATCCAAAAATTATCGGAAAATGGTAATTATTAAATTTTGGAAATTGGCGGAAGCGTTAATAAGTCCCATAGGTATTACTTTATATTCGTAAAGTCCATATATTATCCTAAATGCCGTTTTTTATTTTTTTCCTTTGGCTATTTTAATACAATAATAACTATCGCGAAAATTAAGCGCCGTAAACTATTTAATTTTGCTAGCATTTTCCTTTAAGGTATTTATGAAAGTTAAAGGATATCCGTTTTTAATTATAATGTTATTTAACTGTTTATAGTTAATTATTTTTCGGTAAACAGGATTTCCGTCCTTATTAATCCTTTATTTGCTATTTTTAATTTTTGATACCATAAAAACTGGATATCCAACAAAGGAATTAAAAAATTAAATATATCTTTTTTTCAAATCTAATTATATATTTTTCCATAAAGTTTTTGATTTTTTTGGATTTATGTAATAAATCTTGTAAAACTTAGGATAATACCTTTTTTTAATAAGTATCCAGTAATCCTATTAACCGTATGGCGGTAATTCGTAATCTTTTCTATCCTTAAATAATTTTTTAAATCCTTAATATTCCGAAGGTACCGTAAAGATCTAATCAAGAACCCATACTTCCTTAATAACATAACAAATTTTTCGATCATCTTTATTTGGCATTTTGTCCCAGGAAAGTATTCGCTTTTTCCAATTAATCCGTAAGTTACTGGAATAAAGCCAAGGTATTCCTAAGATAATATCGTATCCGGAGATGTTAACAATATCCAATAAAACGCATTTTTGATATCCTTAAATTTCTACTGGAAGTTTTTTTATTTTTTAAAAAATTTGTCCGTTTTCGTAAATGGATAAACTGCCGTCTACCGTACGCAATTTGTAGGACTTTAATTTGTATTTCCAGGGAATTTAATATTTTTCCGTTATTACGGGAGAAATAAAATTACCTTCTGCTCCGGAATTAATTATGGCCTTAAGCATTTTGCCTTTATATCGGAAAAAAATCTTAATCTGGCTACGCGTTCCTTTCGTTACTTCGTATAAGGTTTTGTCGATTAAAGCTTTTCGATACCTTATTTTCGAAAGCCTTTATAATTTTTTGATTTCTGATAGTTTCCGACTTAAGCAAACTTTTATTCGCGAATTTTTCTAACAACATATTTAATGCATTGGTCGTTTTTGTACCGGAACCATGTTTTTTTGCCGTACTTGCACTGGGGCTTCAAAATCTGGTTCTTTTTTTGGCTTACCTTTTTATTCCGTATCTCCCGAATTATAAAATCAAAAAGGTAAATTTCCGAAAAAGGTATTCCCATATTTAGGAATTCGTATTAAATGCAAAGTATCGGGGAGTAACATAAGCATCCTTACGATATAACCTTTTGATTCCGTTTTAATTCGGGGTGTAAGTAATAAGACCTAGAGTATTTTGGCCATCGTAAGGTTTTTATATATCGGCATTTATTATTTAATTCGGTAAAGGTCTTATTATTCTATCCGGGTTAAAAATTATTATCTTTTTTAGCTTGGAAATAAACGAAATAATCGTTTTAATAGTAAGCGGTAAAATATAACAGGTTATAAGGGTTTACCGATAACGTTTTCTGGTAAATGGTGCATTTTGGGAACTTATAAAATTCCGGGGATAACTATCTATGGTTGCTGGTATCTGGTCGAAATTAACCGTCCTTTATGTACGTCTTACACTTCTGGGAATCAAGGTGGCATTGGCATCCTAGCCCTATGGTTATTTTGGAAGCCGTCTATCCTGGGTGATATTTGTAGGTTTTAATCTTAGAATCCTGGCAAACTGGATAATCCTCGTATTTTGGGATATTGCTCTGGATCTGAATAATTATGGCAATAATAAATTCTGGCTAGGAAGAAGTCGAACTAACTTTTTTCTCCTCTTTTTCTGCTTTACTATCGGTTTTTTGTTCGGTTATTTTAACTTTTTTCTGGGGTTAAGGAATTCCTTTTTTTTTGGAATTCCTTTTGGCGGGAAAACGGTATTCGCTTTTGAAATATCCCTTTTTGCTATAGTTAAAATATTCCACTTTGGACTTGTTTTTCTTGGGCTTTTTCGAAGCAGAACTTGTTTTTTTCTAAGGCTTGCCCTTATCCTTTTTATTCTGGCTTTTTAAGCCTTTATTATCATCTCGTCTGCCGGTCCTTTTCTTCTCGAAGTACCGGTCGAAAATTCGTTTATCGGTAATAATAACCTTATCGGTATATTCCGCAAAGGATCCAGTTTTTAATTCCTTAAATATTTCGTCCTTAACCTGCGGTTTTAGGCCGTTATAATAAGGATAAAATAATACGCTTTCTGGTAGGTTAAAAATGGCTATTAAGCGGTTAAACTTAATGGTATATTTAGATATTAACTTGGTTTGGTAAAAAAGGTAAAATTGCTTAATAACGTCTTATTTTTTATCAGGGTTTTTAAAAAGGGCCCGTATTCGTTCCTCGAAGTGACCGTATTTACCGAAAACGTAATTGGTAAAGTCGGAAAATTCCTTTAGATATCTTTTGAGATAATCCGTCGAAACGGGTTCGAATTATTCCCGGATTCGTCCGGTCAGTAATTAAAAGATAGCTATTACCTTTTAATAGTCCTCCGTCAAAGAACTTTTATAAAATTTAAGGTGAAATCTGGCCTAAACCAGGAATCCGTTAGGGTCCTTTGATCCATTATAAGGTTTAGGGGGAATTAGCTTATAGCCCTTAACGTTTGGCATTCCATGGTAAATGGGAGGTGGGATGGTTCCTTTACGAATCTGGTTAATACCAAACAAAGGCAGGGTCGAAGTTCTTTCCTGTATTCGTCCTGCGTCAGTCATAGGTAAAATTGTGGCTCCTTTTTCCGAATACCTCGTATTAATTATACGCGATCGGTAGCCAGCTCCTTGGCTTCGTCCCCTGGGGAAACCAAATTAAGGGAAAGCAGGCTTTTTAGCAAGTCGGGCATTTTCTTTTCGTAAAACCACGACTTTTTCGGCAAGGAGATCAAATCTTTCTTCCGTCGTAAGCTTTCTTTCGCCAACATCTCGGCTTTTCTGGCCTCTGGCTGGCTGTTTTTCTTCTGGCTCCAAATTCTGGACCTCGATAGTTTCCTGAAGAATTGGGGAAAGCTGCTATCTGGGCTACGAAGATAATTCTTCCTGGGATCAAGTAATAAGTGGGATTATATTGTCGATTAATTAAAGAACTTTTTTAATAAGCAGTAAATTATTTAATCCAGTTGTTAATCCTTTACTAACTAATAACGGAAATCGGGTGTACTATTTATTTTTTGAACGTCGTTCTATAATATCGTTTTCATTAAGTTCAGGAAAACTTATGCCTAATTAAGCCTTAAATTATTCGTTAGTTATTAATTAAAAAATTATCAAAATATAACGAATTTATTATATATCCACCTGGAGATATAAGTAATATCCGAAAAGGGTTTTAATTTACAAATAACAATAAGGCAAAAAATAATTCAGTATATTCGTTAAAGAAATTTCAAGGTACTTTTTTCTTAATCAAAAAACGGTATAGTTACTTTTGGCTAAAAACTTAAATTAATAACTAAGGAACGAAAAACTAAGTAAATAGCTATTTACATAGGAAACCCAAACCTTATATATCCTTTTTATCCTTTATATCTTTTATGGTCTCTGGGGATCTCGAGAAACCATGGTATCTATCGTCCACGAATCTCCTAATGTCTCTGGAGATTGACAGAAACCCGAGGTTTATCCGATGGAAGGTGGAGATCCCGAGCGTCTCCAACTTCCTGGGCCTCCTTTGGGCCTAGTGGAGTCCCTTCTGAACGTAACAACCAATGACTGTACTATGGCAAAATCTATGTTTCTAAGAACCAATAAGAACAATTCGTAAAGGAATTTTACGAAAATTTATTAAACGGATATTAACGAATTTTCAAAACTATTAAACGATTACAAGAAAAATATGACTTTCCAGAGTTACGCCGAACGGTTAAAAAGGTAATTAAGAATTGCAATATTTGTAACAAGGCCGAGGCAGTTTGTTATAAGCTTTACGAATTATTACAACCTACCGATATTCTTGATAAAGTATGGAATACCATAATTTGGAACTTTATTCTTAATTTATTTCTATTAAAAAACCTAGTTACTGGAGTTAAATACGACAAAATATGGGTAATTGTCGAGAGACTTACCAAGTATATATATTTCCTATCTTTTAAAAGAAACGCAATAGCGAAATAATTAGCCTATGCCTTTATTAGATATTATTTCGATAAATATGAAATACCGGAAAAATTTATTTCCGACAAAAATACGTTTTTTATTTCGAAATTCGGTACCAACTTCCTTAAACAAATCGGCGTTAAATTTAAATTCTTAGTAACATATTACCTTTAAACAAATACATAAACCGAAAAATTAAACCAGACGCTGGAATAATATTTTCGAAATTAGGTTAATTATTACTAGAATAATTAGGTAAAGCTTTTACCACTAGCACAGATTACTTATAACATATTTATTAATAAGGATATACGCGTATCCCCTTATATAGCTATCTATGGATACGATACAAAAACGGAACGACTTAAATAATCGTTTAATAAGGTACCAAAAATTACGACGATTGCTCTAAAAGCAAAATAATTAATAACAAAAATCAAAATAATCTAGGCCTATTTCCAGAAAGAATTATAATTCTTTTAATAACGGATGGTCTAATATTACAATAAAAAAAGAGTTAAGGGATTGATTTTAATAAAAGAAGATAAGATTTATTTGTTACGCTAGAAATAAAGCGTAATTTCGAATATTTAATAAATTAAAATAAAAAGAAACCTAATAATAAATTCGATTTTAAAACATTGGGTCTGTTTAAAATTAACGAAAATATTTTAAAAACCAATTATCGGCTGTCATTAATCAAAAATATAAAAATATACCTTATTTTCTATATTTCCTTGCTTAAACTAGCACCTACAAATGCTTTATTGGAAATAAGCCTAGAAATCGAAAAAGACGTTAACGAATACGAAGTTAAAACAAATGTTGGACTTCAAAATAGTTAAAAACAAAATTTAATACCTAATCAAATAGGAAAAATATTTGTATAAAGAAAATATTTGGGAACTATTTAATTATTTAATAAATACGATGGACTTCGTTAAGACGTTTTACCGCCAAAATCCTGATCGACCGTTTTCAATACGGCCAAGGTTGCAAATAATAAAGGGCCTCTATCTAAATTCAAATTTACGGCGTTCCAGCCGAAAAAAATAAATGCCTTTAAAACGGCGTCTATTGTAAATATAAACTGTGCTTGCTTTACGTCTATGCGACGTTGCTTTTCTTCCATCCTTTCCCGTTTTTCCAGCTGGTTTAGTTCCAAACCTTTTTTTTAATAATTTTACCGCCTTTTTTTTTAAAAAAAAAAGGTCCTATTAAAAGCGCAAGCGTTTTAATTTTCCAACAAATTCCTTCGACCTTTTATCCTGTTAACGGCGTAATTCGGCTAACCCTTTTTTTACCGCCTTTTGTTGCTTTTTTGCAGCTTCCTAGTAAGCCAGAAAATTGTCTTTAGTTTTACGCTATTCGAGTAATAGACGGTCTTACGTTTTGTTTATTTTTTGTAAGAAATTTATAATTAAAACATTACAGAAAGGACGTTGCCGACAAATATAATAATTGCAATTCGAATACTCCGGAACGTAAAAATAATCGGTTTCGTTAAGTCGGATATAGTTCGAATAAGGGAAAGCTTTAATGCTAAATTTTTTAATTAAATTAGTACGAATATTGCGAGAATTGCATTAATTTAATCGAGGTTTTCTTTTTTTTTTTAGATACGACCTGTTATAATAAAATCAGCCGAGATACCTTTAAGAAATTTTTTAACAAAACAAAATAGCTACTTACCGTATTTATCTCTGGAACAAAAATTCTTAGAAAGGGGAAATAATGTTATAGGAACAGGAGTTCCTGTCTTAAGGAGACCAATCTTTAAGGCCTAGCATGGACCTGTTACGGCTAAACCTCGGATAAGGAGGCTTAGCTTTTAAAGTAATCTAGTTAATGTAGGTGATCTGGGGACCAGATTATATAGATTATATAAATCTACGACATACATATTTTAAGAAATTAAGATATATAATAAATCGGTTTTTTATATAAATAGTACTTGCTTAATTTCGTTTCTTAGTTATTAATTTAAGTTTTTAATTTAAAGGCAACTATACGGTTTTTTAATTAAGAGAAAAGTTTTTTAAATTTTTTTAACGAACAGATTATTAAATTATTCCTGGTCCTATTATTACCTGTAAATCAAGACCTTTTTCAGATACTGCTTATACCTCCAGGTAGATGTATAACAGGTTCGTTATAATTATTTTGTTCGTAATTAATATAATATTATAAATAAATTTCTAAGGTTTAATTTATTCGTTTTATTTGTTTATTTGTTTAATGTTTAAGTACGCTGGAAAACTTATGATTTAAACCGATTTGTGCTATAAGGCTTCGCTAAAACTTAAATACGAATATTAATTATTTGGTTAAAATAATTTCCATTAATAATCTGTATATGATAAAGATATGTCTAAAAAAATATATACTATTTGTTCGGCGTCTATGTTCTTATAATATGGTAAGAAATAGAAAACTTTGTAAATCGATCGACGATAACGAAAATGCTGTCGTAATGTACTCCTATAGCTAGATTTTTTGACATAGGAAATTTGATAATAAAGTCGAATATGATTAAATACTATGGTCGTTTTACGACTAGTAATAGTTGTAATTTTTCATATGGCTTATGTTATCGAATTTTCGTTTTAGCGTAAATATTGCATTGCCGTATGATTTTTTGTACCGTTAATTTTATTTTAAGAAAAGAATATGTACGTTAAAGCCGTTTTAAAGTTTTGTGGATTTCTGGATGTTTACATAATTAATGTTTGTATATTTTTCGTATTAAATATTTCTGGTATTTTTTAAAAACTTTTATTTTATTCGTTTTTTGATTTTCTGAAAGATTATTATTTTATTGCTAGATTTCCTGGTATATATCGAAAGGTACTGCCCGAATTATCGTAATCTGTCGTAAGCATAAATATCTTTTTATAATAAGATTGAAAACTGTATAGTTAATTTTGACCAATTTTTTTCGAAGTCTGGTCGTTTATTCAGGGCGTTTGCTTTGCTATTTTCTAAGTTCTTTTTGTAGAGAATAACAAAATCGAAATTGGCTAATTTTTTCGCATAACGAAATTATTGTTCTGTAAATTCCCTGGTCGTAATAAAACGGGTAAAATTTTTATAATCCGTATAAACTTTAACCTGATATAGGCTTCCTTTTAGGAAATGCTTTAACTCTCGGAATATTATAATAATGGATATAAATTCTTTATTTAAAATGTTATAATTAAGTTCGATTTCGTTTCATTTGTATCAAACGAATACAATAAGGTATAATTTGCTTTAATTATTTCGTTATCCGATTATTACGTCTAAAGAGTAATCCGAAATATCGGTTTTTAGTTTAACAAGGCGGTTTAGATCGTATATAATTAATATTGGCTTGCTGGTAATCGCATTTGTGATGTCTTAAAATATTTTTTTTATTTTAGGCGTCTATTTGAATTTTTTTGCCTTCTTTATGAGGTTCGTTAAAGGTATAATGTTACGGTCTAACGGACTGCGGCCTCGGAAACGGTCGTGACAAGAAAGTAAGCCATGTAGGTCAAGTCACATAATGGCTCGACAGGATCTATCGTAGAGCCCGTAAAGCCAGGCTCGACAGGATCTATCGTAAAGCCCGTAAAGCCAGGTTTAGCGGGATAAATAAAGACAGAAAAAACCAAGTATAAAATGATTATTATTTCCATAATTTAAATAGCTTCAGCTTGTAATATAATATCGTTACCCAAGGTACCCTTGGTATTACGAAACGTAACACGTTACTATATCTATTACTTAGATTTCTTCCATACTCCTGTTAACATAAACCCGTACGACTAAGGTTTAATAATTAGTTAAACCCCTTAGCCGTTATACGTTCCAAACTTTTGTTCAATAATATCGTCAGACTTTGAATAATATCGATTAACATTATGTTTACCAGCAAACAGCCCGAATAACCTACTTACTAGGTCCTTGATTACCCGGACACTGGAATGAAATCCGAGAAAAAGGAGAAACCTTGTTTTTTTCGCAAAAAAGTTCTTCGACGTCTAGATGTTATAAACGAACGCATTATTTAGCTAAAAAGAAATAACAATGATTTTACGACGTCCTTTTAAATCGCCTATAAGAAACTTAAGGAGAAAAAAAAGGCTCCCGAAACCGGAAAGCCTTTTCGAACAAACCAGGTTATTTAGCTGAATTCTACCAAAGAACTAAAGGAGATTTTTAAATTTCCTGAACCCAAATTTTTTAAAAGAATTTCGACCAAGTTATAATTATTTTTAATTTAATGCCGAATATATTTTAGGTATTTTGCTATTCGATTAATTACGCCTATTATATAAATCTAATTCGCAATTAAATAACTTATAAAGAATACGGTTATTTGGTGTAAGCCCGTTATAAGAAAATACGTTATTTTATTAATTGATAAACAAAATCAAAAAAATAATACAAATATATAACGATTACAAATCATTCAAATAAATATTAATAAATATTTTCAGAATAATAAACGAAAAAATAAAAGCCGAAATACAAATCTAATAATTACGATAAAAAGAATTAATTTTTAATTAAGGTAGTACGTTAATTTAATTAGTTTTTAAGTTAAATTAGGAACAAAAAACATTAAAAACCAAGTTTTTTGACGGCCTAAAAAAGGAAATACAGAAAAACCATTTTAAACTTAATGGGCTTATTTATTTATCGGATTATATCGTTATAATAATTAAAATTAATAAGCGATAATGCGTATAGCGCATTAAAGGTATTAAAAGGAAAAATAATAACAAATTCTAATATACGGTTAATATTAGCATTTTGTAATATAATAATACTTTTCATGGCATAAAACCAGGATTTATAGACCTAAGGGTTATTTATAAGAAAAGTTAAAGCCAGATTAAATGTTATAATTATAGCAAAATAGGAGATAAGGTAACATAATGCAAGGCGCCTAAAAAACCACGTTAGGATGTTATGACCTAATGGGCTGCGGCCTCAGAAAACGGTCGCAATAGGAGAATAACCAAGCCATATGGGTCGAGTCACGTAATGGCTCGACAGGATCGATCGTAGAGCCTATAAAGCCAGGTTCGACAGGATCGATCATAAAACTTATAAAGCCAGATTCGATAAAATAGGAAAATTAAGTATAAAACATTCGTTATTTTCACAGTTTAAATAATCCCAGCTTATAATATAATATTATTATTTAAGGTACCTTTAGCATTACGAAACGTAATACGTTATTATATTTATTATTTAGATTTTTACGATATTTCTATTAACATAAATCCGTCGACTTAAGGTTTAATAATTAGTTAAACCGTTTAACTATTATATGTTATAAGTTTTTGTTTAGTAATACCGTTAAACTTTAAGTAATATTTAATATTATTAAAATATTAACCAGTATTTAAAAAACCTTTATTTAGTAATTTTAGGTTCGAATTCGAGAACTGGAAAAAAAGTTTGATAATTTAGGGTTACGTTTACCTAATTCGTTTTCGTCCGTATAAAGCCAAAAAAGCCAGAACCTTACGATAAAAAAAGGCAACCTTTAAATTCTTTTAATTTAAATACGAATTTACTTTCGCTTTTTAAACTTTAGAGATTTAGTAAATATAGTTCTAACAGTAAAAACATGCTTAATAAAAAATGGGGCTAATTAATTTAAACCCATTATAAGAAATTTCCTAAAAATAAAAAAAACGAATAAGGAAGATTTTATTAACGAAATTTTTTTAATTTATATTAATTTCGAAAATAAAATGTGCGATAATTTCGGCAATCCGGAAAAAAAACGATTAACGGTTTAATAATTTGTATAATTCTGACAAAAAAACATCTATATTTAAATATGCCGTAATTTTTAAAAGTTTTACAGCTAAAACCGGATAGGGAAACAATAAAGCCGACGTTTTTATCGACATATTTTATAAAGGATTAAAAGATAATATAAAAAACGAAATTATTCAAGACGAATAATTAATTACTTTAAACCGGTATATTGCGAAAGTCATTAAAATTAATAACCGACAATTTGAAAAATGATAAGAAAAAAAAAGGATAATACGCCTTATATTCGGGGTATAAGTATAACCAGAAGAAAAAATAAAACGCATTTTTTATTCTTTATAGAACGGCATTAGGATTTATGGAATTCGTTGTTACCCATAAATAAAATTAAAATTAAATTAAATATTTTAATTATAGCAAAATAAGATATAAGGCTTATAAATATAAGAAATCTAAAAAACTATAATAAAATAATTAGACCCCTATTTTGGAAAAGTAATTTAAAAATAATTAAAAAATATTAACAAAATTATTAACATAATTTAAACCAAATACGAATTAAGTTTACGGCAAAAAGTCATATAAGGATTTTTACAACAAAAAATTTAATAAGAATTATTACAATAAAAGATTTAACGAAAAATGCAAAAAGGCAAAAAACTTGTTTAATAAATAATGCGAACATAATAAAAGGCATTATAAGGATAATTACGTAAATACCAAAATTAGATAAAGGAAATTTATCCCGGAATTTCTGATTAATACGGTAAAATGCATACTATACGTTATCGACGACGAGAATATCCCGATTACGAAAAATAAAAATAACATATTTACGTACGAATTACCCGTATATATTATAAAGGATTCGATTTTCCAAACCGTACCGGATATAATAAAAACAATAAATAATAATATCCACAGTTTCGAACCATAGCCCCAGAAAATATTTAATAGTTGGCCGAAGCGAAAAATTGGCCCGAAAAAAAGCAATACCCGTAAGAAAACCCTGTTTATTATTATGGATAATGCAATTACCAAACGGAAAAAGACTTAATTTAGCGTACGGAAAAAAAGCATTGCCAGAAAGTTATTACGGATTTTTATTTTTAATTAATATTTGTTATAAATCTTTACGAAAAAAAGTTATTAAGGAAAAAATACGTTAATTTATAAAAGATCTTTAAAATAATAACCAAAACGACGTATAATTGGATGTAATCGTAAATATAAAAAAATAATTTATTCGATAAAAAAAGATTATAAAAGAATTAGGAATCATGAATACGGTTTGAAAAAACAATACGCCGACAATAACGATAAATATAATAGCTTAATACGTTAAACGAAAAAATACAAGTAAGGTTTAATAAATTTAAATAAAAATTAAAAAAAAAGGTATTTATAAAAAAGCCGCAAGATAATAAAACCCAGAAAAACCAAAAAGAACTTTTAAGAAAAATTTTAAACGCGATAATAGGAAACGTTAACGGCTTTATTATCTTGGGAATACAAATCGAAACGTATTGGTATACCGTAATAGTAAAATGCGAAATTCTAGGCGGAAATTATATTGTATTAAATATGGTTAATAAACTTAAATTGTTATAGAAATATAAATTAGAACTTTATAAAACGATAAATGCTGAAAGTTAGGAATTTGCTTACGATAATTAAAAAATTATACGCGAAAGTAATTATTTCAAGATTTTCGTTAAAGGATAATATTAGATAGTTAATTTCGGTATCGTTTTATTTAGGAATTACGATATAATCTTAAGATTATTATAAATACGTTAATACGGAATTTTAATTAATGGCGGAACTGGCTAAATAAAATTTATTTTATTCCTTATTAATAAATGAAAAAAGAAAAAATTAAAATCTTACTATTTAATCGATAATAACGACGAATGTAGGTATAAGGATACGACAAATACCTTATTAACTAAAGGAATAAAATATAAAGAAAAATGAGTATTAGAAAAAAATACGACGTATCGTCGTTACCATCAAAACAAAATTAAAGTAATTAAATAATAATTTGGAATAAAAAGAATAATAGCCCAAGGAATTAGAAAATTTAATTAATATGCCATTATAATATTATAGATATAAGTAACTTTTTAAAAAAAAGCTTGATACGAAATTACCAGAATATAGCAAATAAAACCATAAAATAATCCTTAAAAGTTTTTTTCCATAAGGTTTTACCATATTTATAACTTTAGCGAAAACGAGTTGTATATTTTTAAAGAATACCAGGAAAATTAGCTACAAAAAAGATAAATTCGACCTTCGAAGTTATTAGTAGGATATTTTATATTTTTCGTACCTAAAAAAAACGAAAAATTACGATTTTTAATTAACTATTAAAAATTAAATAAAGTTATTATTAAAAATCTGATATTATTAGCTTTAATTACGGAAATAAAAAACAGATTTTATGGAACTAAATAGTATATAGCATTTAATTTTAAAAATAAATATAATTTTATTAAGATTAAAAAAGAATACGAATAAAAAATAACTTTCAAAACGAAATACGGACTTTTTAAATATTTGGTTATATTAATAAAATTTACGAACCTACCAATAATTTTTTAGCGAATAATAAATTATGTATTACAAAAATACCTCGATATTTTCGTTATTTCCTATCTCGACAATATTTTTATTTTCTCGGAGACAAAAAAAGCATATGCAAAATACGTTCATAAAATTTTTTAAGTTCTATAAAATATAAAATTATTTATTAACGCAGAAAAGGATTAGTTCTATATATAAAAAATATAATATTTGGGATATATAATTACCTTAGGATATATCAAAATAAATCTTAAAAAAATCGTTATAATTACAAAATAATAAACGCTAATAATAATTAAGGAGGTATAGGTATTTTTTGGATTTGTTAATTATTATAAGAAGTTTATTCGAAATTTTAAGAAAATAGTTATATTTTTAATAAATTTTATAAAAACATTTTTACATAAATACCAGATACGGAAAAGGTATTTCAAGATATTAAAAACGTAATTATTAATAAGTTAATATTAAATATATACGATTTAAACCGCCTTGTTATATTAGAAACCGATATTTCGAATTATGCGTTAAGCGTAATAATCAGATAACGAAATAATTAAAGCAAATTATACCTTATTATATTTTTTTCGTATAAATTAAAAGAAACTAAGTTTAATTATGATATTTTAAATAAGGAATTTATGGCCATTATTATGGCATTTCGGGAGTATAAATATTTTTTAAAAAAAATTATATTAAGTTAAGGTTTATACGGATTGTTAAAATCTTACCCGATTTATTACGATTAAAGAGTTTATAGGACGATAATTTCGTTACGCGGAAAAATTGGCGAATTTCGACTTTATTATTATTTACAAAAAAGGATTAAAGAATAATAAAGCAAATATTTTAAATAAGCGACCAAATTTCGAAAAGAATTGGTCAAAATTGGCCGTATAATTTTAAATATTATTATAAAAGGATATTTATGTTTATGACAGATTACGACGATTCGGGCAATATTTTTCGATATATATTAAAACATTTAGCAGTATAACGATAATTTCTTAAAAAATTAAAAAACGAATAAAATACAGGTTTTAAAAAACTATTAAAAATTTTAATACGAAAAACATACGAATATTAGTTATATGGATATTTAGGGATTTATAAAACTTTAAAGCGATTTTAACGTATATATTCTTTTTTAAAATAAAATTAAGAGTATAGAAAATTATACGATAATGCGATATTTACGCTATAACGAAAATTCGATAATATAAACTTTACGAAAAATTACAGTTATTATTAGTCGTAAAGTAATCATAATATTTAGTTACATTCGATTTTATTACCAAACTTTTTATATTAAAAGATTTAATTATAAAAATATATTATAATAATATTTTCGTAATCGTCGATCGATTTACGAAATTTCCCTATTTTTTATTATATTATAAAGATATAAATGCCGAATAATTAATATGTATTTTTTTTAAATATATATTTAGCATATACGGATTATTAATAAAAAATATATTAAATAAAAGATTAATTTTCGCATTTAAGTTTTAATAAAGTTTAATGGTATAAATTGGCCTAAATTATAAGTTATTTGGCATATTTAAATACTAAACAAACAAATAAACAAAACCAATAAATTACAATTTGGAAATTTATTTACGATATTATATTAATTACGAACAAAATGATTAAATTAAGAAATTACTAATGGCATAATTAACTTATAATACTAGTTATTACGAAAGTATTAAAATAATATTTACGAATATAAATTTAGGTTTTATTTTAAAAATTTACAAAAAAATACGTAACGATAATCTAATTAATATTAAAATAATTTTTACCTTGAAGTAATTACGATAATTACATTAAGAAATAAAAATAAAAATAAAATTCGTACGAAATCAGATAAATAAATATTATAATTAAAAAAGGTTAAAGGGAATAATTTTCGAAAAAGAGGAAATGGTTTTTTTCGTTATAAAAAATATTTAAATAAAACGATTTAGCAAAAAACTCGATTTTAAATATCTCGGTTTATATAAAATTGCTAAGAAAATCTTAAAAAATAATTATTAATTAAAACTTTTATCAAAAATAAATTTTATTTAATTTTTTATATTTCCTTATTCGAATTAATAGAGGATATAATCAAAAGATATATGGTATAAGATAATATGGAAGTAAAAGACGAATAAGCATACGAAATGGAAAAGATTTTCGATATGCGAAAACAAAACGGATTTACTTAGTACCTAATTAAGTGAAAAAAGCATCCGGATTTCGAAAATACCTGGAAACCCGTTAAAAACATTATTAGTACTTAGCGCCTGTTAAAATATATTATTAATAATGCCAAAATCGGTAAAATCGAAAATTTCCTAATTAATGGATAATTAATTTATGAACCCTGGGTTAAATTAGTCGAAAAGAAAAATAATTTCTGCCGTTATAATTTTGGCGGTTTTCAGTTCGGCCTCTTTTTTTCGACGTTCCAATTCGTTTAACTTTTCCAGGGACCAAAACTTACGAAATAGCATACGTACTATACGGTCGGCCCATAATTTCTTTTGTTTTCGAAAATGACGAACCTTAATTTACGCCTGTTCCGTTTTTTTTCGGCCTTTTTAAATTCCGTTTTAACTTTAAGGTAATTGGAAACGAATTTTTCGAATTAAAAGGTGGAAAAACCGTTAATATTACAAAGGCCTTAATTTTGCGTTACGTATTTTTCGCATTTAGAAAAATCCGACGAAAAAATACGGTAGAATGGTAATTTGCGACGAACATAATAAAAACATACGGATATGTCCATAATTCGAAAAGTAATTAATTTAAGCAAATTATTTCGTTTTTTCGTTTTTTTGTTAATCGATTTTTTAATACGACCCGATATAATAGCGGAAAAAAGATTTATAGAAGAAAAAAAAATTTTCGGGACGAAAATTATGAAAAAGGAGGATCGTATTATAACTTAATGGGCTGCGGCCTTAGAAAATGATCGCAATAAGAAAATAATTAAGTTATATGGGTCGAATTACGTAATAACTTGATAGGATCGATCGTAAAGCTTATAAAGCCAGGTTCGATAGGATCGATTGTGAAGCCTATAAAGCCAGATTTAACAGGATGGGAGAATTAAGTATAAGATATTCGTTATTTCCATAATTTAAATAGCACTAGCTTGCAATATAACATCATTACTTAAGGTACCCTTGGTATTACGAAACGTGATACGTTACTGTATTTATTGCTTAGATTCCCACGATATTCCTGCCAACATAAACTCGTCGACTTAAGGTTTAATAGTTGGTTAAACCGCTTAGCCGTTACATAGGATAACTAGAAACCCGTATCTAAGGGATAATCCAAAAAAAATCAGAAAAACGGAAATAAGCCTATTACTATAATTCGGCATAAGTACGTATGAGGTCCCCCATAGCAAAAGGTCTAATAAGGTTTATTACGATATGAAATTCGACAAAAAAATGCGAAACAAGAAAGCTGGTTCGACAAATATCGTTAATATAATAAAAAACATTATAAAAATAGTTACGAAAATATCAGAATTAGATAAAAAGAATTTATCCGGGAATCCCTAATTAATACGGCAAAATATATGCTATATATTGTCGACGACGATAATATTCCGATTACGAAAAATGGAAATAGTATATTTACGGACGGATTACCCGTATGTATTATAAAGGATTTGATTTTTTTTTAACCGTACTCGAAATAATAAAAACGATAAATAATAATATCGATATTTTCGATCTATAGCCCCAGGAGATGTTTAGCAACTGGCCGCAACAAAAAATTAGCATAAAGGAAAATAATATCCGCAGAAAAACCCCTTTTCTTATTAAGAATAAGATAATTACTAAACGGAAAGAAAGTTAATCTAGCATAATGGAAAAATATAACTAGAAAATTATTACAGATTTTTACTTTCAATTAGTATTTATTATAAATCTTTAAAAAAAGATTATTAAGGAAGAAATACGTTAATTTATAGGCAAACTTTGGAATAATATTTAAAACAACGCATAATGGGATATAGTTATAAATATAAAAAACACTTTTTTAATAAAATAATTATAGAAAAATTAAGAATAATTAATATAGTTCGAAGAAATAGTACGCCAGTAATAATAACAAATATAGCGGCTTAACGCGTTAAATAAAAAATATAAATAAAATTTGATAAATTCGAAAAAATTAAAAAAGGAAAGTTATTTATAAAAAAGCCGCAAAATAAGAAAATCTAGAAAAATTAAAGGGAATTTTTAAGAAGAGCTTTAAATACGACGATAAAAGCTGATAATAACTTTATTACTTTGGATATACGAATCGAAACATACTGGTACACCGTAATGGTGGATTACGGAACTTTAGGCGGAAATTATATTGTACTGGATATGGTTAACGAATTTAATTTATTATAGAAATATACGTTAAAATCCTATGTAATAACGAATGCCGAAAATTAAAAATTTGTTTAATATAACGAGAAAATTATACGCGAAATTAATTAATTCGAGATTTTTATTTAAGAATAATATTAAATAATTGATTTTGATATTGTTTTATTTAGGAATTACGATATAATCTTAGGATTATTATAGATACGTTAATACGAAATCTTAATTAATAAAAGGATTAGCCAGGTAAGCATCGTCTTATACCTTATCAACGAACAAAAAAAAGAAATTAAGATCTTAATATTCGACAAGTAATAGCGACGAATATAGGCATAAAAATACAATAAAAACCTTATTACTTAAAACGACAAAGTATAAGAAAAAATAAATATCAGAAAAGAATACGACATATTATTATTATTATTATAGGGAAACTAAAATAACTAAATAACGACCTAAAACAATAGCAGCTCAAAAAGTAAGAAAATCTAATTAATATATTATTATAATATTCCAGATATAAAAAATTTTTTTAAAAAGAATTCGATACGAAATTACTACAGCATAGCGAATAAAACTATGAAATAGTTTTTAAAAAAAGATTTTCGACAAGGTTGTATCCTATTTACAATTTTAACGAAAATAAATTACGCATTATTAAAGAATACCTGAAAAATCGATTACAAAAAAAGATTTAACCCTTGAAGTTAATAATAGGATATCCGATATTTTTCGTATTAAAAAAAACGAAAAATTGCTATTTGTGATTAATTATCGATAATTAAACGATAATATAATTAAGGATCGAATATTATTAGCCTTGATTACGGAAATAAAAAACCGATTTCATGAAACTCAATAATTCATAATATTGGATTTTAAAAATAAATATAACCTTATTAGAATTAAGAAAAAATACAAATAAAAAACAGCTTTTAAAACGAAATACGAATTATTTAAGTATTTGATTATATTAATAAAACTTACGAATATATTAGTAACGTTTTAATGGATGGTTAATTACGAATTACGAAAATATCTTAATATTTTCGTCGTTTGTTATTTCGACAACATTTTTATTTTTTCAAAAACAACAAAAATATATGTAAAATACGTTTATAAAATTTCTTAAGCTTTACAGGACGTAAAGTTATTTATTAACGCAAAAAAAGTTAATTCCAAAAGCAGGAAATAAAATATCTGGGATATATTATTACCCCAGAACATATCAAAATGGACATTAAGAAAATCGCTGCAGTTATAGAATAGCAGACGCCAATTACGGTTAAGGAAATATAAATATTTTTTAAATTCGCCAACTATTATAGGACTTTTATTCGAAATTTCAATAAGGTAATTATACCCTTAACGAACCTTATAAAAAAAGTAAAAAAGTTCAAATAGACGCTTAAAACAAAAAAAGAATTTTAGGACATTAAGAATACGATTACCAGCAAGTTAGTATTAATTATATACGACTTAAACCGTCCCGGTAAATTAAAACCCGATATTTGGGATTATACGTTAGACGTAATAATCGGATAACGAAATAATTAAGACAAATTACTCCTTAATATATTCTTTTAGTATAAGTTAAAAGATGCCGAACTTAATTACGGTATTCCCGATTAGGAATTTATGGCCATTATTATAACATTCCGAGAATTTAGATATTTCTCAAAGAAAAGCTTGCACCAAGTCAAAATTTATATAGATTATTAAAATCTTATCCGTTTTATTACGACCAAGGAATATACAGAACGGTAATTTCGTTATGCGGAAAAATTGGCGAACTTCGATTTCGTTATTATCTATAAAAAAGGATTAAAGAACGGCAAAGTAAATACTTTAAGTAGGCAACCAAATCTTAAAGAAAAATTGGCTAAAATTAGCCATATAATTTTCGATATTATTACAAAAGGATATTTACGCCTATAACACATTGCGGTAATTCGTGCAGTACTTTTCGCTATGCGTTAAAAACCTTAGTAGTATAACGACGATTTCCTAAAAAATCAAAAAACGAATAAAATACAAATTCCAGAAAAATACTAAAAGGATCTAATACGAAATATATATAAATATCAGCTATACGGATATCCAGGGATCTACAAAACCTTAGAACGGTTTTAACGTACATATTCCTTTTTTAGAATAAAGTTAACGGTATAAAAAAATTATACGGCAATACGATATTTGCGCCAGAACGAAAATACGACGATATAAGTTATACGGAAAATTACAATTATTATTAATTGCAAAAGGATTATGGTATTTAATCATATTTGATTTTTTTTACCAGACTTCCTATGTTAAAAAGTTTAGCTATAAAAGTATATTACGATAGTGTTTTCGTTATCGTCGATCGATTTACAAAATTTTCCTATTTTCTACCATATTATAAGGATATAAATACCAAGCAAATAATATATATTTTCTTTAGATATAATGTCAGTATATATAAATTATTAATAGAAATTATTTTAAATAAAGGATCGATATTTGTATCTAAGTTTTGAGAAAGCGTTATAATATAAATTAATTTAAATCATAAGTTATATAACGTATTTAGACCTTAGATAAATAAATGGACGGAACGAATATATCAAATTTCGGAAACTTATTTACGATATTATATTAATTACGAACAGAATAATTAGGTTAAAAAGTTACCTGTTATTTCGCTAGTTTATAATATTAGTTATTACGAAAATATTAAGATAATATTTGCGAACGCAAATATTGGTTTTATTTCAGAAATTTATAAAGAAATATATAATAACGGCCCGATTAATATTAAAGTAATTTTTACGTTAAAATAATTACGATAGCGATATTAAAAAATAAAAACAGAAATGGAATTCGTTTATAACTAGATAAAAAAATATTATAACTAGAAAAAGTTAAAAAACTTAACTTTCGAAAAGGGGGAAATGGTTTTTTTTTCACCACTAAAAATATTTAAATAAAATAACCTAATAAAAATTTCGATTTCAAATATATTGGTTTTTATAAAATTGATAAGAGAATTTCAAAAAACAATTATTAATTGGAATTTTTATTGAAAGTTATATTTTATCCAATTTTTTACGGTTTTTGATTTAAGTTATCAGCAGATATAATTAAAGTGTATATAGTACAAAACGATGTAGAAACAAAAAATAAATAAGTATATAATGTGAAAAAGATTCTCGATATACGGAAATAAAACGAATTTACCTAATATCTAATTAAGTGGAAAAAGTACCCGGATTCCGAAAATACCTAGGAACCTGTTAAGAATCTTATTGGTACTTAATGCCTATTAAAAGATTTTTATTAATAATATCGAAATTAACGAGGTTAAAGATTCCTTAATCGATAGACGACTAGTTGATGGACTCGATATTGGACCAATCGAAAAAGGGTACGGTCTTTGTCGACGTGGCCTTAGCGGCCTTTAGTTCGGCCCGTTTCTTTGGACGTTTTAACTTATTTAATTTTTTCTAGGAACCGGAGCTTTCGGAATAACATGCGTATTATACGATCGGCCTGTAGCTTTTTCTGTTTTCGAAATCGGCGAACCTTAGCCTGTGCTTATTGCGCTTTTTTTTTTTTTAGCTTTTTTAAGTTTCGTTTTAATCTTGAAATGATTGGAAACGAGTTTTTCGAGCTGAGAAGTGGAAAAGCCGTTAATGTCGCAAAGGCCTTGGTTCCGCGCTATATATTTTTCGTATCGAGAGGAATCTGACAAAAAAGTACGACAAAATGATAAACTACGACGAGTACAATATGAACATATAGGCATATCTATAGTACGGGAAGTAATAGGTTTAAGTAAATTATTTCGTTTTCTGGTTTTTTATTAACCGGTTTTTTAATATAACCCGATACAGTGGCGGAAGGATTTATAAAGAAAAAGCAATTTTCGGGACGAAGATTGTAGAGGGAGAAGATGGTGTTACGGTTTAACGGATTGCGGTTTCGGAAACGGTCGTAACAAGAAAGTAAGCTATATGAGTTAAGTTACGTAATAGTTTGACAGGATCTCTCGTAAAGCCCGTAAAGCCAGGTTTGACGGGATCAATAAAGACAAAAAAAACCAAGTATAAGATGATCTTCATTTCCATAGTTTAGATAGCTTTACCTTGCAATATAATATCGTTATCTAAGGCATTTTTAGAATTACGAAACGTAATACGTTACTGTATTTATTGCTTCGATTTTTACGATATTTCTGCCAACATAAACCCGTACGATTAAGGTTTAATAGTTGGTTAAACCGCCTAGCCGTCGCAACTTTATTATATTTTTATATAAATTAAAGGCGATCGAACTTAAATACGGTATTCCAGATAAGGAATTTATGGCCATTATTATGCTATTCCGAGAATTTAAGTATTTCGTAAAGGAAAGTGTGTACCAGATTAAGGTTTATACAAATTATTAAAACCTTATCGGTTTAACTATAACCAGAGAACTTATAGAATAATAATTAAAATATACAGAAAAATTAACGAATTTTAATTTCGTTATTATTTATAAAGAAAGTTCGGAAAATAGCAGAACCGATATTTTAAGCAAGTAATTGGATTTCGAAAAGAAATTAATAAAACTTAGCTATATAATTTTTGATACTATTACAAAAAAACATTTACGTTTACGACAAATTGCGACAATTCGAGTAGTATCTTTCGATATGCATCAGAAAATCCAGTAGTAAAACGATGGTTTTTTAAAAAAACCGAAAAAACGGACAAGATATAAGTTTTAGAAAAATACTAGAAATATCTAGTACGAAAAATACATAAATATTGGCTATATAAACATCCAAGAAATTACAAAACCTTAAAACGGCTTTAATATACATATTTTTTTAAAATAAAATTAACAGTACAAAAAATCATATAATAATAAGATATTTGCGCCAGAACGAAAATTGGACAATATAAGCTATATGGAAAATTACACCCATTATTAATCGCAAAGCGACTATAGTATGTAATTACATTCGATTTTATTATTAAACTTGTTATGTTCAAAGATTTAGTTATAAAAGTATATTACGATAGCATTTTCGTTATCGTTCATCGATTCATATAATTCTTTAATTTTCTACTATATAATAAGAATATAAACGCTAAACAAATAACATATATTTTTTTCAAATATATTTTCAATATATTCGAATTACTTATGAAAAATATTGTAAATAAAAGATTACTATTTGCATTTAAATTTTCACAAAACCTTATATTACAGATCGGTTTAAATCATAAATTATTTAACGTATTTAAATTTTGAACGGATGGATTAATAAAGCAAACAAATTAAATCTTAAAAACTTACTTCCGATATTACATTAATTATAAAGAAAACAACTAAATTAAAACGCCTTTTGTTATTTAATTAATTTACAATACCAATTATTACGAAAGCATTAAAAGAATATCAACAAGCGCAAATTTTGGTTTTATTCTAAATATTTAAAACAACATGCAACAACGATTTAATCAATATTAAAATAATATTTATATCAAAATAATTTCATTAATTATATTAGAAAATAAAAACGAAATTGAAATTCGTACGTAACCAAATAAACAAATATTATTACGAGAAAAGGTTGAAAACAAATTTTCCAAAAAGGAAAAATAATTTTCCTCGTTACCAAAAACATTTAAATAAGACAACTTTACAAAAAACTCGATCTCGAATATATCGGTCCATATAAAATGGCCTAAAAAATCTCAAAAAATAATTACTAATTAAATTTTCCACCAAAAGTCAAACTCCATACAATTTTTCAGGTTTTTTTACTTAAATCTATAACGGATATAATCAAAATATATACGGAACAAAACAATACGGAAATAAAAAGGGAACAGATATATAAGGTGGAAATATTTTTCGACATATAAAAACAAAACGGACTTACTTAATATCTAATGAAATGAAAAAAATACCGGGATTCCGAAAACATCTAAAAACTTGCTAAAAATATTATTAACGCCTAATACCTGTTCCAAAGCTTTTACTAACAACGGCGAAACCACCGGAAATAATCGCGTTCTAATTAACGTTTTCCAGCAGCCAATTAATACCAGGTAACTTAAAAAAAACCCAAGGCGGTTAAGGAAATCTCGGCATTAATCTGTTTCCAACGCTTCTATTCCTTTAACTTCTTTAGCGACCGCAATTTTTGCTATATTATTTTAACCTTTTTCGGACGAAAAAACGCTTTTTATTTCCGCAAACGAATTAACCGTACGCTAACTTCGTTTATTTTTTGTTAGTAACATTTTTGCAATTTCAGAAAAACGCTTTTTCGCAAGTGTCTCCTTACGTTTTAAACGTTAATTTTCGGTAAGAATATTCTTTAAAAAAGATAAAAGGACGCCGTTGCTATTATAAAAATAATTACGTTTAACGTACGCTTTGCATTTGGAAACATTTTCTATTATTTCGTATTTCCAGCCCTTTAAAAAGCACAGGAAATATGACATAATTTCAAAACTGAAATCGTCAAAGATAAAAAGCAGATTTTAAGGTCGCATGTTGCATAAAAAACTTGACGACGGGTTTTAATAATACGGGTCAACATTTTAAAAAAAGGACTTACTAGAAGAAAAAAAAATCTTAAGAGTAAAATTTGAGAAAAAGGGAGATCGTATTACGACTCCAAACAGGCTGGGCCTGTAGGAACAATTAAGCCAAGATCACGAAGTTACGCTAATTCGAAGTTACGTAATCAATGCTCAGCGGGTTTTAACTGAATAGCGCTAAGCAGCGCTGAAGAACCACTTAATAAAGCATTGCTAAGCAAAGATGAACAATAATAAAGGATCAAGATATATGCGTTCGTTATTTCCATAATTTAAATAGCTCCAGTTTACAATAAAATATCGTTACCCAAAATACCATTGGTATTACGAAACGTAATACGATTACTATATCTATTGTTCAGATTCCGACGATACTCCTGCCAACATAAATCCGTACGACTGGGGTTTAATAGTTGGTTAAACCGCCTAGCCGTCACAGCTTGGTACGTATTTAGGCCGGACAATGTTAATGGATTTGCTTTCGTTTTTAGATTTTTTGGATTATTTTTCGGATATAGGTTTTTAGTTATTCTGACGGGGTTTTTTTAGATATTTTACACCATGCCGTTTTATGTTCCATATTGTTGTAATTAAAATATTTGATCTGGTTCTAGTTTTTTTTTTGAGTTATCCCGAGTTTTATAGGTTTTGGTGCTACGCCGTATAATGTGAAGAGTGTATTCCTGTTTTTTTCTTTGATTTGCTGAATGTCTTCCGTATCTTGAAGTATATTGTTGTTTTTCTAAACGTCGTTTGTACAACTTGTTATTAATTTTAATAGTTTTAATAATGTGCCGATTTAATGTTTTAAATGTTGAAAATTTAATAATTTTATTTTGTATTTTATTCTGTATTTTTTTATAAAACATATTAATTAAGTTTGTACTTTCGTTATCGGTTTATTCTGTCTTAGCCATAAGATTTCTAAATGTAATAGCGTATTTGAAAACAGTTCTCTTTTGTTATAATCGCAGGATTTGTTGTGCTGCCGTACGTTTTTTTAGTTAGATTTTCAAAATTGCTTTTAGTTTTTTCTCAAAGTTGATATAATCGGAAAAGAAAGTCCGTGTAACTTTTTCCTGATCTGCCTTTGCATTTTCCGGATAGTTCCTTACAACTGCAAACAAATTGCAATAATATAGGCCGTATTTCCTGGCATATATTAAAAAGTCCAATAATTTATCAATAATTTATTAGAAAACCAAAAAACAATTAAAATATGAACACTAAAAAGATATTAAAAAGTCTTGGTACGAAAAATTTACGAATATTAGCTATATAAATACTCAGAGATTTATAAAACCTTAAAACGGCTTTAACGCATATAATATTGAATTAGGGTAGAGAAATTGATTTTGATCAGTGCGAGTAAGTACACTATAACACGATACGGAAAAGGAGTGTCGAGATAAAGAACTTCATCCGATTATATTAATGGTGTTGAACATCGTTAACTAAAGTGGCAGAAAACATACTGAGTGGTGATGGTCCTTGGTCGTTGATGCCTAGGGGTTGAACCCATGGCGAAAAAGAACTCCTTAATATACATACGAAACCCGAGCTTTCTGATCAGCCGAGCCTGATCATGGGCGTAACACCCCGCCCCATTTCATTATAGATAAATCATTCATTAAAGCACTGTAATTAAATACTAAAAATATATATACGATATTATGTTAAATATAAACAAAATAATTAAATTAAAAAATGAAATACCGTTTACGAATTTTATAATATCAATTATTATGGAAATATTAAACTTATTTTAATTAATGCTAATATTAGTTTTATATCAAAAGTTTACTATTATAACGCAATATTCTTGGCGCATTCGAAAACAGTCAAGACAAGTAGAGTAGCACTAAGAAAAGGGTTACGTAACAGGATCATTAGGGTCATTGCGAAATCAACGAAAAACAGAATTATTGAGATTATTACGAGATTTACGAAAGAGAGGATTATTAGAATTATTGCGAAAGTACAATAATCCAGGCGAAACAAATAACGATAGACAAATATAAAACGATCGTTTATTCCATAGTTTAAACAGCTTTAATATATAGCACTTATTAATATTAATCGTTTATAATATAATTACTGTACTCTTTGGTACTAAAAAAAAGTAATTAAGTTATGTTATTGCTATAAAGTCTTACGATACTTCTGCAAACATAAACCCGTACCATTAAGATTTAATAATTAGTTAAACTGTTTAGCCGTTATATGTTGCAAGCTTTTATTTAATAGTACCGTCAAACTTTGAACAATATCGCCAGCACCATATCTACTAGTAAGCAGTCCGAATAGCCCATTTACCAAGTTGCCGATAACTCGGATACCGGAATGAAATCTGAGAAAAAAAAGAACTAACCTCGCCTTTTTCGTGAAGAAGTTTTTCGATATCTGGATGTTATAAATAAAAGTATCCTTTAACTTAAGAAAAATAATTACGATTTTACGATATCTTTTTAAGCTGCCTATAAAGAACTTAAAGAGAAAAAAAAGGTTCTCGAAATTAAAAATCCTTTTCGAACGAACCAAATTAATTAATTAAATTTTACAAAAAGACCGGGGAAAATTGTTAAGCCTTTTAAGCTAGAACTTTTTAACGGAATTTCGACCAAGTTATAATTATTATTTATTTAATACCGAACATATTTCGGGTATTTTTTTATTCGGTTTATTTACGCCTATTATACGAATCGAATTTGTAATCGGATGATTTACCGAAAATACGATTATTTAGTTCGAATCAGTGATAAGAAAATATATTATTTTGCTACTTGAAAAATAAAGCCCGGAAATAATACGGATATATAACAATTATAAATAATTTAAATAAATATTAACGAAAGTTTTTAGAATAATAAAAGAAACAATAAAGGCCAAAATATAAATTTAATTATTATAATAACAAAGTTTAATATTTAATTATAATAATATATTTTTTTAATTCACTTTTGAATGAAATCAGAAACAAAAAGTTTTAATTAAATTTTTCGGTAACCTAAAAAAAGAAATATAAAACATTTTTCACATTCGATCGGCTTAATTATTTATTAAATTACATTATTATAGTAATTAAAATTAACCATCGATAATACGCCTGGTATATTAAAGACAGCAAAGGGAAAAACGATAACAAATCTCGATATACAGCTAACATCAGTATTTTTCGACGTAATAACACTTTTTACGGCACAGAACTAAGACTTACAGAACTAGGCGTTACTTATAGAAAAAACTGAAATTAAACCAAATGCTTTATTTATAACAAATTAGGGCATAAGGTAATATACTGCAAAGCGCCTAAGAAACCTCGTTAGGACAATTAGAAATCTGTATCCAAAAAATAATCCAGAGAAAATAAAAAGAACGGAAATAAATCCATTAACATAATTTGGCCTAACTACGTATTAGGCCCCTTATGGCGAAAGGTCCAATAAGGACTATTACGATAAGAAATTCGACGAAAAATACGCGAAACCAGGAAGCTGGTTCGATAGATATTGCAAGTACAGCAAAATGCCTTATAAAAATAATTACGAAATAATTAATGTTGGACAGAAACAATCTGCCACGGAACTCTTAATCGATATAGCAGAATATATGCTATATATTACCGGTAACGAAAATGCCTTAATTACGAAAAGTAAAAATAATATATTTACAGAAAGAATATTCGTATATATTATAAAGTATTTCATTTTTCAAATAAAACCGGAAAGAAAAAAATTAAATAATAATATTAATATTTTCAATTTATAACTGTAAAAATAATATAGATTAATTAATAAAAAAAACTAGCTTAAAGGAAAGTAATACCCAAAAGAAAAGCTTTTTTAATATTATGATTAATATGATTAGCATGTTAAAAACTTAATTCAATATATACTAAAAACATACTGCCAAAAACTTATTATAATTTTTTATTTTTAATTAGTATTTATTACAGATTTGAACAAAGAAATATTAAAGAAAATATATAAATTTACGAGAAAAGTTTAAAACTATAACTAATATAACCCATAATAAGATGTAATCGCAAATATAAAATTATAATTTACTTAATAGAACAGGATTTATAACAAAATTGAAAATAATAAATATAATTTAGAGGAATACTACCACGATAATAACGACAAATATACTAATTTAACGCGTTACATATAAAAATATAAACAAAGTTCGTTAAATTCAAAAACAATAAAAAAAGTTACTTATAAAAAAGCTGTAGAATAACAAAACCCCAAAAAATTAAAAGAAATTCTTAAAAAAGGTTTTAAACGCGACGATAAAAGCCGTTAATAAGTTTATTACTTTGGATATACGAATCGAAACGTATTAGTATATTATAATAATAGATTACGAAATTTTAGGCGGATATTATATTATGTCGGATATGGTTAATAAGTTTAAAATGCCAAAAAATACAAATTAAAACCTTATATAGCGACGAATGCCAAAAGTTAGGAATTCGTATACGTTAACGAAAAAGTCTTATGTGAAATTAATTACTTCGAGATTTTTATTTAAAGATAATATTAGATAGTTAATTTCGATATCGTTTTATTTAAAAATTACGATATAATCTTAGAATTGCCAAGGATACGTTAGTACGGAATTCTTGATTGATAAACGGATTAGTTAGATAAAGTTCAGCTTACACCTTATTAATAGATAAAAAAAGAAAAATTAAGATCTTAATATTCGATACGAAATAGCAACGAATGCAGGCATAAGGAGACGACAAAAACCTTATTACTGAGAGGAACAAGATGTAAAAAAGAAAATAAACATATAAGAAAAATACGATATATCGTTATTATTATTAAAGAGAAATTAAAGTAACTATATAACGATCTAAAATAATAACTTTAAAAATTAGAAAATTTAACTAATATGCTACTATAATACTATAGATACAAATAGCTTTTTAGAAAGGAACTTAAGACGAAATTACCAGACCATGGCGAATAAAATTATGAAATGATTTTTAAAAACGATTTTTAACGAAGTTTTACTTTATTTATAATCTTAGCAGAGACAAATTACGCGTTTTCAAAGAATCCCAAGAAAATCGGTTACAAAAAGAATGAATTCGACCTTCGAAATTACTAATAGAATACCTAATATTTTGCGTATTCCCTAAAAAATAGAAAATTACGACTTATAGTTAATTACCGATAATTAAACGATAATACTGTTAAAGATTGAATACCGTTATTCTTAATTACGGAAATAAAAAACCGATGTTATAGAGTAGAATATTTATAATATTCGATTTTCAAAATGAATATAACCGTGTCAAAATTAAGAAAGAATACAAATAAAAAATAACCTTAAAAACAAAATACGGACTGCTTAAGTATTTGGTTATATTAATGGGACTTACGAACGCACTAGTAACCTTTTAACCGATGGTTAATTACGTATTACGAGAATATTTTGATATTTTCGTCATTTGATATTTTTTGACGATATCTTTATTTTCTTAGAAACGGAAAAAGTACATGTAGGATACGTTCACAAAGTTTTTCAAACTTTATAAGAAGTAAGGCTGCTTGTTAACGCAAAAAGAATTGGTTCCATAAATAGAAAATAAAATATCTGGGATATATTATCACTTTAGGGTATATCAGAAATAACTTTAAGAAAATCGCTATAGTTATTAAATAGCAAACGCTAACTACGGTTTAAAATGTATAGATATTTCTTGGATTTGCTAATTATTACAAGAAGTGTATTCGAAACTTTAGTAAAATAATTATGCTCTTAACGAACCTTACGAAAAAATAAAAGAAATTAAATAGACGTCTAAGATAAAAAGGTATTTTAAGATATTAAGGATGCGTTTATTAGCGAGCCAGTATTAATTATATACGATGCAAACCGTTTCCTTAAGCTAGAAACCTATATTTCGGATTACGCGTTAAACGTAATAATCGGATAACGAAATAAATAAAGTAAATTGCATTTTATTATATTTTTTATATAAGTTAAAAGCAGCCGAATTTAATTACGATATTATAAATAAAAGGTTAATGGCTATTATTACGGTATTTCGTAAATTTAAATTTTTTTTAAAGGAAAATTTATAACAAGTTAAGGTTTATACAGATTATTAAAATCTTACCCGTTTTATTATAATTAGGTGATTTACAAAACAATAATTACAATATGCCGAAGAATTGGCAAATTTTAATTTTATAATTACTTATATAAAAGTTTAGAAAATAATAAAGTTAATACTTTATGTAAGGGATTAAATTTCGAAAAGAAATTGGTCAAAATTAGTTATATAATTTTTGATATTATTATAAAAAGATATTTACGCCCGCAATAAATTGCGAGAATTCGAGCAATACCTTTCGATATATGTTAGAAAATCCAGCAGCATAATAACGATTTCCCAAAGATCATAAAACGAACAAAATACAAGTTCCAGCAGAATATCACAAGGATTTGGTACGAGAAATACATGAACACCAGCTATATGGATATCTAGGGATCTACAAAACCCTAAAACGGCTTTAAGGTACATATTTCTTTCTTAGAATAAAAATAATGGTTTAAAAGATATAACGACGGTACAATATTTATAACAAAGCTAAAATACGATAGGATAAACCATACGAAAAATTACAACTATTATCAGTCGCAAAGAGATCATAATATTTGGTAATAGGAATATATTACGATAACATTTTCGTTATCATCGATCGATTCGTAAAACTTTCGTATTTCCTATTATATTGTAAAGATATAAACGCTACACAAATAACAGATATTTTTAAACATATTTTCAACATATATAAGTTATGAAAAAAATTATTTTAAATAAACAATGGATGTTTTTATTTAAGTTCTAATTAGGCTTTATAATATAAATTAGCCTATATTACAAGTCATTTAATACGTCTAAATTAGAGATAAATAGATAAATAAAACGAAGAAATTAAACATTTGAAATTTACTTCCGATATTATACTAATTACAAATAAATTAACTAGCTTAAAAAATTACTTATTACCTATTTAATTTATATAATAATTATTACGAAAATATTAACATAATATTTACAAACGTAAGTTCTGATTGCATTTTACAAATTTACAAAAAAATACGCGATAACGGTTTAAGTAATATTAAAATAATACTTCCATTAAAATATTTTAAAAAGCTATACCAAATAAATAAATATTATAATTAAAAAAGGTTAAAGGGATTAATTTTCGAAAATGGAGAAATAATTTTTCTTATTATCAAAAATATTTAAACAAAACTATTTAACAAAAAACTCGATTTCAAATATATCGGTCCCTGTAAAATCGCCAAGAAAATCTCAGAAAATAATTATTCATCAGAATTTCCACCAAAAATTAAATTTTATTTAATCTTTTACGTTTTTTTAATTTTAATTAATAGCGAATATAATTAAAGTACATATAGTACGAAACGATATAGAAATAAAAAACGAATAGGTATATAAAGTGGAGAAAATTTTCGATATATGGAAATAAAACGGACTAAATATCTAATTAAACAAAAATAAATGCCCGGATTTCGAAAATACCTAAAAACGCGCCAAAAATCTTGTTGGCGCCCAGCGCCTATTAAAGAACTTTCACTAGCAACGCCAAAGTCAGCGGAATTAAAAATTCCCTAATTAATAAACGACCAATTAGTGGACTTAAGGTTTGACCAGTTGAAAGAAAACGCGATTTTTGCCGATATGGCCTTAGTGGTCTCCAGTTCGGCCTGCTTTTTTTAACGCTTTAATTTTTCCAGTTCCTTTAAATTATCGATATTACGGGATACAGCTTTTATCATTTTATCATACCATATCTTTTTTTTGTTTACGTAAACCACGTAAATAGACGTTGATATCCGAAATAACCCGATTTGCTTCCTTTTCGGCAACCTCTAGTTCTAACTTAAGTTTTCGATATTAAGTAACGACGCGTTATAGTTGCTCTGGGATCAAGTCCCGTACGTCGTAATTGGACTGGCTATTTTTAATATAGGACGAACAATAAGAAAAGTCGTCTTCTAATAGTTTATATTTTAATTTCCTTTGTTCGCAATAGGAATTAGGCATTATATCGACAGGATTTGCAAAAAATATCGCGTCTATAAAAAGGTTATGCTAAACGGTTTTCACCTTAGAAAAAGGTTTATTATATTTCCTAATACGACCCGTTATAATGGATTCAAGTACATGTGGAATAAGATCTTCGAGACGAAAATCTTGAAAAAAAGAAGATCGTATTATGACCCAATATCTTTGAGGTATCCAGAAATAATTAAAACAAATGGAACAGCAGCAAGAAAAGGGTTACGTAATAGGATTATTAGGATCTTTACGAGATTTACGAAAAACAAAATCATTAGAATTATTGCAAGATCTATAAAAAACAAAATTATTCGGATTATTACAAAAATACGACAATCTAGACAAAACAAATAACGATAAATAAATATAAGACGATCGTTTATTCCATAGTTTAAATAGCTTTAGCTTGTAATACCTATTAATACCAATTACTTGTAATACGACTTTTGTATCGTTAATATTAAGAAACGTAATTAAGTTACTTTACTGCTACAGAGTCCTACGATACTCCTGCTAACATAAACCCGTACGACTAAGGTTTAATAGTTGGTTAAACCGCCTAGCCGTAACATTTACTAAGAATTCTATAAAAACAGTTCTATTAATATTAAAGCAATTCTTATATTAAAATAGCGTAAATAATTGAAACAAAAAATAAAAACGGAATTAGAATTCGTACGTAACCAAATAAGCAAATATTATAATTAAAAACGATTAAAAGAACTAATTTTCGAAAAAGAGAAAATAATTCTTTTTGTTACCAAAAATGTTCAGACAAAAGACCAAGTAAAAGGTTGGATTTCAAATATATCGGTCCATATAAAATCTCTAAGAAATTTCAAAAACAATTACCAATGAATACGTTTACTAAATATCACACTTTATCTAATTATTCATATTTTCTTATTCGAAGCAGCAGCAAATATAATAAAAGTATATATAATCTAAAATAAGAAAGAAGTAAAAACCGATACAATATATAAAATAAAAAAAATACTTAATATAAGAAAAACAAATCGCTTTATTTAGTACCTAATTAAGTAAAAAAAGCACCCAAATTCGGAAAATATCTAGAAACTCGCCAAAGATCTTATTAATGCCTAACGTCTATTAAAGGTTTTTACCGGCAACGACGGAGTTACTAAAAAAAGACTTTTAATCGAAATCCTCCAGAACATACCAATTAAAGAAGTTGATAGATAATACAAATAAAAAAAACCTTCGCTTTTACGCGCCTTTATTTGTTCAGTTTATCCATTAATTGAAATCCGTAATTAAGAATCTTAATTCTTATAATATAAAGGAATTTCTTTTAATTCCGGAATCGAAAAAGACAATTAATAATTCTATTAATATCGCGATATTTATGTACTAGGTTTTCCTTTATTTCTTATTAAAAGCGCAAAAAAAAGATGTTTAATTACAACTTCTTTAGGATTTAAACGATATTTTTTTCTTCTTAATATAACGCAAAGACTTATTTAGAACGTTAAAAATATTATAACGTTAACGGTTTTTAATATATTCGTCATAAAGACGAATTTCTCCTATTATTTAATATTTGGTATAATTTTCGAAATAAAGTATAAGCCGCATCATTTCAAAACAAAATTTAATAACATAACTAGCTAGAAAATCTAGGTTTCTTTTAATTAAGACGATTACAAGACTTACGATTCACAATATAACTTACTATAATAAAGGTTAATAACTTACTAGAAAAAAATCTTTAAAGATAAAGGGTTTAAAAAAAAGAATTATATTACAACTCAATCTAAAATCGGTTGCAAAAAACGATCGAACCTACGTAAAAAAGTTACGTAATTTGGATCTTTTTTAGTATTAAGATCTAAGTAAATTCATACAAAAGCGATCGAATCTAATAGCATTAGATTTATAACGGCATTAAGATTTAATTAAAATGTAATTAATTTATAAAGAATATATATGTTCTTTATTTTATAATGTAGATAATATTATTTTTTAATAAAATACCGTTACCCAAAACACCCTTGGTATTACAAAACGTAATACGTTACTATATTTATTACTTAGACTTTTACAATACTTTTGCTAACATAAACTCGTACGACTTAGGTTTAATAATTAGTTAAACCACCTAGTCGTCACAACTCGAAAATGCTGTTTGACAAGGTCGATCGATTCTGGATCCTTTTTGGTTTTGCAGTGGGTTACCACCTAAACGGCGAGGTGGATGCCGCTTTAAACGTATGAAATAAAGCTCTTAGCATATCGAAGTCTTTTCTTACAACTGGTTACACGAACCTGATCATCTTCAAAGGCAACCCCCTCATCAACGCCTCATCCCCTCAATGTGACGGCTAGGGAGTTTAACCAACTATTAAACCTTAGTCGTACGGGTTTATGTTGGCAGGAGTATCGTGGGACTCTGGAGCAATGAAGTAATTTAGTTACGTCTCTTAATACCAAGGGCGCAGAAGTATATTGCAAATGATTGGTATTGATAAATGTTGCAAGATAAAGTTATCTAAAACTATAAAAACGAACGTATTTATATATTTTCTGTTGATTTTCATTATTTTACGATTCGTTGGATTCGCCAGCGATCCTTGCGATTATGTAACCCTGGAGTATCTCCATTTTCTAATTGTTTTTAGTCGTGCCAAACGTGTTGGGTTATGATACGATTTCCCTTTTCCTAGGAATTTTGTCCCGAAAATTAATTCGTAAGTATTTATCTGAAAATAATTTCCCGCGTTAAAAAATATGTTAAACCTTTTTCCAAGATAAAAACTGCGTAATGCAATTCGTTATTAACCGTTATTTTGTCGGTTAATCCTCGTTAAATAACGCCTTGTTCTTATTGCGAACGACGGAAACTTAAGTGTAAACTGTCCGAAAGGGATTCCTTTCGCTATTTTTTATATATTCGTTATTAGCAAACTAATTATAACGTTCGTAATCTTAATCCGGAACAGTTACAAAAAATTACCACTTAATACCGCAAGTTGGAAAAAAAACTAAAGGCCGCCATAAAAGCCGAAAAATTTGCTAAGACTTATACCCGTTATATTTGGAAATAAAGAAATGTGGTATAAAAATAATAAAAGTTATATCTCGTGGCATAAATAACCTGAAAAAACTGGAAAAATTGGAATATCAAGAAAAACGGGCCGAATTAAAGGCCGCCTAGGCCATATCGGCAAAGGCTGTAACTTCTTTCGACTAGTCCAACCTTAATTCCCTCGATTGGTCGTCTACCAATTGAAGAACTTTTAACCCTGCTAACCTCGGCGTTACTGGTAAAAGTTTTTCAATAGACGTTAAGCGCTAATAAGATTCTTAGCGGGTTCCTAGATATTTTCGAAATCCGGGTGCTTTTTCCATTTAATTAGGTATTGGGTAAATCTGTTTTATTTTTTCATATGGAAAACTTTTTTCATTTCGTATATTTATTCGTCCTTTATTTTTATATCGTTTTATACAGTATGTATTTTAATTATATTTATCATGAACTCGAATAAAAAAACGTAAAAAATTGGATAAAATTTAACTTTTAATAAAAATTCCAATTAATCATTGTTTTGTGAAGTTTTCTTGCCAATTTTATATAAACTAATATATTTGAAAACGAAATTTCTACTGGTTATTTTATTTAAATATTTTTGGTAACAAAAAAAACCATTTCCCTTTTTTCGAAGGTTAATTTTTTTAACTTTTTCTAATTATAATACTTGCTTATTTGGTTACGTACGAAATTTAATTTCGTTTTTATTTTTTAATATAACTATTGTAATTATTCGGACACAAGGATTATTTTGACATTAATTAAATCGTTGTCGCGTATTTTTTTATAAACTTTTAAAATAAAATCGAAATTTTCATTTGCTAGTATTATTTTGATATTTTCGTAATAACTGGTATTATAAGCTAATTATACGATTAGTAATTTTTTAACTTAATTATTTTATTCATAATTAATATAGCGTCGTACGTAAATTTTTAAAATTTGATTTATTCTTTTTATCTATTTATTTATCTAAGGTTTAAATGCGCTAGATAACTTATGATTTAGGCCGATTTATACTATAAGGCTTTGCTAAAATTAAGACATAAATATCGATCCGTTATTTAAATTAATTTCCATTAATAATCCGTATATGCTAAAGATTAATTTTAAAAGAATATATGCTATTTGTTCGGCATTTAAGTTCTCGTAATATAGTAAGAAATAAGAAAATTTCGTAAATCGATCGATGATTCCGAAAATACTGTCGTAATATATTTCAATAACTGGATTCTTTGATATAAAAAGCTTGGTAATAAAGTCGAATATAATTAAATATTATAATCGTTTTACGACTGATAATAGTTATAATTCTCCGTATAGTTTATGTCGTCGAGCCTTTACTTTGGCGTAAATATCGTATTACCGTATAACTTTTTATATCGTTAATTTCATTTTAGGAAAGAAATATATGCATTAAAATCGTTTTAAGGTTTTATAAATCCCTAGATATCCATATAACTGATATTTATGTATTTTTCGTACTAAAATCTTCTGGTATTCTTTTAGAACTTATATTTTATCCGTTTTTTGGTTTTTTGAGAAACCGTCGTTATATTATCGGATTTTCCGATATATATCGAAAAATATTGCCCAAATTATTAAAATCTGTCGTAAGCATAAATATCCTTTTATAATAATATCGAAAATTATATAACTAACTTTAACCAATTTCTTTTTATGATTTGGTCGTTTATTCAAAGTATTTGTTCTATTATTTTTAAGCCCTTTTTATAAATAATAATAAAGTCGAAGTTCGCCAATTCCGTTACGTATCGAAATTATCGTTCTATAAGTTTCTTAATTATAATAAAAAGGGTAAAATTCTGATAATCCGTATAAACCTTAATCCGGTACAAATTTTCCTTTAACAAGTATCTAAATTTTCGAATTAGTATAATAATAGCTATAAATTGTTTGTCTGAAATACCGTATTTAAATTTGGCTTTTTTTAATTCATATCAAAAAAATGTAATAAGGTATAATTTGCCTTAATTATGTCGTTATCCGATGATTTCGTTTAACTCGTAATCGGAAATATCGGTTTTTAATTTAACGAAACGATTTAAATCGTACATAATTAATATTAGTTTACTGGTAATCGCATTTTTAATGTTTTAAAACGCTTTTTTTGTCTTAAGCGTCCATTTAAATTTCTTTGCTTTTTTCGCAAGGTTTGTTAAAGATATAATTATTTTGCTAAAGTTTTGAAAAGAATTTTATAATAATTAGCAAAGTCGAAAAACTTTTATATTTTCTTAATTATTATTAATGTTTATTATTTTATAATTACAGTGATTTTCTTGACGTTTATTCTAATATATCCTGGGGTAATAATGTATTCCAGATATTTTATTTTTTATTTATAAAACTGTTTTTTTACGTTAATAAGTAACCTTACGTCCTATAAAGTTTAAAGAACTTTATAAACGTATTTTACGTATATTTTTTCCGTTTTCGAAAAGATAAAAATGTCGTTAAAGAAATAAACGACGAAAATATCGAGGTATTTTCGTAATACGTAATTAATTATTCGCTGGAAAATTATTAATACGTTTATAAATCCTACAGTTGTAACCAAATATTTAAATAATCCGTATTTCGTCCTAAAGGCTATTTTTTATTCGTATTCTTTTTTAATTTTAATATGGTTATATCCATTTTTAAAATCGAATATTATGAATCATTTAGCTTTATATAGTTAATTTTTTATTTTTATAATTAAAGGTAATAATATTCGATCTTTAATAGTAATATCGTTTAATTGTCGATAATTATTTATAAATCGTAACTTTCCGTTCTTTTTTAATAAGAAAAATATCGGGCAATCTATTAGTAATTTCAAAGATTAAATCTATTCTTTTTATAACTAATTTTCTAGATATTTTCTGAAAATGCGTAACTTATTTCCGCTAACATTATAAATAGGGTAAACCTTCGTCGAAAATCCCTCCTTAAAAATTATTTTATAATCCTATTTGCTATATTTTGATAATTTCGTGTTAAGCTCCTTTTTGAAAAGCTATTCGTATTTGTAGTATTATAATAATATATTAATCAAAACGTTTAATTCCTTGGGCTGCTATTATTATTTTAAATCGTAATTTAATTATTTTAATTTCGTTTTAATAATAATAACAGCACGTCGTATTTTTCTTTAGTACCCGTTTTCTTTTTATATTTTGTCCTTTTAGATAATAAGGTTTTTGTCGTATCCTTATACCTGCATTCGTCGCCATCCTTAATCAAACGTTAAAATCTTATTTTTTTTTATTTATTGACGAAAAGTAAAACGAATTTCACCTAGCCAGTTTTTCCGTTAATCAAAATTTTATATTGGCGTATCCATAGTAATCCTAAAATCATATCGTAATTCCTAAATAAATCGATATCGAAATTAATTATTTAATATCATCCTTAAATAAAAATCCCGAAGTAATTAATTTCGCGTATAGTTTTCCCGTTATCGTAAGCAAATTCTTAACCTTTGGCATCTATTGTTATATATAGTCCTATTTTATATCTTTATAATAATTTAAATTTATTAATTATATTCAGTATAATATAATTTCCGCTTAAAATCCCGTAATCCATTATTACGATATATTAATAGGTTTTAAGTCGTATTTCTAAAATAATAACGTTATTACCGGTTTTATCGTAGCGTTTAAAGCTTTTTTAAAAATTCTCTTTTATTTTTCTATATTTCGTCATTCTGCGACCTTTTTATAAGTAACCTTTTTCTTTTAATTCCTTTTCGAATTTATCGAATTTTATCTGTATTTTTACATTTAATGCGTTAAATTGTTGTATTTATCGTTATTACCTACATGTTATTCCTTTAAACTATATGAATTATTATCGATTTTGCTATAGCTTTTTTCTTATTAAATAAATTATTTTTTATAGTTTCGACCGCATCCCATTTTGCGTTATATTAATTATCGTTCCAAAATTTGCCTATAAACTAATATATCTTTTCCTTAATAATTTTCCTTTTATAAAGATTTATAATAGCTTTTTAGCAGTATTTATTTACTGTATGTTAAATTATTTCTTTTGTTTAACAATTATATTAGTCGTAATAATAAACAGGATTTTCTTACGGGCATTACTTTTTTTCGAGCTAGCTGTTTACTTTTGCAAATTGGCGAATATTATTTTCTGGGGTTATGGATCGAAAATATCGATAATTTTATTTATCGTTTTTGTTATTTTCGGTTTAGTTCGAAAAATCGAATTTTTTATAATATATATGGGTAATTTCTCCGTAAATACGTTATTTTTATTTTTCGTAATCGCGATAGTTTCGTTGTCGGCAATATATAACATATATTTTGTCGTATCGGTCAAAAGTTCCGGGGCAGATTTTTTCTATTTAATCCTGATGCTTTCGTAACCATTCTTATAATGCTTCCTGCTGTATTCTTGCCTTATCGTGATCAGGACCCCATTTTGGAAGTTGTGGCTGCGCCTGCGGCGCAGCTGTCGTAGCCACAGCTATAGCTTTTGATCAAGAAATATCTGTTAGGATTCAATATATTAGCTAAACTCCTTTAAGAATAATACCTACAAAAATAACAAAACCTCTAAAATAAGGCCTAATAACAGGTTGTGATTCTTTCGTTTTATTTTGTACGCTTTTATACAAATTCGCAAAAATTATTATAATTAATTTTAATAATATATATTAATTACGAAACTTTTAAAATTTAAACTTATATAATTTAACCCAAAATTAACCTCTTTATTTCTTAATATAATAATGGTTTTAATTAATACGAAAGAAAAGTTATTTTAATAAAAAAATAACCTAAAATCCTAATTAATATATATTATAACCTTTTATCCCCTTTAATTAATATAATAATAATATAACCTTATAAGCCAAAATAATAATTTATAAAACTTAAAATCGGCCGTAATAAACCCCGAAATAATTTTTTTAATTAACTAAGTACAGATCATATATTTAAAAGTTTTAAGTAAATATCTTAAACTTTTCAATATTTAATGTTTTAAAACGAAAGGTTTATTTTGAATTAATACCTTTAATAGTTTTTTGCTAATATAAACGTAATTAACCTATATATTAATATTATATGTTCGGCCGATAACGTTATAAAAACTTTATATTGTGGGTTTATGCGCCTTATATTAAATATTAAATTTAATAAATAAAGCGATATTTTACGAAAGAAATAAATTAATATAATATACAATTTACTTTTCAAAAAATTGTATTTGTCTTATTATTAAAATATATTTCGGGGACTTTTTAATTATTATTTAAATCGTATTATTAATTAAATTAACAAAAAAAATATCTCTTTATATTAACCATTCTATATTTTATCTTTATTTGAATATTTGTAAATATAAAAAAGCTTAATTTAAAAATATGCGATTATTTAATAGCCGGATAATATAACCATAATATTTTTGATTTTCAATAAATATTAAATAATTAATTCTAAATTATTATATTAAATTTTGTTTTCGAATAACGATATAATTTGGTTATTATCGACGAAATATATTTATTATCGAAAAAAAAAATTTTTAGCTTAAATATATTAATATCCGTAATTCACGTTTGGTGTTTTTGCTTATATGTATTAATTTAGATATATAATAATTATTAGCAATATTAGAAAGAAATATATTACGAAATACGGCAATTTTCGTTAAATTAACAGCTTAATTGAATATATTTATAAGGCAAAAATTTAATATTTTAATTTTAACTTTTCCGAAATTAATATTATTTTTTTATGTCTAAGAAGTAACGTTTAAGTTGAAAATATTTAAATTGTTTAATAATTAATATATCCGGATTATTAAATAATATTTTTTTAATTTGATATAATAACTTGTATTTTATTATTAAAATTGTTATTTATATTAATAATAAAACGAAAATCATAAATATCCGTAAGTACTTAATCAGAATTATAATAAACCGGGAGTATTTATCGAAAACTATAAAAATATTATTAAGTTTTATAATTCCGAAATACTTTATAAAACCCAAATTTAAATATATAATAATATAAAATCATCGAATAATCTTATTTATATTATTATATTTATTATTGTTTTTAAATTATATATAAATATCCTAAATATTAATTAAATAACATAATAAAATATATTATAAATTCTTTTAATTAAAAATATATAATAATAATTTAATTATACAGTTTATAATTATAAACGATAAAACATAATTAACTATAAATAAATTATATTATTCGCATTTTATTAAACGTTTAATAAATATTAAATTAAGTTATTTATGTAAAAAACTTTTAAACAATGAAAAAAATTTAGGCCCGGTAAATTAAAAATCATATTACCGATAAAAATATAAAAATCGTAATAAAAATTAACGTAACGAATTCGGATAATAAAAAAGACGATATGGAATTTATCATAAATAATCCCGATTAAAACGAAATAATTATCGAATTTTAATTTTAATTTTCGGCTAATTAAAATATTATTTTTACATTTCCGAAAAAAATAATTTTAATTTACGGTACCAAATAAAAATAAAGCTTTAATAATACGTATTATTTAACAGCAAATATATACATAAGGCGATTTTAATATATTCAAAAAAAATGAAATTATTATGTTAGAAAAATCGTACTAACTTAATTCCGGCTAATTTTTATTATAATATATATACGCTTAATTTTTTTTTATATATCCGGACCTTTAAATTCGAAAGTATTTACGTAAAAATAATTAAAAACCGGTTCGGTAAAAATAATTACTTTATTAATAATAAAATCTTAATATAAATAATAAGCGAATAAAGTATTTTTTATAGCGTTATTTTTATTTAGCAATAAAAAACAAAATAAATATTTATTTTTATTACATTTAAACAAGTTTTATTTAATAAATTTCTAAATAAATTAAATAAAATTAAAAGTTTATATATAATTTAAAATATAATCGAATTAATTAAGGCTGTTCCCGGTTTTAATAAATAATAATATTAAGATATTTTAAAAACCCGCTTATTTTTTGTGTTATATATAATATACGAAAAAGTTATATTTTCGATTTTACAGAAAATATAAATAATTTTCCGTAAATAACGAAATTCGTTTAATTAAAATTAAAGGCGCCATATTTCTATATTATAAACTAATTTATATAAATTACAAAGTATTATTATCTTATAAATTTAATAAATATGAAAAGAAATTGTTTTAAATTACGTTCAATTGTGATGAAAATATATTATATACGGGTATTTAATTTAAAGTAATAATTAATAATTTAATACTAATTTTAATAATTTAAATGTTAAATAAATATATAATTTATATATTTTTGTAATTTAAAAGTATAATTTCGATTATAACAACGTTTATATTTATATATGTAATTTATAACGTATAAAATAATTTTAATTGAAAATTTATTTCGTTTTTTTATTTATAATGTCGGCGTAAAACTTATTATTTTTAAATATTTTTAACTCTTTAGACTTATCCTCGTTACTGTATTTATATTTGCATACTTTATTTGCTTTTATATCGTTACCGGAATCGCCAGCACCGCCAAAATATAAGAATCCGCAATTCGACGTTATGAATAATATATTAAAAAAAGAAAACAAAATAATAATTTCTATCAAAAGTATGGAATTACGGGTTAAAAATAAACGGTATTTATTAAATAATAATATTAATAATAAATTAAACAATAATTATAATAATAAGTTAAAAAATAAAAAACGAAATTTTGCCAATTTTAATAAAAGCTAATAATAAAAAACGCGTTTAATTTTGGCGTAACGTCATAATTATAAAACGCAATAATTATAAATATTTATATAATATTAATTACAATTATTAATATATTATTTACTTATTAAACTTATTATTTTTATTAATTTTTAACTTTTTAACCTTTATATAAAATATGAATTTATTTTAATCCGGATAATGTATATATTATAATAAATATATCATGAATTTTTTTAATTAGGAAAATTAACGGAATTTTCAATTGTGTAATTCGAATTATAATTTATTATGCTTATTAGCAAATTATTTTCTTAATTTATAACCGTTAATTTATAATACCGAATTAATAATTTTTCAATCTTATTTTCCGGGTTTTTTTAAATTCGTTATATTAGTTTTTAAAATATTTTTATTATTTTTTAATTTTTACGGAATTTTGGTTCGGGTTAAATAATTAAGGTAAAAAATCAATTATACGGATAAATAAATAATATAAATAAATTTTCGCCAATATCAAAAAGGTTATTTTTTTATTATTAGGATAATTATTCCGGCGTCCGTTTTCCTTTAAATATTAATTCGAAATAATTAAAATCTCGGGTTTCCAGTAAAGTTTTATTAATTACGTTTTATTACTTTTTTTTATAATTAAAATTAATATCTGTCAGCGTACGGTCCTAATTAATATTTTTCGAAACCGTCCGTATACCTTATCGTTATTTTGTTAAAGATTTTGGTAATTATTTCTTTTTCGAACTGGGGCTTTTTAGTTCTTTAAGTAAAAGTCGACGGCCGGATTTAGCTTTTTTCTTTTTGCCGCATTTTCCCTTTGTCGGCGTAACTAAATCCCCGGTTAGTTCTAAAGATTTCTTTATTTCTTCCTCGGCTGGTTCTAAAAATTCCTTTATATTAAAATTTTATATAAATATAATAATAATCGGATATTTCGGGTAACCGCCGAAATCCTTAATATAAATACCGAATATGGCCTAATATTGAAAAATTTAATTATTATACAAAATTATTTTTCGGTAATTCATTACCTATAAGTACGGATTTTCTTTTGCTTAATATACTAAAAATAACGTTTAGAAAATATATATTATAAAATATATTGTAATTCTATATTTTTTTTAATCTGAATTATAAAATTATTATAACTTGTAAATTCACGAAGACGGCTAACGGCTCGAATTATACGGTTTTTTAAAAAGTATGTACTGTTTAAGTTTGTAATATAAAGAATATTTTTTTCGTAATTTTAAAAACTTATTATTTAATAATTTATATTATCCGGATTAATAATTTTATTATTATATTTTAATATAAGGAAAAAATATAATATTGCATATTATATTGTAAGGTTTTCAGGGTTTAAGAAAAGTAAAATTTAAAAATTATTAAAATACATAAATATATTTTTTTTATTAATTTTATATGAGTTATATATATATATTTAATGTCCCGTGATATTTATTTAAATATTATATCGAAATTAGAGTAAATAAAATATATATTAATATATATAATATATGGTAAATAATTTACGTTTTTAATATATAATAATAAAATCCATTTTATAAAAACCTTATAATATTAGGATTTTGTCGAATAATTATTTAATTTAAAGAATGTTTATTTTATAAATTGGAATAAAATTTAATATAACAGTACATATAATAAAAAATAAAATATTGAAAATAATGCCGTAATTAATATAATTTGCATTAAAAATTAACTTAATATTATTTCGAATTTTATATATATATTAATATTTTATTAAATCGCCATATATTTCCTAAATACGATAACCGTATTTTATTATATTCAATAATAATATTATTATTATAATAATTATATAATATTAAATATATATAAATAAATAATTATAATTAAAACATTTATTAATATTATAAATTTACAGATATAAATTCGGCTTATTTAAAATTAAGAGTATAAATAAAAAATATAAAATGGAATAAATAAAATAATATTTATATATTAAATAATTATTAAATATATTAATATAAAATAAATAACAACTTTTAATATACGAATAGAATTTACGGATAATTAATAAATTATAAAATTATCTCAAGGTAATATATATAATTCATATTAAAATATATATCAATTTCAAATTGATATAATTATAAATATATAAATAATTAAATTTCTATTAATTATTAAATATAAATAAAAACAAATTAACGTTATTTTTTATAACACAATAATACTATATAAAGAAAAAAACCTAATAATTATATATAAATTATACGAAGTATATATTGTATTATAAATTGTTTAATATAATAAATAAAATTATTTTAATTATATATATATCAAATATAATTATCATAATTATTTGATATATAAGTAATATTATTGATTTAATTATAATATTTTATAATTCTAAATATGTATTATATTTTAATATATAAAATTATGTTATTTATATTATAATAATTATTAATTAATTTGTATTGTACTTACTGTCTCAAATTTATAATATAATATATAGTTATATGTATTTTACGATATTATAAAAACAAAATAAATTTCTTGCTAATATAATACAGGTAATTTCCGTTATAATTTCCGATAATATATTTCAAACAAATTTAAAAAACCTTATTCGCCCGGTTAAAAAAGTTAAAATCGTTAATAATATCCCCGAAAAATAACTTATTTCTAAAAAATAACCTACTCCCAAAAAATAACATTAAGAACGGGTAATAAAATCTCGGACCCAAAAATAGCCGGAACCGGTACCAAAATAACTTATAATAAGGCGAAACCGACGACGTAATCCCGATCAAAATATTTTCTTATTAATTAAATAATATTTAATTATTGCAAAATATAGGATATTTCTTACGGAAAATATATATTATATGTAACCGATTCCAAATATTAGGTATATGTTATAAAATTATATTAATATAGCGGAAAACTAGAAAAAAATAAATACCTTATATTTTAATATTAATGCAAATATATATTAATTAAAAAATCTTATATTTATTGGCAATTTATAAAATCGGTAATATTACGAAAAACCTATATTATTAATAAAACCTTTTATTATATAAAAACACGGTATTTATATAAAAATTAAATATTAATAATATAATTCGGGATATTTTCCGTAATAATAACCGGCAGAATAAAATTTATATTATAACGGATTATGCCGGCCTCATAAGTTATTAAATTATTATATTAATTACGAACCCTTAATTAATTACGGTTTTCATAATATAAGAAAAGAATTATATAGACCGAATATTATAAAAATAATATAAAAAAGGTTAATAATTTTATAACCCGGGCCGTTTAGTTAAAAACTATATATTATATAATTATTTTACAAATATTATAATTTACGGAATTATACGAATAATAAATATGCAAATTACGTATAAAACGTAACAAAAAATCTTTCTATGAGATTTCCAAATATTTGATATTATTATATAATTTAAATAAAACTTTTTAAAAGAATTTAAACGTAAATATTGCGTTTAAAATTAACAAAGTTTTGGGATTTAAAAAGGTAAAAAAAGTTATTAATATATAAATTATAATAACGCGAAAAGAAAGGTAAAATAAGAAGGAAAAGGTTTAGAAAGTATTTAAAAAATATTAATTAATAAATTAATTATAAACGGAATATACCGATTAACCCGACATTATGCATTATATTTCGTTATAAATAATACGATGTTTTTATATAAATTTACCAAAAATAAAATATTTAAATACAATATAATGAATTGACATTACGTAAATTATAAATTTAATGATTTATATAAATTTTATTAATAATTATGCTATATATTATATTATAAAATATTATCTTTTTGTTTACGGTTTTATTACGGGGAATACATAAATTGCGTTAATATAATAATTAAATACTCGTAATAATATATAAAATAATTCCGAAATTAATTATTTAAAATTACTTAAATAATAGATTTATATTAAAATTAAAATTAGAATTAAAATATAAACATTATATTATTTATATGAAAATATATTATAAAATAACAAGAATTAAAAATGTATATTAACGGTTTGTTTTTATCCGATAAATTCTTATTTTATTTATCCGATAATAATAATAATAACAATAATAAATCGCTTTAATTAAAATTATTAATTAAATTATCGGTAATTTATATTATATGATCATAATTCTTTTCCGTATACAAGATATTACGGTAGTTTTAAACCAAATTATCTTTAACAAATTTAATACCAAAAGATTTTCAAATAATTACGTTAAAGCTATTTATAAATTAATTTTCGTTTTTTACCGTATTTAGCTAATTAAACTTACTAATATTATTAATAATAGGTACGGTATTATTAAAATTAACAAACTTAATTTTTACAGTTTTACGGCCTGTAGCCAAAATATTTTCGGATTTTTAGTTATCCTTTTTAATCCGAAATAAATATCCCTGAATAAACCACAAATTCCAAAATACAAAATAGATACGTTTAAGGATTTCGTTACGAAAATCCTAAATAATATAATATTTATTTCGTAAAAAAATATAACGGTTATAAAATTCGTATTATAAAGATATACGTTATTTAACTAAAAGTAAATTTCGGAAAAAATAATATTAATATTATATATCTTATTTTCTGATTAACGGAATTCGCCAATAAGTTACAAATTATAATATTCCTTTCTTCGATTAAAAAGTTTTTAGATCTTTTTCATAAATTTTATTAAAATCAAATTAAATATTAAAATCAAATTAATAAAACTTTAATTTAATATTACAAAACATAATATTTAATCGAAATATAATATTTTTTTACCATAATGAAAGTAACCGACCTTATAAAAAGATAATAATATTAATATTAGTTACTTAATATAATTAATATCGTTATATCGTATAATATATTATAAGCATAAATAAATTTAAGCTTTTCTAAAAAGTAATAATAATTTGGTAATCTTTCATTAATGAAAACGGTATTAATGGATAATGAATTATTATTTTTAATAAAATTAAAAGAATTATTACTTTATAAAATATCGGCTGTATTAAGAATATTTCCGGCTTATAATTATTTAATAAAAACGTTTTATTCGGTATAATTTAATTAAAATTACGTTATTTAATAAATAATATAAATATATTATATTTCCGAATTGAAAAATTAAAATATACACTAATTATCCGTTAAATTATTTATATTATTAAATAACATAGTATTAATAAATAATAATAGAAAGTTTTCGTTAAAAAGTCTTTATTTATTAATACGTTTTAATTAAGATTTTATAATATTTCCCTTATTTATCCCGCTTAAATTAAATATTTAAAACCTATATTATACGTAATAAATTTAAATTCGGCGAAGGTTAACCCAAAATATATATATTTTATAAATTCGATAAATTCGGTTTTGGAAAAAAGTTTTTTAATCGAAATATTCCGGAAAACTCCATATATATTAAATATTTTATTATAAGTAATTCTTATTATATATATAATTTTTATAAAAATAACGTAAATATGAAAATATTATATATATAAGAAATAAAAGCTTTAAAGAAATAGAATTTCGGTAATATTTAATATAATTACATTATTTTATTCAACAATTAATAATTTAATTTTAAATTTATTTATATTTTATACGTCCCGGTTATATTATTAGATTAATAAGTATATATAATTATAAACAGGAAATTTATTTACATATAAAATAAACCAAAAATAAAAAAATACCGTTTTTTATTATATAAATTAATTATTTCAATTTAATTAACTTATATTTTCCTAATAATACTAATTATTTTTTAATATCTATATATAAGATAAAAATATTTCAAAAACCAATAAAATTATTTTCATTAAATTTATATATTTTTTAAAACAATTTTTAATAATCGTTATAAATACTGTCGATAGTACTTTCGTTTTCGTTAATTGCATTTAACGAAATTAAACGGCATTTATTATACGATATATATTTTAATTTAAAGAAAACCGGAAAATGTTTATTTATTACGTTTATAAAATATATTAATAAAAGCCGGAAATAAAATTCGGATAATATTAATTACGAATTAACAAAAAATATTAGGCGGTATTAAATATTATTATAACGTTTTATAAAATTATTTTGTTTTATAATATTAATTAAATCTGAATAAGAAGTATTTTAATTTTTTTAAAAAGAAATACGGCTGTAATAACGGATAAAAATAAAACTAATATTCCATATAATGGTACCGTATTAAAACAGTATATTACAAATATAAATTCAAATTTTACAATTATTGTATTAAAATATAATATTATATTATTGCATTTAATTATAAAACGTAATTTATTTTAATTAAAATTATATTATTATAAAGGAATTATTACGGTTACCTTAATTCTTTTTATTAACAAAATATCTTTTTATTTAACGCCTAATAATTTTCGTAAATATTTAGTTTTTTTAATATATTAATATTATTTTACAATAAATTCAAAAATAATAAAAACTTATTTAATAAATAGGTTAAATAAGTGCTATTAATTGTGAAAATTATTTTAATTATAATAATTAAAATTATAAAAAAGAATACATAAAAATATTTAAATCGTTATTATTATAAAGGTATTTCGTTTTCTGTTTTAAGTTATATAATTATTATTTTTCTTTAAATATATAATTAATTAATTAAACAATTTAAATTAATTAAAAACAAACGTTTTTATAAAACGTTAACTTTCGTCCAAAATAATATAAATTACGTTAATTTCAAATAATAACTTTTCCGGCAGACGGCAAAATTTAAGCTTTTTTACTAAAATTATAAATTTATCGTATAATATATTATAATATTTATACATAACGAGATTTTAATTGATAATTCGGCTTAAATCGTTATATAAAATCTAATTACGTATAAAATTTTTAAACGTTATGTTAATTTCTTTTATATTAATGCCAGAAATTTAAGGTATACGTACGTATATTTTGTTTCAAGGGCGTAACTCAATAAAATTAAAAAATTCGGATTTATCGTATTTTGAAAAAGAAAACAATAACGTAATAGGTTCGAGCTATAATTATTATACGTATTAATGTTTAAAAATAACACATAGGTTTTAATTAAAAGTATCGTAATATTAATAATAAGCCATAATTAATGTAATTATATATATATATATATATATATATATATTTTTACAGAAATATATTATTATTAAATTATTACGGAGTTTTGTTTTTTTTTAAAAAACAAATGTATTAAACGAAACCGTTTTTACGTAACTATAACTTAGGCTTCGCTGGCTCGTTACGGGGATTTGGGATTTGATTGGTTAATATTTAGCGTTATGGAGCGGTATTTGAGTAACTTTAAAGAAATTGCAAAAACGAGCCAGAGAGGCCTGAGCTAGCTGAGGTAACTGTATTCGCGATACTTGTTGAACAAGTTTCTTAGCTTCGCGTATTTTTCGTCGAATTTCTTATCGTAATTGTCCTTATTGGACCTTTCGCTATGGGGAACCTAGTACATACTTAGACTGAATTATATTAATAAATTTACCTCCATTATTTTGCTTCTTTCTGGATTATTTTTCGGATATTGGTTTCTAAGTATCCTAACGGGGTTTTTTAGGTGCCTTATGTCACAATACCTTATGTTTCATTTTATTATAATTAACGTATTTAACCTGGTTCCAGTTTTTCTTATAAATAACCTTTAGTTTTATAAATTTTAATTCTGTACTGTAAAAAGTATTATCACTTCGAAAAACGTTGATATTGGCCGTATATCGAAATTTGTTATCGTTTTTCTCTTTAATGCCTTTAATACGTTAAACGTATTATCGGTTATTAATCTTAACTCTTATAACGATATAATCCGATAAATAATTAGGCCGATTAAGTTTAAAATTTTTCTTTTATATTTCCTTTTTCAGATTATTAAAAAACTTAATTATTAATAATTTTTGTCCAGAATTGAATTTAAATATTAACTAAACAAATATACTGTTATAATTAAATACCGAATTTTTGTCGTAATTACTAAATTTATATTTCGGCTTTTATTTTTTCGTTTCTTATTTCGAAAACTTTCGTTAATACTTATTCGAATTGCTTATAATCGTTATATATTTGTGTAATTTTCGGGTTTCGTTTTTGGACTAGCAAAATAATATACTTTTTTATAGTAAGTTCGAACTAAATAACTATATTTTTAATAAGTTGTCAGAATGTAAATTTAATTCGTATAATAGGTATAATTAATCGAATAATAAAATACCTAAAATATATTCGGTATTAAATTAAAAATAATTATAATTTAATTAAGGTTTTATTAATAAACTTTAATTTAAAAATCTTAAAAACCTTTTTAAATTTCATAATAAAATTCAGTTAAATTACTTAGCTCGTTCGAAAAAAGTTTCCGGTTTCGAGAACTTTCTTTTTTCTTAAATTTCTCATAGACGGCTTAAAAGGATATCGTAAAGTTATTGTTATTTTCTCAAGCTGAAAAATGCGTTCGTTTATAACATCTCGACATCAAAGAGTTTTTTCGCGAAAAAAACGAGATTAGTCCTTTTCTTTCTCGGATTCCATTTCGGTATCCGAGTTATTAAGGATTCGGTAAACGAGCTGTTCGAATTGCTTATTAGTAAATATAATGTTGATAATATTGCTCAAAATCTAACAGTATTACTAAATAAAAGCTTATAACGTATAACGGCTAAACAATTTAACCAATTATTAAACCTTAATCGTACGGGTTTATATTAATAAAAATATCGTAAAACTTTGTAATAATAAAATAATTATATCATTTAATATCAAAGATGCAAAAGTTGTATTACAAACGATTAATATTAATAAATATTACAAGCTGAAATTATCTAAACTATAGAAATAATAAACATATTATATTTAGTTTTTTTTACCTTATTAATCCTAGCTTTACGAGCTTTACGCTAGATCCTGTCGAGCCATCACGTGACTCGACTCATATGGCTTACTAACTTTCTATTACGACCGTTTCCGAGACCTTAGCCCGTTAGATCGTAACATAAACGTATTACCGTAACTGGATATTAATCCCTTTTATTATAATTGTTAGATTTGTATTTTGGCCTTTATTTTTTTTCGTTTACTATTTCGAAAGTCCTTATTAATATTTACTTAAATTATTCGTAATTATGATACATTCGCATTATTTTCTAATATCGTTTTTCAATTAGTAAAACAACGTATTTTGGCATAACGGGTTGGAACTAAATAACCGCATTTCCGATATATCGTCCGATTATGAATTCGATTCGTATAATAGATATAATTAATCGAATAGGAAAATACCCGCAATATATTCGGTATTAAATTAAGAATAATAATAACTTAGTTAAGATTTTGTCGAAAAATTCTAGTTTAAGAGGTTTAAGGATTTTTTCTCGTTTCTTGGTAAAACTTCACTAGATAATTTGATTTGTTCCAAAAAGCTTTTTAGTTTTAAAAGTTTTTCCTTTTTTCTTAAGTTTTTTATAAGTAGTTTAAAAGGACGTTATAAGGTTATGATTGTCCTTTTTAAATTAAAGGATGCGTTTATTTATAGTATTTAGGCGTCGAAAAACTTCTTTACGAGAAAACGAGGTTGCTTTTTTTTAAATTCTATTCCGGTATCCAGGTAGATTATCGAAGATCTGGTATATAAGCTATTCGAGTTGTTTGCTAATAAATATAATGTCGGCGATATTGCTCAAAGTTTAACGGTATTATTAAATAAAAGTTTGCAACGTATAATGGCGAGATAATTTAACCAATTATTAAACTTAAGTCGTACGGGTTTATGTTGATAAAAATATCGTAAAAATCTAAGCAGTAAATACAGAATGGTGTTACGTCTCGTAATATCAAAGGTATCTTAGGTAACAAACTATTATTATAAACGATTAATATTAATAAGTATTGCAAGCTAATATTATCTAAATTATAAAAGTAACGAACGTATATATCCTATATCGGCTTACTAGTTTACCATCAGTAAGTTGGTGATCCGGCTCGCTGGCTCACTACTAGTAAGTTGGTGATCTATCACGTAACTTGACCCGCTGTCTTTTTTTGACTTGTTTTGTTGGAGATCGTTTCTAGAGACCGTAGCCCGTTTAGGTCGTAATAATTATAGATATAAGTAGCATTTTAAAAAGAAAGTGGAGACGAAATTACCAGAACATAATAAATAGAATTACGAAATAATTCTTAAAAAAGATTCATTAATAAAGTTTTACAACATTTATAATCTTAATGGAAATAAATTACGAATTTTTAGAGAATATCTAGAAAATCGATTACAAAAAGAATAGATTTAACTTTTGAAATTATCAGCGGAATAACTTATATTTTTCGCTTTTAACAAATTAAGGAATTACGACTTTTAGTTAATTATCTATAATTAAATAATATGATTATTAAAGATCCAATATTATTCTCTTTAATTACGGAAATAAAAACCCTATGTTATAAAACTAAATAATTTATAATATTTAATTTTAAAAATAAATATAACTTTACTAAAATTAAGAAAATATACGAATAAAAAATAATTTTCAAAACTATATACAAATTATTTAAATACTTACTTGTATTAATAACTTTTGCGAACGTATTAATCGGTTTTTAACGAATAATTCATTATGTATTACGAAAATACCTTAAAACTTTTGTTATTTAGTACCTTAACGATATTCTTATCGTTTTTAAGACGAAAAAGATATATATAAAATATGTATATAAAGTTTTTAAAATTTTACAAAATATAAGATTATTATTTAATATAAAAAACATTAATTTTATGAACAAAAGATGGAATAACTAGAATATATTATTACTCTAAACTATATTAAAATAAACCTTAGAATATTAGTATAATTATTAAATCACAAATGCTAACAATAAATAAAAAGGTACAGGCATTTATTGAATTCGCTAATTACAACGAAAAGTTTATTCGAAACTTTAACAGTATTATTATACCCTTAATTAACTTTATTAAAAAAAGAATTTATTTAAACGCTATATTTAACAAAGACGTTCTAAAAAGTCAAAAATGCGATTACGAACAACTTAATCTTAATTATATATAGTTTAATATAGTTTGTTAAATTAAAAACCGATACGTGGAATTACAGATTAAACGTAATAATCGGATAACGAAACAATTACAGCAAAGTGCACTTTCTTGCATATTTTTTATATAAATTAAAAAAGTCGAATTTAATTAAGATATCCCGGGTAAAGAATTTATGACTATAATTATAGCATTTTGAAAATTTAAATGTTTTCTTAAAGAAAATTTTTATTAGGTTAAGGTTTACACGGATTATCAAAATCTTACCGGTTTTATTATAACTACAAAACTTATAGAACGATAATTATAATACGCGAAACAAATAGCGAACTTCGACTTTATTATTTACAAAAAGAGCTTAGAAAATAGCGGAATAAATACTCTAAACAGGCGACTAAATCATAAAGAAATTAGGCAAAATTAAGTATATAATTTTCAATATTACGTTAAAAAAACTTATATTTACAACAAATTACGACGCTACGGGCTAGACTATACGACATATATAAAGAAATTAAAAAATATAATAACAAATTACTAAATAACGAAAAAGGAAAAATTATAGAATTTAGAAAAATACGAAATAAATTTAATACGCTCAATATATAATTATTAATTACACGAATATCTAAAAATTTAAAAAATGTTAAAACGACTTTAACAAATATATTTTTTTAAAATAAAATTAATAATGAAAAATGTATAAAGTAATATAATTTTTATAATAAAGCTAAGATACAACGATATAAACCTCATAGAAAATTACAACTATTACGAGTTTTAAAAAAAACTATAAAATTCGATTATTATAGATTTTATTGTCAAATATTTTTATTCGAAAATCCCAAGACGGAAATACACAAAGATAATATTTTCGTTATCGTTAATAAATTTATAATGTTTTATTATATTTTACTTCAATAAAAAGATACTAATATAAAATAAATATATATATGTATATATATTTTAAGAGCATCTTTAATATTTACGGATTATTATACGAAATTGTCCTAAAAATTACGTTTGCTTTAAATGTTTAGCTAAGTTTTATATTGCAAATTAATTTAAATCACAAATTATTTAATGTATTTAAATCTTAAACGGATGAATATTTTAAACGGTTAAATTAAATGCTAAAAACGCATTTATGATATTATTGTCACAGTTCCAAGTAGCACCGAGTAGATATATAGAGCAGAACAAGGCGGTCAGGACTCGACCTGACAACGTTCCACTTTTAGTGATGTAATAGCTAGACTCTTGTTCTTCTGTGCCATAACAATTATATTAGTTATGAATAATTAACTATTTAAAAAGTTTTTATTACATTAATGATTTGTAATATTAATTATTATGAAAATATTAAAACAATTTTAATATATGGAAAATTTAATTTATAGGAGATATTTACAAAAACGCTGGTAATAAACCTATTAATGTTAAAGTAATTCTTATATTAAAATAAATAAAGTAATTACAATCATTATATTAAAAAGTACAAACGAAATTAGAATTCGTACCTAATTAAATAGGCAAATATTATGACGAAAAATAGTTAAAAAAATAGGTTTTCGAAAACGGAGATATAAGTTAAATTATTATTTAAAATATTTAAATAAAAAACGCAGTTAAAATTTCGATTTTAAATATATCGATCTGTATAAAATTATTAAAAAAGGATTCAAAAAATATCAATTAAAATTCTTATTAAATGTTAAATTCTATTCAAATTTCTATATTTTCTCACTTAAATTAATAGCAAATATAATCACAATGTATACAACATAGGATAATATGAAAATAGAAACTTATATAATATAATAAATAGAAAAAATATTTAATATAAAAATGGAAAATAATTTTACATAATACCTGATCAAATGAAAAAAATATCTAAATTCTAAAAACATCTAGAAATTAGCCAAAAATCTTATAAATATCTAACGTTTATTAAAAGATTTTTATTAGCAGCGGCAGAATTACTGGAAAGAATAATATCTCAGTTAGCGTTTTAAAAGACCAATTAGTATTACTAATATCGAACTAGTTTACAGGACCAGCAAAAGAACTAATGCAGCTATAAAGGCCTCGTTGTTAGCCTACTTCTAGCGTTTTTGTTCCTTTAACTTCTTTAATAATTGCTGCTTTTTTTGCATTATATTTATTTATTTTTAAACGAAAAAACGTTTTTTGTTTACAAAAACAGATTAAACGTGCAATAACTTTATTTATCTTTTGTTAATAACGTACTACACAAGTGAGCTGGATATAAAAATAAGCTGGACACTTTTTTCAACATTCCTATTATCCAACTTTAACTACCCAACCTTTAATACAAAACAACCTCCAAAAACGTTAACTGAATACGCGACGGTTGTCAACGGTATTTCCGAGTTATATATATGCGCGTTTTCTTATCCAGGCTTAAAATGCCAATAGTCGACGGTTGGTTATCGTCGAAGGTCAGGACGGGAAACAGGACGCGCTCGAATTGATATTATGTCCAATTCGCGAATATGAACGCCGACCGAATGCAGGACGATTGTCGACGGTATTCTCGATCTATATATGTATACGTTTTGTTTTCTTTTTGCGTTATGCTGAATTAATTCGAATTTCTTATAACGATTGTCATAACATTCTAAAAAGTGTCCAGCTTAATTGTGTGTGTCCAGCTCACTTATATAGTACGTTAACGTTTTTTTATAAAAACTTTTTCCCGTTTTAAGTGTTAATTTCCGATAGAAGCATTTTTAATTAAAAAAAGAAAATGCCGTTCCCAACATAAACAAAACTGCATTTAATATAAGCTTTGTACTTAAAAACATTTTCCATTATTTCCTATTTTTAGCCGTTAAAAAATACAAAAAGTACGGCATAATCTCAAAACTAAATTCGTTAAAAATAAGAAAAAAGTTTTAATAACGAACGAAAAAATATAGAACATGACGACGAATTTTAGTAATACGTACTAATATCTTAAGGGAATAAGCTGAACTTATTGGCAAAAAAAGATAATTTTAAGGGCAAGATTTTGGAAAAAAAAGAGATCGTATTATAACCTAACTAGACTTGGTCTTCAAAAACGATTAAGCGTAGATCAGAAACTACGTCCAGGTTATATAACTAATGCTGAGCAGAAATTTATTAAGTACGAATAATCAGTATTAAACACTCGTTTAACAAGGTTTTATTAAGCAAAAACGAATAATAACAATAAAAACAAGATGTATTGAATTAGGGTAAGGAGAATTGATTTTGATTAATGCGGACAACTATTTTATATCACGGTACGGAATGAGATTATCGAAAAATAAAAAACTAAATCCGATTATATTAATGGTGTTAAACCTTAATAACTAAAAATAACAGAAGATATGCTAAATAATAATAATCGCAGATAATACCTAGGGGTTAAACCCATGGCAAAAAAGAACTTCTTAATATACATGCGAAATTCGGGCTTTTTAATCAGCCGAGCCTGATTATAAGTATAATACCCCGCTTTATTTTAAGCTTCCTTTCTTACTATAAAAAACGTCCCCGTTTTGTTGTAAAAAATAACAATAACCTAACGCCATAACAAATATACTGTATTTATGTCCTTATTAATTAATCCTTCCTCTTTCGACGTAATGTATCTTTTAACATTCTTAGTTCAGGATTCCGACTTTGTTTTTAACCAACTTTTTGCATTAAAAAACTTTTTCCCTGTCTTTCTATACTTTATTTTTCAATTATTAATTGCTAATTAATTGCTTATATTTTTTCCAGCCTGGCTATCCTGAGACAAAATAAGATTTTGGTCGTTTCTTAACAGTTTAATATATATTTCCCACTTATTAATATAAGGTTTTGTAAGTTCCTGCCAGTATTTCTCTGACACGTTAATTATTTATTAACAAACAAAATATATATTCCGCTTTAATGATATTATATAATTTAGACGTTAATGTAAGGGTATTTCGGGGTTAACGAAATATACGAATATCCTAGTTAGAAAATAAAGGAAAATCCGAGAGGTTTTCAGAAATAAATAACGGCCGTTTGCCAGGCCAAAATCCTTTAGGTATGTTTTTGTTCTAATATCTATTATATAAACCCAGGTACGCCCTAATTTCTTATTTTATCCTTTTAACCAATTATTATTTCTTATTTAAAGTCGGCTTTTTTATTCCTTATAAACGAAATTCCCGTATAATAATATAAAATAAGTAAGTTATCTAAATACTATATATCCAGCCAAGATAATATTTAAAAATCCTAGTTTTGCTAATACGTATAGATAAATTGTCGGAACCAGCTTAATTTTATCTTTATCGATAAAGTTTTAGTATTTTCCTAATTTGATCGTTTAAAGAGGTATTGTCAAATATTATAAAAGTACGTTTTGATTAAATATGCAAAAGGCTAATTTAATACTTATATCCCTTAGTTTTATTAATACAAATAATATCGTAAATTATCGTTTAAACTTAATTAAAATCCGAATTACGGATAATAACTTTTATTTTTTTATTTAATAACGTATAATATCCTTAGGTAATAAAATAACCGGCTTTGAAAATACATATTAATTTATTTTTTATGGCCCCGTATGAAAATACGTATATTAATACCGTAATATTTTCCGATCGGAGGTATTCTTCGTTAATAATAAGTATAATAATTTTCCAAAATAATGCAGTTACGGCATTATGCCACAAATCCGGATTATTTTCGAAATCTGGTAGCATTTTAAAATAGTTTTAAGAACTATTTCTTCCTTAACTATATAAGGCAATAAATATTAATCAATTAAACTTAACTTTCCGATTAGGACGGAATATATGAATATAAGATAAAATATCGCCATATATTTTTTTTAACATTTTTTCAAATTTTGACGTACCTAAAACCTTAACATTCGTAATCTTACTTAATTTACCAAACCTAAATTAATTTATTTTCTTAGGGTTAAATTCAAAATTAATCCAAGCGAATTTTTTAAATTATTTTTTCAATTACGTCAGTATTATAATATATAAAATAAAATCCGAATATATAATAAATAAAAAATCGTAATAAAGGTAAATAAATATAGGATATAGTTAATAAATTAGGAAATTAATATAATATCGATAGATATTTAATGGCAATAATAAGAAATAACAGTAATTAATCGATATATGTTATTCCTAATTATTTTTTTAAAAAAAATTCTAGTATGCCGAAAAGAATTCCAGAAAACTTTTATTTAATATTATTAAAGAAGGTACCGTACGTTATTGTTATCTCCGATTAATTATTCGCAAACGTTATTATTTTTATATTTTTCCAAGTTTTAACTTTTATAATTCCTTATCTTTTTTTATTAATAATATTGATCTCCTATTTACGTATATCGATACCTGTATTTATATATATTTTTTTTCCTTTTAATACATTTAATCGGTTTATTATAGGCATTTTTAAACCGTTAAAATCTTACAAATATTAAAGTTCTCGTATTAATACGGATCCTAAAAAACTAATTAAGCAAATAAATTATTTTGCAACTAAAAATAATATTTCCGATATTATTAAAAACGGTTAGGTTTAATATAATTAAAATTTCCAAAACTTCGATCGTTTTTCGGCATATCGTCGTCGCATTCTTAAAACCTCAAAATATCCTATATTTGTTAAACCTTTTATTCGTAAAGTAAATAAGCTTTTGGTTTTTTAACTTTAATGCAGCAGTAAATTTCCGATTAACTCCTGCGATATTCGTAAAAGTCAAAATCCCATATATCGTTAAGCTCTTATATCCGAATTTCATCCTTTTTTAGGTATCGATTTCATAATATTGCTAAAAGTGATAATTACTTTTCTTCTGTAACTCCAGTTATAAATAATTTACTTTTGCCCAAACCTTATTATTTTTAACAAAGAATGTAATAATTTATCAAAGGTAATTCGGCAACTTTTCCAATTTTAGGTATCGTCGAGCAGTTCTCTGGGAGTTACCGATTAATAACATTAATACCTAGTATTAATATTAAAAATTCTTCGTTATCCTTAAATTTATCGATTTTTCCTGGTCCAAAAATTATTAACTAATTCCCTGGTTTATTTATTAATATTAGCAAATTAAATCTCCGCCAATATACTTTTTCCATATTCTAATATATAATCGATATTTGAAATAATAATACGGTTATTATGTATATCATTTTCAAATATTTTAAAATATACTATTTTTCTTATCGTAACCTGTTTTATCTTAATTAATAGTAAATATTTTAAAAAAATATATATATTTATTTCGTTTACCTCCGGTCCCGTTATTAGTTAGTTTCTGAAATGGCGAATTACCGATGCCAATTTCTGGGAAATTACTAACGCCTAGTTACCAATTATCAGAGTATTGATTTCCAAAAGTAAACTCGGGATAAAAGCCGTATTTATCGAAATTACCCGCGTTAAATTTTTGGGTTAATTTATAATATATCTTATTAAGGACTTTCGGTACGTAAATAAACTATTTATTTAGGCTTTTGGAATACCTAATCTAGTACTTTACGAACTTTGTGAAAAATGTCATTACGTTTTTAAATTGCCTAAAAACTACAAAATGTTTTTATTTTTCGAATATATATTACTTTTTAATTTCGCAGAAAATACCTATAATAACTTTATCGAGTCGATTAATAAACATAATTATATACTTAAATATAATTATTTTAAGGATTTTCCAACGTATTTTACAACAAGCCCGTAAATTAAATTAAATAATTATAAATTAAACTGCAAAGTTCTTTACGAATTTAATAACGGTTCCCTTTAATATTTAACTGAAAAAAAGCTTACCGATTCGTATTATATAATTAAAGTTCGTAATATTATAAAACATTCGAATAAATCGTTATCTTAGCTGTTTAACGGTTTTAAAAGTTCGATAAAAATATAAATTAATATCTTCTTTTATATATTAATACTTTGTTAATAACCGTAATAATTTTTTTTCCCGTCCGATTAATTAATTTCGTATGTAATATTTTTATCTATAACTATATAATTTTCGAATTATTTATTTAATATTTGAATTTCAATATTTATCTTAATAGATTTTATGGTTTTAAATTACCAGTTTTCCGGTAATTCGATATTTATATCGTATAACGTTTTGTTCGTAATATTATATGACCGATTACATTCGTTAAGCAATAATTTTATCCAATTATCCTTTTTTAAATTAACCGGTTTCTAATATCTCTTTTTATCCTTAACAAATTGCTTTAGTTTATTAATAAACAAATTCCCTTTAATAATATCTTATTAGTTTATTTAAACGGTAAATACCTTAATTAATTAAATTATTAGTCAGATATAATCCTATTTATTAATATTTTAGCTTTATTTTTTTAGATATATTAATATATCGTAATATATTATAAAATAATATTAAGTTATTAATTTCTAAAGGCCGAATCCTTATTTTATTTTTATCTTTTTAATTAACAAATTAAGTAACCTTATAGCGTTACGTAATGATTACTTTAATTACTTTAATAACGTTATCTGCTTTATGTTTTAACAACTTAATTCTTTATATAATCAAATTTTTTCTTAATATATTAAAATTCTAAATCATAATCCTTTATATCGATATTATAATCTTAATCGGCAAAAGCGCCTTTTAGCCGTATAATAACTTATAAAGGTTAAAACCGTAACTTTTCATAATAATATTATTCGCGAATATTATCTTAAGCAAAAACTTAACTTATTCTTTACCCGTACCGTCCGTTACTTTTATTAATTCTTTAATAATCAAAATATACCTTTTTTCGATTAATCTCTGCCGTTAAATAACGTATGTAATTTGAACCCTTCGTTTAATCTCAAATATTTTATAAACTTCAATAATTTCTTTTTTATTTTTAAAACCCTCGTTAATTCTGATTTTAATCGAAATTTCGTATCGGTAAAAGATATATTCGTTTAAGAACTTCTTAATGATTATAAAAGTAATTATATGTAAGGCTTTAATTTCGAAATATCCGGATAATTTATATCGGGCTTTAACAATCGCCTTATACTCGTTATGGTTTGGCATCAATTAAATATTAATAACCCAGATACTTACAATATCCAAAGGATTTAAAAAGCTATAACTTTTTTCGAAACGTTGATTAAGAGCTTTTTGGCATAAAACGCAAATAAGGATTACCTTCCGTACATACCCATATATATTATGCCAATAATATAAAGCAATTATACGTCAATAACTCGTATCCCGTCCTTTATAACCGCAATCCTTATTACATTATCTAATTATTATTAAACATTCTTATTTGTTATTAACAACTTTATAATTATTATATTATTTTTCCGTTTTGCACCATAAAATACCGTCTGATATAAAATATTTTAAAATCTTGATGTTAAAAATTACCCATTTTTTATCGTTATATCCGATAATCGATTAAGAAGTTTTAATGTCGTCAAAAATCTTGCGTATTTTTATAACCGTTTAAACCAAATCTTAATTAAAGAATTTTCTTTTTGTATTTAGATTATTTCGATTATAAGATTTAGCCGAATAACGTTTAGCTGGATATTAATAAAATTATCGACTTTTCCCTTTCATTAATCGTCCAGCTTATCAAAAAGCCCGGCTAATTTTCTTAATAATCAATTAATGGCTGTATTTTTTTTTACCAGAGACATATTTAATTTTGAAATAAAAAAACTTAATTTACGTAATTCAACGAATTAATAAGGTACCGAATAATAAATTTATAAAATTATTAATCTATATTACTAACACCTTAACGTCAATTTTTAACGTAAACTAAATTCCATTAATATAGTTCCGAAATCGCTTTAAAAATTTGAAAACAATTTAATATTCTAGCTTAATAATATCGTTACTTAATTCGGCTTTTTTTTAAAGACCACTTTTATAATGCGCCAAATACTTTACACTATTAATTACCTAATTTAACGTTTCTCCGAAATCTCGTCCGCACGAATCCGTTTTTATAATAATTTTTCCTATTCCAGAGCTATAATTAATAATAATTAAAATTAAAATTATCGTAAGTTCCTTTTCAAACGTTTCTATAATATATTTTTAATTAGTGCCCCAGATAAAAAACGTATTTTTACGGAATAAATATGTAAGAAGTTCCGCTTTAATAATATAATACATAATAAATATCCCATAATAAACGGTAATCGTTAAAAAGGCTCTAATTTCCGATATGTTTTTGTAAAAATGAATTTCTAGAATTTTTACCACTTTGGTTATATCAGGTCGACGACCATTTGCACCGTAGAAAAATCCGATTATAACCGCAAATTCGCAATACTATTAGAATTTTTGCATATTAATCGTAATTTCGGCGAATTCGAAATTAAAAAAGGTTTTATTTATGTTAATAATATATTCGAAAACGAACCGTCGAATCCCGGGGAAAATCTTAATATTATCGTATTACGTCCTTAATCTCTTAATACTAACGTTATTTACGAATAACTACGTAATTTCGGATATTAAATAATAAAAGATTTTTTTCGATTACGTAATAAAAATAAGCTACAAAATTAATAAATCCCATAAGTATAATAATATATCGGAGCAATCCTAACGGTATTACGAACGTTATTATATCTTTGTTAACAAAAATTAAAGTAACCTGATTATACTGAGAGAAAAAGTCCATAAAAAAATCAAAAACTATATAGCGAAATCTACAGAAAATTCGTCGCTGTTCTCCGACATAAATACATCGCGCAAAATAACAGCGTTAATTTTATCGCAAAATTAATTAATCGCAAACCGTTATTTTTCTTTTTTATAAAAACCCAAATATTCCGGTACGTAATATACGATTATTCGAATATTCCTTTTTCGATACGTATTCGCAATACGTCGATTAATTTATAACTTATATTAGCTAGTATTATAATACCCTTAATTTACCATATTTTATAGGGAATAATTCTGATTTTATAAAAAGATACGATAATCTTTTTAATTTAACCGTATTTTTATTAATTTTATTTTAAGGCAACCTTCCTCCAGAATAATATCTTTTTGAAAAAAGCTTTTTTTATACGAGTAAATCTATTGCCAATTTAATTAAGTAAAGCTTTAATTTTTTTCGGTTAATCGAATCCCGCGGGGTATCGAAATAAACCTGGGAAATAATGCCGTTAATAATATACCAGGTTTATTTAGGACATCTTTTTGTTCTTTAATTGTTTACATAGCTTTTTCGAACTCCTTAGCTTTCCAATCTGGGTTCTCAAGTGATATCGATCTATTAGATAATACATCATTAATAGAAACCACTTTTTTTCACTTGAACTTATACATAATATTAATCTAAACCGTAACCTTTTTTTTCTCCCTAATATTATCGCATATCTTTTTCTATAAAATTCTATATAACGTATATACCAATTTTTCGTTACTAAATTATCCCAAAATTTTGTTCTCAAGGTTTAACTTATTTTCTATAACCTTTTAAATCGTGTTATAGTTCTAATTAAAAGACGTTGCCTTAATCGAAAATATATAAAGGCTTATAACGGGTTTATCTATCTTTTTATTATTAAGTTTATTTGCGCCAGTAAAACGATTTATAAATTTACCGGCTGTACTTTTTCAAGTTAGTTATCCGCGCGGATATTGCGGCTAATTTGCCTTATCGATATCAAAAAATAACGATTTTCGTCGAACTAGATTCCAATATTCTTTTTATCATTTTTGGGTCCATATTTAATATTATTTTCGATTTCGCCATAAAATTAAGTTCTAATATTAATGGCTGTACTATGCGGCTGTCGTCGATAACAAAAAGAGAAATAATAAATAATAAACTAATTAATTAAATTAGAACCTCGATTATGCCTTTAAATATGGTCCTTTTCTGAGAATTAAATCCCATAAAAAACCCGTATTTATCGTATTACTAATCCAGATTTCTTAACGTACGATAAAATTATAATATTCGATTCGGCTTCGATATCGATAATATTATTAATTAAATCCTTTTTTTCTTTAAAACCAACTTTAACAGCAAATCGAAATAACGGAATAACGTATTAAGTCGGATTATATTGCTATACGAACAAAATATTAATTTCGTTTTATTTTTCCAGCTTACATCCAATATCCATAATTAGGATTTGGGCGTTTATCGCGGTTTAATGAGTATAAAGCCGCGGACTTTTACTTTTATTATCTTGATCGTTTTTTATTCCTACGATTTAATATTTCTAGGGTTTTTACGGCCATAAAATTCTTAAAAGCTTTATTGAAATCCGGGCAAACCTTAATTAATTTTAATTAGATAATTTCGAACTTTCTTTTCTTATTTTCGTAAATCTTGGTTTTCTAATATTTTATTAATTATTTATTAATTAATTTACCGTAATTAAAGTTATAATCCATTTATATTCCTATTTCGGTATTTAAAAATAAAGGTCCGTTTTATATAAATTTAATATTATTAATTTTAGTTTTTTTATAGATTCGCCGGTATTTTCCTTCTTTTTACCAGGTTATTTAGCTAATATAAGACTGGTAAATATAAGGAATTAATCATTTATATTAATCCTTAACGTACGGATCTCCTTAAGGTATCGAATATCTTTGTTTTTAATCGGGTTACTTGAAAGCCAATTAATTAAAGGTATTTCTTTATAAAATAGCTTACCGTTTTTTACAACAAAACAAAACATATTAATCTTAAGAATACGGTTTTAATTAATAACGAGCTCCGGTCGATTAGGTTTTAGGATTATCGTAGAATAAGGTACGTCCGGGGTACTAGAACAAGTAGGATCCTGGTTAGTACTAGGTTTGGATTTTTCTAGTTCTTTAAAGATCTTTTGTCGGTGATCATAATATTTCATTTTGTTCTTAAAATAATTAGGGAAGTTAGGCGAATTATATATTTATTTTAAAATATTGTTTTGAATAAAAATTCTTTTATCGATCGCTTAATTTTGAAATGTTATCGGGAATTATATTATATCTAAATTAAATTGATTAACTTTAAACCCGAGAAAGATTATATATTGGTTATTATCGAGCGAAATTAAACCGTTTTTTTCTATATTCGAAAACAGCCTGTATATATATTACGGATTTTTACTTACTGTAAAATGAATAAGTTCCTTTTTCAGAATTGCTAAATCGTTTTTTGCGGCCTTAATAACCATTTCGGTAATTATTTCGTTTACGATAAAATTCCATTTTGCTAAAATCGTCCGGCTGAAAACTTATTATATTAATCGATAAGTCGGTATTATTATATTATGCCTAGGGCGGTTCTTATCTTAAAGGTACGTAATATTGCGATAACCGGACAGCTTTACGATTCCTTATTTTTTTAAAAGGCGTTAAAATTTTGTATTTATCATATTTGGGCTATTTTTAATTTTTATAAGGCATTAATAATTTCCGATACCTAAGTACGTCTTATTAATAAAACAGGCTTAAGTTTAGGATTATTTTATCGAATAGGCCTGGGGTTTTATTATCGTACCTTTTTTATTTAATTAAAGCCGAAATAAACCGTATTTAATAATTACTTTTGCCCTTTATATTTAATTAGCCCAGCCTTATTAAGAACTTAATCTTTAATAAATATTGTAATAATATTATCAGGCATTATATATAAATTTTCGAATTTTATAAATACATTATTAAGAACATTTTCGAAATAGTTAGCTAAAGGTTCTTTTAATAAGTTTTCGGTATATTCGTTCTTATTCGTAATTTTGCTTTTAAATTTAGCTTTTTTAACGATATCGCAAATCTTAGTAATATATTCCAGGTAGTATTTATAAATTTGATTAAATATAATACGTTAAACCTGTTTTATTAATATCTTTAATTAATTTTTAATAATCCGTATTTACTTTAGGTTTTATAACTTAAAGGTTTTCAAAATATTTCTAACCGCCTTATCCCAAATAACGATATCTTTAAGAACAACTTTAATTCGATTTTTTATAAAAAGGCTGTGTATTTAGTAAGGTAATTTATTAATTATTTCCGTTTTTATAAGTTTGTATTTCCGATATAGCTTGCCGATTCCCTTTAACCAGTCGGTAGATGTAATACCAGAAAAACGGAAATCTGAAAAAATAAATATATCCGGCAATGCCACAAAAAAATAAGTGTATTATAATGTTTACCGGGAATTCGTATCTATATTAATTAGGAAATTCTAAAAATATATTCTCAGGAATGGATACTATAAACCAAGTAAAAGTTTGTAATAAAACCTAAATAAATTAAACTTATCGTTTTTTAAATATTTCGATAATAATTTTCAATATTTCCGATATTCGTCCTTTAATTATTCCTATAACCGGCTTTAAAAAACTAATAAAATTACTTAAAAATAACTCGTTATTAATCTTGTTTTTGTACTTAAGTTCAGATAATTAATAACGATTAATAATATTCGACGCTGGACTTTAATCTTTTTAAATAATAAAGAACTCCGAAGTAAGTAATAACATTTATTATGCCGTAATTTTTAATATTTTCGACGAACTTTTAGCAAATCGGCTAAATTCTAACGAAATCTATTAATCGGAAAAAGATATTTCGGGGTTAACATAACTTAATAATTTAAAGATATTATTAGCATACGTAAATATAAGGAAATTTAAAGCATTTAGTATTTTCGTCCGTATTTTCTAAATTTTTTGCAGCTATAATAAAAATATCGTCTTTTTTTTTACCTAGGTAAACTCTTTCTTTTTAATTAGTATTTTATTAATAATAAATATCGGATTAAATCATTTTTAATTTTACGATTAATATTCTTATTATTAATTTTACCGCCAGAGTAATCCTATGAATTAATATTAAAAAATCCTAAAAGATATTTTTAAATAAGGCTTATACCAAATGCTGGCTTATTAAGGCGAAAATGTTCTAAAATATATTAGTTAATAAGTCGGTTTTATTTTTCTAATTATATTAGAAAATATTAAATTCGTTTTCGAATCTTTTTTTCGTAAACGAAATTATAAATTCCATAACTTTATTTCTTTTTTTTGCTTACGTTAATAATTTAATCCATATCGTTAACTATAACGGCGCTACCCCAACATTAATTAATTCAAAATTTACGTAAATACGTTATTAATAACGTATTTTCGTTTCCAAATCTTAATAACTCGATTTTTGGCAATTAGTCTTAATTAATTATAATTAATTAATTTTTAATCGTAATTAATTTTATACTTATTATGTTATTTCCAAATATCCGAATTTTGTTTTATTAGGTAAGAATTTCTAAGAAATACGTTATATCCTAAATTATGCCATCGGTTTGAAATATAAGTAATTAATCCATATTCTTAAACCTATGCATTTTTTAGGTATATAATCTTCCGAAATCGGTTTGCTAAAGATCTGGCTCCAGATAAGATCCCGTAAACACTTAATTCCAAAATATCCCCCCTTATTTAATAATATTCTGAAATTACATCGTTATTATCAATTATTCGTAATATCGTTATTTTGTAAGGCGTAATATGCGTTCTTATATTTTTATAATCGTAATTGTAATTACCCGCGTTTTTAATTAAAACCTTATTTCCTTCCGATTATTAATTGGAAATATCGAAAATTGCCTTGGTAGCTAATCAAAGCCAGTTTTTTTTCTTTAACAGCTAAATAAATTAAGGTGGAGAAAATTGGTTTTGATTAATACGGATAACCATTTTATATCACGGTATAAAATAGGATTGTCGAAAAATAAAAAACTAAATCCGATTATATTAATGGTATTAAACCTTAATAACTGAAAATAACAAAAAATATGCTAACTGGTAATGGTCGTAAATAAAGCCTGGGGGTTGAACCCATGGCGAAAAAGAACTTCTTAATATATATGCGAAACTCGGACTTTCTGATCAGCCAAGCCTGATCATGGGTATAACACCCCGCCCCACTTCAGTATATAATGATTATTTTCATAATATAAATAATATTAATTTGGAATAATACTTCTTTTTCAAAGGTACCTTTAACATTACAAAACGTAATAAACTTTTAAATTTATTGCTTAGATTTTTACGATATTTTTATTAATATAAACCCGTACAACTTAGGTTTCATAGTTAGTTAAACTCTATAGTCGTTATAGATAATTTAAGCCTTGTTTCTTATAAAAAATAAAAAAATTTTAAAGTTTTTTCCGAGTTTCATATTTATTAAATTTAATAAACGTATTTATTTTTTACCATTATATATTTTTCGAATAGTTTTTAATACTTTTATATTAACTTTTTTAATATACTATTTAGAAGTGAATTAACGTAAAACTTAATAATTAAATACCAAGATATATTTTCAAAATAATAACAGAATTCTTTTGTATGATTATTACTTTTTACTTATTTTGTATTTTATTTAAAAAATAGTTAATAATTGAAGTTTTTACATTTTATTGTAATATAAAATTCGATAATCGAATATAACTTTATACTTAAAATAAAGGTTCTAGTTTTTTTATATTTCGGTTTAATTTTAGATTTTATTTCAATCTATTATATATATTTATTAATATTTAATTAATCAGTTTTCGACCAATATACTATAAAATAATTATTCGCTAAGAATTTAAAGATAATTATGTAATTAATTTATATTTTAATTTCCGTATCTTAATTTTGTAAAATAGGTTTTTATAATTTTATAAGTAATAAATAATCAATTTTCGATTTAATTATTATTATCTTATAGTTTTTATATTATTTTATGGTATATATATATTGTATTTGTTTTAGAATATTATAAAATTTAAAATACGTATTCGAAATCCGTTAAAGGTTTTTCGTATTATATTTATCAGATTAAATTTCTTATTTAAATAGATATTTACTTTATTTCCGCTTGTTTTTAAAATAGAGAATATTTTTTATTATGTCTTTTAAATCTAAGAATATTATTTAAACTTTATTTAACTTTCGATTATATTACGATTTTAATAGAAATATCGGAAAGATACTATATATTTATTAATATTTATTAAAATATTACTTTCTATATCTAGAAATCTATTTATTCTTTTATTACACTTCGGATGTAAATAAATACAATCTCTTGATTTTTAAATTCACAGTTTTCAATTAATAAATTTACACAGTAACTTAATTCAAGTTTTATAAATATATAATATCAATTAAAAATTTCTTTTCTAAATTATCGTTATTCTTTTCTAATATTCGTACATTATTTAATAAATAGCCGTTAATTCTTTAAAGTATTGTTATATCTTATATTTATTTTTTAAACTTTTATAAAACGTATTTTATTATTTTTAAATAATATTTATATAGAGTTTCGAATAGAAAACGGCCGATAAATTCATTTTAAAGGTTATTATATATAAATCTCGTGTTATATAATAATGTTATTTAATACCTTTAATACTTATTAACGTAATTACTGAAATAATATTTTAAAACTTAATAAATAAGTTTTATTTATTTATCGATTTACAGATAATTAATAATCGACATTCGTTACCTTTTTTTTTCTTTTTCAAATATTACTTAAAATTAATTTATTAATAATTTATTTTTATTACTAATAATCTTAAGCGAAATATTGGATTTGTATTTTATTTTATCGTAAAATATCGAGTTATTTCTGTTATAATTAAAATTTTAGCCGTAAAAATAAATAAGTTTAGTTTTGTAAAAATGTTAACGATTATTAAAATAACGTTATATTTTAGTTTATTTAAGCTTTTAATTTTTAAAAAGGTTCTATAATACAATTTAACGAGACTATTCAAAAATAATATACTTAAATAATAATAATTATTATAATTAGCTCTATAATTTATAACGAAACTTTATTAAATTTCTATAATTCGGATACTATTTAATATATTATTACATATTATTTCTTATATTTTCTTAATAAACATTTTTAATTATTAAATCTCGTTTTCAAATATATTTTATATATTTTACCCTATAAAATAACCGAGGTATAACGCTAATTATAATATTAACAGATTAGCAATTCCAAATCTTAATTTATCTTATCAGGATTAGCTGTATATATTAATATAATTATTTCCTCTTTTTTAATAAAATTGTTTCGATTTTAGTACTAGATAAAGTGTCGAACCCTTAAGGCTTTTTTACGCCTTGTAAGTATATAACGCGGTCGGATCTTTCGCGCCGATCACCCGCCAAACGTCCGCGGTTGGAATCTTTTCAGTTTGCCTACTAGTTTTCTTTAGTTTACAGCCGCCCTTATAGGGATCGAACTTTGCTTCCGATATGTCGCCGAAGTGGCGCCGAACTGGCTAATGTATCTAATTAGGGTTTAGAATAATTGTAAGATAATAAAGATGCGACGTTAATCATAATACTAAAAGATTAATAATTCCAAACCTTAATTGAAGTTTGAACATTTTATTTCACTTTATAAGAACTAATTGTACATACTATTACATATTTTTAAATTATTACAATATTAACTAATTCCTTTCGTAAAAAGCTTTGCAACAAAATTATGAATTCATCTTAATAATATAAAATTTTATTTAAATTTAATATATATATTTCATTTACTTTAGTTTAACGTTTAATTATATATATTAACTTTATAGTATTTAAAGTTTTAATTTGAAAGTTTTAAATTTTATTGTAAAAGTATTAAAAATTTCGATTCTAATATTATTTCGTTGTTAAATAATTCTTTTATAAAAAAACGTAAAACTTATTAATTATAAATAATAATTTTAATATTAATTCCGTGTTTTTTAAAATAGTTTTAGGATATGATCGTAATATAAATATAATTTACGGTTATTATTATTTGATCTTTAATCGTATTACTGCTATATTTTTATTGATATTATTCTACGTAAAAATTAAATTCGATAAATATATATTTCTTTGTATTTTAAAAAAAGTTTCTATAATCGTACAAGAAATGTTTTCCAATTTGTTTTACGCAAATAATAATTCCTGAAATTTTTGTTACTTAAAATCTATTTGAAAGTTTAACGGCAAATAAATTTTACGCCTTTTTTACGAAGTGTTGTATTTTTTTTAATAATACTTTAAATCGCTTTATATCTTTACAATTATTTTTCGTACCTTTTTTTATATATTATCCGTAAGTTTTGACTTTTCATTACTGTAAATATTATATTTTCGTGTATAATATTTTTAAATATATAATTTAAGGGTTTAAATAATTTATGTTATAGAAAAGGGCACCCCTAGCTGGAGTCTTCGAGTGATTGTTATTCCTTTTCGAAGCCCTATATCAGTGGATCATTTACAACAAGTGGGATCATTACTTCCTAGCTTTCTACAAGTTAATATACTCTCAAGAGCTGTGTATTTACTTTTTAGTAACTGTGAAAATTTATTTACCGAGTTAATAACGCTTAATTAATATTAAATTTTGAAATTAAATTATAAAAAACGATAAATTTGCTAAATTAATTGTTTTTTAGGATTATACGTTAATATATTTACCATATTTTTAACGCTATATAATTGATAAATATTTTGAAACGTTTTTCGTACTTTTAAAATATTAATACCAATATTTTTTAAAAAAAGGTTTACTGTTAAAACCTTTTATTATTCTATAGCGCATTCTTTCGATTAGGTTAAATTTTCGTAATTAATATATAATTATATGTTAATATACCTTATATTTTTGCAATATTATTTTTAGTAAAACGTTTATTAAAACGTTTATTTTACTACTAATATTTTTAAAATTGTTTTAATATCGAAAAATAATCGTTAATTAAAAGACTTTTTTTAATTTACGAAACGTTTTTTAAGTTTTTCGAGTTAACAAAATTTTGTTTTGTTATTTTCATATTACGTCTTTTTTAATAATTTGATAATAAGTTTAATAATATGCAAATAATAGGTGATAAATTTTCGATAAACATTTGCAAATATTTTAAAAAAAACCTTAAATATTATAAATCGATTTCTATTTTGGTTTTATTTTAATAATATGAACCCGTCGACGATATATTTCCAATTTATCGATTTCATTATAAATCTTTAAAAAATATTTATTTTAAAAATATATTCGTATTTAAATACTTTAATAAATAATTAATATGATAATAAATATTTGTAAAGTAATTTAAAATATCTCGCATCTTCATTTATTATTCAAATAAATAATTATATTATTTAAATAATACATATATATATATATATATATATATATATATAGTTAATGAAGTAAATTAATACTTGATATATAAAATTGAAAATATAGCTAACGTAGTACTGAAACTAAATAATATATTTAAGTATTTGAATTATATATAATATATTCGAAAATATTTTTTGGGTTGTTTTCAATTTTAATATAATAATATATATTTAAAATTAAATATAAAACATATCGATTTTGTTTATTATTATTCGATTTCATATTTTATAACCAATGTATAATCGAAAATTAACGTTGTTTTAAATACGAATAATATTCGTATATTTAGGTTTATTTCTAAATAACGTATTCGTCCCATTTTCAATTTTTTCGGGTATATTTTTCTAATAAATTTCGTTAAATTTCCGAAACAAGATAAATTAAGCCGAATAAAAATACTTTTCCTGGAATTAAATTTATTATATATTTTATTTCGAATAATTAAAAAGTTCCTTTATTATTTCTTCCGAAATATATTTGGTGAAAAGTTTCTAGACATATGGAAAATTCATTATTTCTTATCGTTATTATTTTCTAAATTTTAAAATACTTAATATATCGGTTCAATTTATTAAAATAACGATATAAATATATGTGCTAGCAAATACCGAATATACTATTCTTTGTCTATTAATCTTTTGTAACGGTCTATTTAATTATTTATATATATTTGTACTTAATAAAATACTTAATATACTTATTTTTAGTCTAGATAAGACAAACCCGAGTACCTTTTAGTCGTAATATATTGTAAAATAAAGTTATTTCAATTTGTGTTCATTTTCGTTATTATTCGTTATATTAATAAGAGTTTTATAAGCTTTATTGCATTTAATATACGCGTCGTTAATAAAACTCGAAATATTTATAGAAATGTATTAAAAGTTAAATTTTGTATTAATTTTTTACTTATAGTATTTATTTATATTTCACTATCTATAATAGTTTATATTATTGCATCTTCTTTATTTTTCTTAATAAATAGAAATTTTAAAATAATTATTTAAAATAAATTAAATATATACGTTTATTCTAATTTTTATTTAGATTTCTATTTAGAAGTTAATTTAATTTATCGTTATATATCATAACGTTTCATACGGTTTTAGGAAATCAATTTCCGTATTACAAAAACAATATATGTTTTGTATTTTTTGAAACTTATAATTCACGTTTTTATAACTTATTTTCTTGTAATTATTATATTTAAATAAATTCTTATAAAAAGTAAAGATATTAAATTGTATAAAGTTATTTTAATTAGAATTAAATCAACAATTATCCAATTTTCGTATATAAAAACGTACGGAACATTTATTAATTTTACGTAATATTTTTAATGTGTTTTTTAAAAAGTTTTCTTAATAGTATTAAAATAAAATCGGGTATTTTTATTAATACTTTTAACGAAAAATAATCGGTTTTTTTCTTTTGTTCTAAATATTTCAATAATATTTTACTTTATGTATTATATTATTAATTTATATTTTTTATATTTTTTATAACAAGAAATTTTATAATTTTAATGTTAATTTATAAAAATAATGAAAAATCAAATATTTACTATTGCGATTGTTTTTTTCGTTAAAAATATTTATAAAGTTTTATTATACAAATTAAATTTTTTATGTAATATAAAATTGTAACGATAATTAATCGGTTCGTTTTTATAATTTGAAAAATTATATCTTATTTTTCTTATTAAAAATAGTAGAATTTACGTAATTCTTTTAATAAAAATTTTTAAACATTTTTATTTTTTAGTATTTCAATACATAAAAAATTAAATATAAAGTAGTATAATTATTAAATATTTATAACAAAAACGTTTATATAACTCATAATTTATTAAATATAAATAAAGGTATTTGGTTTTAATTTTCGACGCAAATATCTATAATAAGTTTTATTTATTATTTTAATTAATATATATTTCAAAGATGTGAAATAATTATAACGGGGTATTCGTTTATTACTTTTAATCTTTTACGTTAATATCGTAATTAAGTTATAAAACTCTCCTTTTTACCCTATATTAATATTTATTATTCGGTTAATAATTGAAATAGTTCCGAATATGATACATTTTATTAACGGATAATGTTTAAAATTTAATTATTATATTACGAAATATTTAAACTTTCAATTCCTGAATGTAATTATTGTATTACGTCCGTTTTTTAATCGTTCTATTAACGATTATTAGAATACATCTTTATTAAATATATAAAGAAATTTTAAATTTTAAAAATCGTAATTCTTTACTTATTAAAATTTTATTATAAACTTTTTCGCTTATTTCTATATCGTTATTAATCGTTCGTTTATTAGGTTCCGATTCATAATTCTTTCGACCGATAACTTATATTTAATTTTTAAATGCGAACTCTACTTTTAATAATTATTATATTATTTTTTATATTAATAATAAGTAATTATGGACTAAGATAAGGTAATCTCCGAACAGTTGCAAAACATATTCCAAAAAGTAAATGTATTAAGTTATATCTATCTGGTATTTCCCATTAGCTACTAGATAGTAGATTAATACTAGTAAGTGAGTCGATAGCTAATCGATAGCTGATCGAGTATTAGCTTCATTCTATAGGGGCTCTATTTTCATAGAAATACGACCAGATATAAGTAAAGAGGTGAAGAACTTACTAGCAAAGAAATATTCAAAGCAAAACTTTTGAAAAAAGAAAATCGTATTATATTCTAAGAAATTACAGCCTTTAAAAACGATTATAATAAGAAGAATTTGAAAAACCAAATAAACTAGATTATAAAACAATTACTAACTTACTAGTAGTAAGTCAGTAAGCCAGATTGTTAACTTATTAATAATAAACTAGTAAGATAAATTAAAATATATACGCCGGTTATTTTTATAATAGAAATAATATTAATTTGTAATAAAATATGCTAATTTAAACTTGGTTTAAAATTATAAAATGTAATAAGTTTATAATATTTGTTATTTAAAATTTTGCAATATTTCTATTAATATAAGCCCGTACGATTAAGATTTAATAATTGGTTAAACCACCGAGCCGTTATACTTAGTCGTCGAGATTTTACTACAAGTATTTATTTTCTAATAATATTTTAAATATTTTAATAATCGGTTTAAAAAAATTATAATATCGTATATCTTTTTAAATATTGTATTTTAAAAAAGCTTTAATCGTAATAAATAATGCGCTATATTTATAAGTAGGTTTATAATATTTTTTAACTTTTTTTTAGTTATTTTATAAAATTTGATTTAATTTCCAAATTAAATATTTATTTTATTTTCTTAAATGTTTTAATAACTAAAATTTCTAATTATTTATATTTCGCTATTGAATGTATTCTTCTAGGTTAAAATATCTTCATTTTTATATTATGCTAAATTATTTTATCAATTTAAATAAATTTCTAGTAAAAAAATATAGTAAGAAATATTAACGTTTTAAAAAAATAATACTGTAATTCGTTTTAAAAATACGGCCTTAAGTAAAATTAAAATTAAAAATAATAATACTATTAATATTTATTTATTAACGCATTTTTGTATTTAATAAATTGTAATTTATAATAATAATATTGTTCTTAAATATAACTGACAAAAAGCTAGTTAGTTTCGTAATATTGTATAAAAAGATATAAAGATCGGAAAATATATGTACTTATTTTTCTTTTTTTTAATTTGCAAATAAAGAATTTCGGTTATATTAATTTATATTTTCGAGATTAGCCTAGATTTTTTATACTATAGATCGCTATATTTGTCTGTTTATATAATGTTTTAGTATTAATATAATTACATACTGTATTAACTGTTTTCTATTTTCGAATTATAAATAATTACTTTTTAAATTGAGAAATATAGTTTTTGAAAATCAATTTATTAAAATATATAAAAATTAAATTGTATAATTTGTTTTATCAATTAATTTAAAATCTCAGTGTAATTAACGTCGATAAAATCTCTTAATATAGTAGAAAGGATTATTATATCAGTTATAATAACTTTTCATTAAATAGATTTTAAAGTTACTATAGTAAAATTCTTTATATATAAATATATATTATATATTTGTCCGAATATATAATACTTTTCAAGGAATTTAATTATAGTCTAATATTAGAATAAAGATTTTAAATAAAATAATGTTTTTACTATAAGATTTGAAAGTACACATATATTTATTATAAAATCTTTATTAATTAATACGTTTTTTATTGGTTGTTTTATATAAATATTACATTTTACATAGAGTTTAATAAAAATTTTAAAATTAATACTTTTAACGTAAAAAGAGTTAACTTTAAAATATATAACGCCTTCAATTTGTATAATTATTTGCACTTAAAAAATTTAAAATAGTAAAATAATTAATATTTACATAAACATTAATGTATTTTATTTTAATATGAATTTTAATATTTGCTTTTAGATACGAAAGTTGCCGTATTAGTTTGTTTATTATTATTACGTTCTAACTCACTTTATTTATTTATTCGTTAATAAAAATAAACTATTTTTAAAAAAAGTTTTTATTATAGATTTTAAAAAAATTTACCGATTACATTATTATAAATATTAACTTTTATAAACATATCATTAATTGTAAATAACAAACGGAAAGCTTGTTTAAATTGTTTTAATATATTTTTAATATAAAAATCTATTTAGTTATTTTTTTAATATAGTATTTTATTTGATTTCTTAAATTATATGAATTATAAATAAATTACACGAATAAAACAAATAAAGCTAATCATAAAGTAACGCTCTTTTTATTATTCCTTTTTTGGTTAATTTGTTATTATTTTTTTTTAAAAAAAATAGCGCGTTCTAGTGAAAATCTGTATCCATTGCTAGAGCCATGCATTAGGTGGGATCCGAGGTTAGTCGAGTCGAGATCTACCAAAGCTGTCCAATTACAGTTCATACTTCCGATACAGGCAATTTCTAACCAACCCCACACTTCCCTGCAAGCCAGGGGTATGTATCAAGGTATCTTACGTACATAACCTAGGTACATGAAGTACCTACCTAATTAGAGACGCCCGGGCCCCCTCTTGCAATGTGCCCACTGCCTAACGTTAGGTAATCAAGGTACCTACTCCCCAGGTGCCCGCTCCGTTTGGTGGTCAGTGCGGAGACAAGTTGTTCCCCCACCGACAAAATTTCGGGAGCTCTGGTGGGGGTGGGCGGGCATTGAATTTCGAGGCCTGGGTAGCCACCTTGCAAGGTAGAAACACGAAGATACAGACATACTGCCAGTACCTTGCACCCAGCTCAACATAAGCTGGTCGACTCGCTGGAATCGCCCCGACTGATCCTCCCGAGAACTTATAATTCCCTTCTTTGACCATCTGTGCTCTCGGGAGCTTTCCTAGTCGTCACCATGGCGATGAGTGCGTCCATATATGCCCCACATTGTGTATGGGATATTCAATACTGACATTACGATACACAGATCTTGATCTTAGTAATGGTGCGCGAACAAGAGAGCCCGCTTGCTATAATCCCCTGGAAGCTAACTTAACACTTGTACAGCGGCGGTTATGAAGGATGAGATGGGACGGCCTTTTATCGTCGTGAGAGAGTTAGTGCACCGCCAACCTACACTGACGACAGCTTCAACTCTAACCGCGATGGTTGCAGTCAAGGCAAGAAGAAGCGCCAGTACGGCAACGAAGCCGTCAAAAATCACATTCTCGCCGCACGAACCGTCGCAAACATCGTCAAGACGTCCTTGGGTCCTCGAGGTCTCGACAAGATCCTCATCTCCCCCGACGGAGACATAACAGTAACAAATGATGGAGCCACTATCCTACAGCAAATGGAAATCTCAAACCACGTAGCCAAGCTGCTGGTTGAACTCTCTAAATCACAAGATGACGAGATCGGCGATGGCACAACCGGCGTCGTCGTCTTAGCAGGTGCACTTCTTGAGCAGGCTGCCGACCTGATAGACAAAGGCATTCACCCAATCCGTATAGCGGATGGCTACGACCAGGCCTGCGATATCGCGGTAGCAGAGCTCGACCGGATATCAGATACCATCGAGTTCACCCGGGAACACACGGAGAACCTTGTCAAGGTAGCACGAACGAGTCTGGGCAGCAAGATCGTCTCCAAGGCCCACGATCAGTTTTCCAACATCGCTGTCGATGCCGTCCTCTCCGTCGCCGACCTAGAACGAAAAGATGTTGATTTCGAGTTAATTAAGGTAGATGGCAAGGTTGGCAGTGCCTTGGAGGACTCCATTCTGGTCAAGGGTGTCATCGTCGACAAGGACTTCTCCCACCCACAGATGCCCTCCGAAGTTAGGGATGCCAAGATTGCCATCTTAACCTGCGCCTTCGAGCCCCCGAAGCCGAAGACGAAGCATAAGCTGGAGATCGCATCCGTGGAAGAGTTCAAGAAGTTGCAAAATTACGAGCGGGAGAAGTTCATCGAGATGATCCAGCAGATCAAGGATGCCGGCGCAAACTTGGCTATCTGCCAGTGGGGATTTGACGATGAGGCAAACCACCTACTATTACAAAACAACCTTCCCGCCGTCAGATGGGTAGGCGGCCCAGAGATCGAGCTGATTGCTATCGCGACGAACGGCAGGATAGTACCGAGATTCGAGGATTTAAAGCCCGAGAAGCTGGGAACTGCCGGCGTCGTGCGGGAGATGACGTTTGGTACCACTAGGGAGAAGATGCTCGTCATCGAGGAGTGCGCCAACACAAGAGCTGTCACAGTATTCGTCAGAGGCAGCAACAAGATGGTAAGGCTCACCCCCACTTATCGATTTAATCTCATCCGGGAAATGCTGACATAATCGCAGATCATCGATGAGGCGAAGCGGTCACTCCACGATGCCCTCTGTGTGGTCCGGAACCTGGTCCGCGACAACCGCGTCGTGTACGGCGGCGGCGCGGCCGAGATCGCCTGCTCGCTGGCGGTGGAGGACGCGGCCGTGCAGACGCCCGGGCTCGAGCAATACGCCATGCGCGCCTTCTCCGAGGCGCTGGACGCGGTGCCCATGGCGCTCGCCGAGAACAGCGGCCTGAACCCGATCGCGACGCTCGCCGAGGTCAAGTCCCAGCAAGTCAAAGGCGGCGATTCGGCGCGTGGCAGGCTCGGCGTCGACTGCATGAGCCGGGGTAGCAACAATATGAAGGAGGCTTTCGTCATCGACCCGCTCATCGGCAAGCGCCAGCAGCTCATGCTCGCCACCCAGCTGTGCCGCATGGTCCTCAAGGTCAACAACGTCATCGTGAGCGGCTCAGGGGACCAGGACTTCTAGTTTCCGTCTCATCTCGTCTAGGATCTAGTTCAGGCGGTAGCTGTGGAACTCATGCGGTGCCGTGGGGATGTGGCATAAGTAGAGGCGGTATAGGGACGGCACCACATGCATGGATCTCGTCCCTTATATCGTCTGAGGAAGAGAAACATGAACTAGACGGATAGATGGATGGATAGATGACAGTCAACAGGTCAAGAGAAGATGCCTACCTATATGCCTAATCGAATGGCTTTAGGAGCTAAAAATAAGGATTCAAACTCTGACTCAGTGAAGATCTTTGACTTACCACACCGAGGAACCGTCATACCACTGCCGTTAAATCCCCCCCCCCCCCCTTGTAGGCTGGAATTCAGGGTCTCGTTTCATTTTAGTTGGAAGGTGCGCTGGGAGACATAGATAGACAGGGAGATGCTCGACCCCTGACAGAAGCCAGACCATCATCTACATGAAGAGCTTCGTTAGATAGACCCTAAAGATTGTATGGCCTGCGTAGAATCGTACCACCTATCACTTACTTAATCCTTATCTCGCAGGCTATACCCGAATCAACCGCGAAACACCAGCAAACCTGCTCCCCAAGCCTTACCTCACATCGATCTGACTCCGAAGTCGTCTATTGAAACCACACCACAGCTGTTGATTACCTTCTACATGCCAAACTAGAGAAATGCATGTACACATGAATAAGTAAAAAGTAGACACGCTAGGCAGTATAAAAAATTTCCGTAACAAGACAAAAGATCCAGAAAAAAGGGCATAATAGTAGACGCCCGAATGATAGTAGACGTCACGATCGCCGCGACCCACGTCTCCGCGATCCCGGATCGTGCCCGCGTTAGGGCTCGTGTATACCTATCTCTATGTCCTTTCCCCCTATTTTCTTCTTGCAAGTCTTATGTGTGTATGTACGGTATGGATCGACGTTCTTCGCCTTCCTCTCCCCGGCCCTCTCTCCTTTATACTCTATTAAAAGCGGAATACGAACGAACCGACCGACCACTACAAACCCATCTTTCGCCCTTTTTCTTTCTCGCCGTCTCGTAACAGCCCCTACGCGAACCCGAATCCCTGCGCGTTCTCGAGCGCCATGCACAGGCGCTCCCGCAGGACCTCGCGGTCGCGGTACTCGGGCAGCAGGAGGGTGCCGTAGCAGGTGTAGGCGGTGGGGAGGTGCCCCCTGTCGCCGGTCTCCTCGCCGTTGCGCTGGACAACGAACTGGACGTTGCGGAGCCCGCCGACGGGGACGCGGTCAGAGGCGGTGACGAACTCGAGGAGGCGGCGGCGCATGGCCGGGTCGAAGCGGCGCACGACGGCCCAGAAGTCCCGCACGGCGCGGTGCGACGCGTCCCAGCCCACGTAGCGCGTCGCGCGCCGCAGCTCCGCCACGTCAATGTCACGGTCCTGCTGCTCGCCCTCGACGAGCGACTGCAACAGCGCCGGGTTTAGGAGGCCCAGAGCCTTGGGGTGCAGGCACCGCCGGAACCCGCGCGCGAGCGCCGCGAACTGCGGCTCCACTGACACCGTCGTCAGGTACCGGATGTAGTCGCTGACGTACGCGTTGCGGTTGTCGCCTGTGATGGCCGGGGCGTCCCTGGGGTTCGACGCTGGTAGTGGCTCCGCGTCCGGCCACCCGGAGAATTGCGGCCAGTGCTCCTCCTCGCCGTCCCGCTCCGAGTCGGGCTGCATCTTGCGGGAGATCGGCTGGTCGAACATGGACGTGCTGAACTCGTAGGTGAGGGCGAATACGTCCTCTACAGCACCGTCCCTCTCGTTCCATTCGAGGAGCGTCGTCAGGCCGTTGGCAAGGTCTGGCCATCCATCCGCAATATGATGGAGTTCTCTGACGGGCTCGCCTAGGAGTTTCTGGTAGAGCGCCTTCGGAAAGGTAACAGGGAGAGTGAGGCCGTTGTAGACGGCTAGCGATATTAACAGCCCGATAAGTTCAAACTTCCATTCGGGCTGGACGGAGCCAGGCTGGAACCACGTCATGCGCGTTCTGTCATCGACCGTGAATGCGCCATAGTCCGGGTTCAAAGCTTCAGCAATGGCAAGGCGAAAGAACTCCTGCTGTACACCCCCGGAATCGAAACCCTCCTCGCCGGTATCCTCCCCAAGATGGACCTTCAAAGGTCGCATGAGCTCGCGCTCTTCTCGCCTCCAGAGTTGATCGAAAGCATCCTCGAGCACCGTCTCACGGCCAATGCTTAAAATGAGATATTTTGACGAAGGGACTCTGAGCATGTCTTGCAACAGGTTCCTTTGATGTGGCTCTACTACGAGAGTGGTTCGTTCGACAATATCATTGATGCGCTCTTGCAACGAGCTAGATTCTTCATATGCGCGACTCATATGCGAGAAGTTGATAGCCCGAAAGTAGGACACCCGAGCTGCGGGAGTGAACAGGTAGGGATGATCTAAAAGATGGATCCTCTGCGCCGGGTTGAAAGTCAGCCATGAAACTGGCATCTGAATCGGGTCGAGTCGTTCACTAAAGTATTCGGTGAAGAAGGACATATCTCCTAGTAGGAGAGATTGGCGTTTCTTATCTGTTTACGAGTTAGCCTAACTTTTCGAATATTGGGGGGGGGGAATACGAACACATGGCAGCAGTCAGCGCTAGAGCGCCGCCGAAAGGGCCATCTCCAGAAACGTCGGCTTTGCCCTCCCACTCGCTGAGCATCACCGCTCTCGCCCAGTCGAGGACGAGGATTGGCACTCTCTTCTCATGCATGCTCCTCTCGGCTTTGGAGACAGTCAGTGGAGATTGCGACGCGGACTCGAGGTGAGCAAGAAACACTTCAACAACATCCTTTTCCTGCTCCCGTTTCGAGTCTCGGTCGAATTCCATCAGCAAGTCGAAACGACGCCGTGCAGGGATTACGGAAAGGAGTCTCTTGGCGAGTCTGAGAGCCAGGTCGTCCGTAAATGCGTCTTCATATTGTAAGCACAGAGAAGTCGGCTGACGGGCCACAGCTCCGCCATTTGTAAGCGCCAGCCCATGCGCTCGGATACGTGACATATCAACGAGTTGCCTCGAATCAGTGACCAACGGAGCCGCAGCAACGAGAGCATGCAGACAGACTGACAAGAGGAAACCAGCTTCTGCGTTGGTGAATGAATTTCTCGATCGAGGGAACAACCTCGACGTCGGCGACCTAGAGGATTGCAAAGGTTTAGGAGGGGAAAAGAGATCTGAAAGAGCGATCCAGAGACTGTCAAACACGAGACTCGGGGCGGCCCTGGTCAAGCGCAGCATGCAATACCATAGACTATGCGAGTCAATCAGGCCATCACGACCAGTAAAGGATTCCAATACCGCACGAGGATCGCTGAGCACGCTGAAAATGCTTTGTTCAACAAAAAGCCTCCATTGAAGCCTCATGTTCTGAGGGTAAGGTTTCGTAGTCCTCCGCTCCCTCTTCCATGATTTCAGTGGACTAGAGCGGTACTTTGCAGACTCATTGCGGCTTATGACTGAAGGTTCAAGCAAATGGCTTTCGCAAGTGGCATCTTCTTGCAGCACATCGCATAGAAAATTAATCGCTTGGATATTGAGGCGTGACATTGACTGTGGAAGAAAATGGTCCAGTTCGGGAGTCGAGTCCATGCTGTTAGCGACAGGGTGATAACCGAAGGTCTCCTCCGGCGTCCTCGGAGGTATCCCTGAACTACTCGAGGCGTCATCTCCATTGACACCATCTAGTTGGAGTTGCGATTCATCTCGACGCAGCTGCCGGTTCTCGGGGTCTGGACTCTGTTCGTCCGACTCGGTGTCCAGTACCTTATCTATCGACAGTTGTGACGCAGTCCGAGTCATCTTAGATGGCCGTATTAAGCCCTTGGAGACCATTTCTGGTTGATTTGAGCGTGTAGGGGGCGATGGAAGGCCAGCATCAATAGGGACTGAGGGGATCGATTCTATAGTACCTTTACTTGGCGGCTTGGTTAAGGACGACGTACGTATCCGAGCATGCGAGCTTTTCCCCGAATGCGACGGCTGGCGTCGGGAGGGTGGTATGTCTACAGGAGGCTGGCGCTCTAAATTACCGCTGCATCGCACTTCTGAACCAGGTTCTCCGCTTGAACCAGAAGTAGGCGTCAATGAATCCTCTTGGTCTCCTTCGTTAGGCACTTTACCATATGTACGAGGTTTTACGTCGGATGACGAGATCGTAGATGTCGCAAACAAGTCATCTTCCGCATCGTCTCTACACGATGAACTGGCTGTGATTTCGCTCTGTGGGCTGTCTGAGCCGTTGACCGCCGCCTCAGCCTTCTCTGCGATTGCCTCCAGGGTATTAGGTGTCAACCATTCCAACATCTTGAACGCTACCGTACCGAAGACGTTGGCTGCAAAGGACCTATAGTCCTTGCTTACTTCCTTCTCACTTATGTGGACTTGTGTGGGACTAGGAGGGTTCGCTGGTGGCTCACCCTTTCGCTCGGGATCCAGCGATATCTCATTGGCCGTTAGGTTGGCTGTAGTCGGCGTATAAGACGTCAATGAAGGGCATCCGGACGCTCGCTTGGTGGAATGACCCCTTAGTTTCTCCTTTGGAGCATCGTGTTGCGAATGTCCATGCCCATGTCCATGTGCAGGTTTAAAGCGCCGGCGCTTGCTCTCAGCTGAGGGCGAGGTACACTTGGCGGAGAAGGTGAGCGGCTTGACAGAATCGCTGGGCTTGGTCGGAGGTTGAAGGTTACGACATAACCGGCTTTCAGGGTTATCCTGACCAGCCAGGTATACGGCCAACGTCCTTGCGCTGGTCGGGTTGTACCGTCGAATCGGGGCCTTCCCAGCCAACCGCCTCCGGCAAGTGAAGCATGAAGATGTAGAGCAGTCGCTAACGCCGCAGCCATACCGTAGCTGGACCACGAACCTCTCTACTAGGAGTTGGAGGTAATAGCGACGGCTCGCGCGGTGAATAGTGTACACCCTTTTCGGATCTTCTACGTCGACAACGAAGTCCCTCAATTCGGGCGGGCCGTCGACGGGTAGTCGGGGAAAAGGAACTTGCTCCCATAGGGCCGCTAAGACTTCGACTTCGAGAGCGCTGTGTCCAGGACCAGGACCATGCCCATGCCCATGACCATGTTCGTCATGATGTTCGGACAGATCGGCGAGGACGTTGCGCGTCATGTCATGAGGAAAGGGGATGCCTCGTAGGTATCGCGGCCTGCTTCGGAGGTGGTCGGCAGAGTTAGATAGACAGAGTGGTCTTTACTAAATCGTGGGGTAGGCAAACTGCAAGGCAAGGCGACGCGAGGCTAGACGGAAGTAAGACAACCTCAGACTCCGAATTGATCGATTAGATATCGGGTTAACACATGCGAAGACACCCTCTAATCATACGAAGAGTTAGTTACATGGCAAGTGCATATGGTAGTAAGTGGGATTAGGTAAGTTTGGGCCCTTTTTCTAAAGACAGAGCCGAGTTTCAATTTCAAGGGAAAGCGAGAAAAGACAAAAGAAATTCGACTGACAGTGACACATGTGCAGACAATGAATCGACATTTACCAGATGTTTAATGATGCCGATACCATCACCAACTCGGCCAACCTTATGGAGGCGATGCAGCACCCGCAGTCAGCCTACCTAGTTTGTAGCGAGTGCTGAATCTAGTAAAGACCGGGTTGTGCACGGACCAGTTCCAATTCACCGGACCCCCTTGTTCAAAACGATTAGTATTGCACGCACTCCCGTTACTGACAAAGATCAGGTCAGGGACTTGATTTGCCCATAGGAAAGTGTCACTATCGTATTTTGGCGCCGCAGACTCATATGTGTAAGTATTGACTCATAGACTACGGAATACTGTTAAGAAAATTGTTTAGTACCGCAAATCGCCACCCTATTATCTATCCGTCATTAATAATTCCCTACCTATGCTTACAATGATCTACTGTACCGTGATTGATGAGGTTGATAATGATTCCGAACTGCATTAGACGCATCTTATACTCCAGTTGATCGGCGTCTTCTAGCAACTGCTGCACTGCACGGAACCTTCCAAAGCTTCTAGCGTGAGAATTCAAGGTGAGGAGCATTTCAGAGAAATATGGAAGACAAGGATTCCGTCTCGCAGAACCGGGCCGAGGAGGCTCTTTTTGTAGTAGTAATGTAATACAATTTCCTTGTTCAACATTGATGTTGCTGCATTGCTGCGATGATGCTATCTGTGCCAATTTCAGGCTAGCGTTGTGTCTGTCCTGCAGTCCAAGAATGTATACCTACAATACAACAGGGTATATAATGTTAGTTTCTCCACCCGGCCCAATATTTGCTTTGTGAAGTTAGAATGTAAATCCAATAGAATTTATATGGGGAAATACATCATAAATTCATCATTATTTCGATAACATACTGGCGGTATGAGTAAGCCGCTTATTGCAAGCTCTTCTTTCATATTTAACGCGAATTCGAAACGCTACTTAAACAGTGGTAAGACCAGCTGAAAATAAATAATGTTACTTTCCCATATAAATTATAGGTGGAGTAACATTTTAGGCAATTCCAAGGTCTTGTAGGTCCGGTGGAGAAACTAACATTATATACCCCTGTGTATTGTACCTAGGTAGGTAGGTAGGTACTGTAGTCCGCAGGCAAGTGGGCAGGTACAAGCGCAAATACTGTAACTCCAAATAATCTTCGAGGGGTCCTTTGCGGTTGCCCCTTCTGGCCCCCGCCGATGTTGACGTAGCTCTGTCAGAATGACTGCATGGGTGGGATCCAGTGAGTATATATACCCATGTGAGAAGTACCCAATTATAGGAAAAGATTTGGGAAGAAATCCACCAAAGCTCGAACCGCCACCAAAGGTAATTAATTGCACTCGCGAATTCCATTTAAATCCCTCCCACCAACTCTCCATAAAACGAACCCCTCGTGACGTTTTTGCAAATTCCCTACACCTTCGACTACGTTCCTACCTCCAATCCAGCCCTGCCCTATTATTGTTGTATGGCTCGTGGCGGAACTTCTTGCTAGGGGTCTCTCAGCAATCGCACCGACATCACTGGAAGCCAGTATCTAGGCTTTTCCTTTCCTCGCCTAATACTTAGACCGTGGCCCGGTCTTGTTACCGGAACTCTAGGGATTTTTTTTCTCCCACCAATTATACTTGCCCTAGATACATAAATCACAATTCGCCACACTCTCCGTTTCTTCGGAGGGTAGAGGAACGCTGTCGCCTCCTTAACAATTCTTCCCGTCCCTCCATTCGCTCGAGTTGTAAGGCCTTTGCCCTCTTCTTCCCTAACCTATAGGGTATTCAAGACGCCGTTGATCTCACCTTAACGGATCCTCCGCTACCGTATTCACCCTTACGCTCGTTCTCGATTTAACCGTCACCATGGCCACGATCACAGCCAGCCGGACTTCGGGCAATGGCCATTTGGGCAAACAAGATGCTTCACCATCGTCACACCAGTTCACTTGTAATACCTGCCAGGTAGCCTTTCGCTTCGCTGATACTCAGAAGGGACATATGAAGAGTGATTGGCAGTAAGTTAATCGTTCCTGTTTGCCGACTTGGCCTGTCACATTCAGTCGGCGAATCAAAATTGCATCTAACCTAGACCGTTTCTTACAGCCGGTATAACCTCAAGCGTCGTGTAGCATCGCTACCTCCGATATCATCCGAAGTCTTCACCGAGAAGGTGTTGCAAGCCCGTGCTGCCACCACCGCCGAGGCCGATCGTGCTGGCTTCCAGCAGGTCTGTGAGGTCTGTCAGCGGACGTACTACAGTGAAAATTCCTACCGCAACCATATTTCGAGTCAGAAGCACAAGGCTAGGGAGGCCGCATCACAACGTAAACAGGAAGGTGCTGCAGATGACGAGGTCAAGTCGGTAATGAGCTCGACTTTTTCTCTTGGCGATCCTTTGCCCTCCGAGGCTGAGGTTGACTCGGAGGCGGAGAATGAGTTCAATGAGGTGGTTGAGAGCCTGCAGAAGACCGATTTGAAGGATCGTCCTGAGACCACCTCGCCTGTCAAGCGCCCTGCGAATCCTGACCCCTTAACCGAGGAAGAGCATAGGAGAGATCACCCGGTATCTGCAGACTCTGCTGAAACCATGCCGACTACGTCTGCCCCTGCGCCGAGCGTCACACTCAAGTCATGCCTATTCTGCAATTACGAATCCCCGACGGTACCTCTGAATGTCGTCCACATGGAACGTATCCACAGCATGTTTATTCCAGAGAAGCAGTACTTGGTTGACCTCGAAGGCCTCATCGGTGCTTTGCAAAAGCGCATTGAGGAGTTCCACGAATGCTTGTATTGCGGAAAATACAAATCAACCGCACAAGCAGTCCAGACACATATGCGCGATACAGGTCATTGCAGGATCCCCTTTGGCACAGAAGAGGAACAACTCGAGATCGGCGAATTCTATGACTTCCGGAGCACGTATTCCGACGCTGAAGAGTCGGACGATGAATCTGTCGATGAAGAGAAGGAGAATGGAGGAGCAAAACTTGGCGCCAAACGGTCAGCTAAAGCTGTTGGTGAAGATGGGGATGAGATTATGGATAACGATGAGGGCTGGGAGACGGATAGCTCGGCTTCATCATGCGACTCGGAGGATTTGACGTCAATTCCGGTCGACCACATCCACCAGTACGAACGACTTGAAAAGCATCCTCATCACTCGTCTCACGATCCGCGTCATCACCATCAGAAAGATGGTTGGCATTCACATGCCCATAAGCACCGGGCAATATTCTATGATGACACCGAGTTGCACCTGCCATCGGGTCGTGCAGTCGGACACCGATCTCTGGCCAGGTATTATCGTCAGAACCTTCACAATCATCCTTCTCCTCAGGAGCGCGAGAGGCTGGCTATTGAAGCTGCAACCGATGCGGAAAATGCCATGGATGTCGACGGGCACAATGGCAATCAAGTTGCTAACAGAGAGGGTCGTGGCCGCAATGGGACTCTCGTCACTCGAGCGAACGGTGGAACCGGGATGTTAGGGGTCACAGATCAGAAAAAGAAGGAGGTCCGCCGTGAAGAGGACAGATTCCGCAAGCAGGAACAGAGGGCTCATGCTCGCAAGCAGTGGGCGGTCAACAAACAGGCCAACCACCAGAAGCATTTCAACTACCAGCTTCTGTGAACTGCTTCGACTCTACACTCACACGAAGCTCAATATCTTCAACTTGCTGTGGCCATGGTTGAGGAATCAATGGTGGACCACCCAAAAGTGCTTTAGAGTCAGCATGATATAGGGCGAGCCTTATAAATCAACCAACGGCATGAGCTTCACACTCTTAAGACCCTGTGACTTTCCCACACGTTACGTCTGTACCCATACCATGGACTGGCGATGTTCTTACCGAAATCAATAGAATGATATTGTGAAGGCTAATAAGGGTCATATAGTTGAAGGGTATTATGTAGTTTTATTTTCCCTTAAGATTTCGAAGTATTCTAGAGAATCAGGGCCCCTTCTGTCTGATAAAGGGACACAGAGGCCTCGGCTGGTATCGGAATGTTCACGGTTAAGGCCCCCACTGGATATGAGTGTTTATACCCATCATTCTAATATAGGGTGAGGGCAGGTTCGCCTTCCATCCGAAACGTATTGGACTCAGCTTCTAAGGGGTTGAATAGGCGACCCGAACTGTAGAAGCTCCCGTGGTGATGCGCTTAGTGGTTAATTATACGTAATCAGCTCTCTTAAGGGAATTCCACATGGCGAGTCATTGCTCATCGAAACGTGCAGAAACGTGCAACTACTGCTATTATTGGATGGCCGTCAGCTTTTGTCCCAAATCCCTGCGGTCAGGATATACCATAATCACCTCATTGCTATTTTCTTGTCCCGGACAAAAATAGCACCAAACCAGGGAGATAGACATGTTTGGGCCGCAGGAATTCATTCTACTCTTACTCGAAGGCAAAAGCAGGCCAAATCCGTTTCTGAACATCAAGACCAATAATCAGTATCATCGTGGATCGATCAAAATGGGCTTCGAAGAATGGACGGAGGAGTCAATTGATATCTCCTTCCAATGGCGGCAGACAGCCAGCCAAGAGGGCCGCGACCAGCGGGCTCGATCCGTCATCAGGGCCTCGTCTATCCACCCAGTGGGCATGCATGGCTCGCTGAGCTATGCGTCGATCGCCGCCACCGAGACGATCATATCCTTCCGGATCGCTGACGGTGACGGTAAGATCGAAGTCTTTGCCACGTCCATCCACTGAGATTTGATGCCCGGTGCTACGTTCCGCGGGCACATTCGCGATGCCAAAAACGAAAAGAAGTCCTTGCTCATTTATACCATGCCATGTATCCCAGGAAAGACACGTTTAGAACTCCTTCCACACGGGCAAGAACTCGGGTCTGAAGCCCTCGCAAACATGTTAATTGCGTTACTCATCTGACGGGATAGGTGATTCGCCCGGATCTTGCGTACCTGGCGCACCGGGTGGCGTTCGGGCTAATATACTACAGATACTCCGCAGAGGCGCCGCACGAAGCCGCAGCCAGTCGACCAGATTGCACTTCAGGAGAGCCGACACGATATCAAACACAACCTAGACATTATCCGCGCCTCAGAGAAGTTCCCCGTGTCTCCACAACGCAATTGCCCGGGCTGAACATGCTCCTCGACGAGACCACGGTGTCGGTCAACGGGGATCCTAGATTGGTCGCTGGCCCGCACCCGGCCGTTCGGCATGGAGCCCTCGACGCTGCGCCGGACTTCTGGCAGTATGAACTGAGAAGCTGGTAAGACTACACCCGCCATGAGACCACGTAGGACGCCTTCTGGGCCGTGTTTTGGAGGATCACTGCAGCCACAGACGATGCAGAACGTCGGGGGGTCAAAGACACAGCGGAGTTAGGCTGCAACCTCCAGGTTATTCTAGGATACGCCTTCAAAGAACCTGGACGGGACACTGCAGAGTGTGCCGAAACACTCGAGATACCTCCAAGAGTGGCTCCGAAATACTTGGGTTAAGCTGGCCCTAAGACCAAGCGATGCTTAGAGGTACCGGGCCGTACATGATGACAAGGAGGACGTTGAGGCTCTGGCTGGGGAAGAGCAAGAGGAACCTGAAGTGGCCGCGGCGGACACTCCCAAGGGCCCCTAAGTTGGAGGAAGAACAGCGGCTTGCTTAAGGCGTCTTGACCAGTCGCAAGTTCCTTAAGCTTGGGGCGCTGGTGCATACAGGGCGGTCCTCCCCTGGATGGAGTATCGGGTTCTGAAGTGGAGATTTTGACTTGCCGCACGTCCTTCCCACTCCACCCCCTTTGTAACTTGAGTTTTAGGTTTCTTATACTCGCAGAGGCTGAAGATGGGCCTCAAATATTACTTAAGGCTTAAGATACGTTCGCAGTCAGTATGGCGCTGGCCATTTTGACGACCGACTGTGAATATATACTGCGGAGTCCGGGTCAAACAAACCACGGAATTATATCCAATAAAAAAGCTTCGCCTTTCTTTATAAATGACTTCCGTTAAACGATGGAAAGGGACAAATGAAGACCAGCATCGAACGCCGCTTACGATATATCAAAGATGGGTATAAAGTAATGCGATAAATATATGCGACCGAGGCATATCTTTTTATTGTCTTCTGCCGAGGTTCATATGTGATCCGCGTCGGGTCAGGAAGTTAAGAGAGGAGAAAGGACCCTTGTTGTCACGGATCGGGTGGCCGAACGTATCAGTAGAGTAACTTAACCCTGCTTGGGCCCGCTGTCCAAATTGTTTTTCTTCTTCTTCTTCTTCTTCTTCTTTTACTGACTGTTTGAGCTGCTTTTATTTAATGGAAGTCGAGGTCTACTTCTAGGAAACCATTCGATGTTATATTCGAAACTGCATCTACACTTTTTAACGTCGTTTTGTCATTGCGATGCTAGTCGGTCAAAGTTGTCTTTGGGGCTCAAGAATAAGCTTTGAGAACTATATCAATTGACAGTTTCCAATCAGGGTAAGGACGTTGACGCTAGCCTGGATCTCTTGTTAGCGTCTCCTTGGCGCCCTTTTAAAGTTGCACCCTTACAACCCCTGGAAATATTGGCTTGAGGCTGAAGTTGCACGGATCAGTGACGTAAGTACTTTGCATGCCCGGAATCCCCAGCTTCAGCTCTCAGGCCAAGCTACCTAGTACCTCGGGATTTCTTCAACTACACCTGGGCTGAACTCAAAACAGCTACCCCTCTCGCAAGTCCACCACGCCTAACAACCTAGGTAGGTAGTTAATTAGTACGATACAGGGGAGCACCCGAAGGCTACATAATAACACTCTATTCCTTTACTAAGGACTCTACTTGATACCCCCTTTACGCCGCAGACGACGAGATAGAATAATCGTAATGGCCCTTGCGACACAATTCGAGGGCGTCACGCCGTTGCGCATGGTGCAGAAGCCGCCATTTATGGTCGAGGTGTCCGATGCACCAAAGGTCGACGGCGAGACAAAGCCCTACAGACATTTCAAGGCCAAGGACGGTCTCATCACCCGACCTGAACCCGACATCGGAACTCTCTTCGAAATCCTCACCAGCAGCGCCAAGAAGTATGGCGACAACAAAGCCATAGGCAGTCGGAAGCTCATCCGGACACACACCGAGAAGAAGAAAGTCCCCAAGATCATCGACGGGGTGAAGAAGGAGGTTGAGAAGGAGTGGACATACTTTGAACTATCCCCATTCGAGTTCATCACACACAAGGAATTCGAGAAGCGCGCCTTGAGTCTAGGCGCCGGTTTGAGGAAGCTGGGTTTGGAACCGGCTGATAGGCTGTACATCTTCGCCACCACAAGTCCCAACTGGCAATTCATGCACCATGGCTGCTCTTCACAGTCCATTACTATTGCAACTGCCTATGATACCCTGGGCCCCGATGCCGTCGAGTACTCCCTCACTCAGACCAACGCGAAGGCCATCTACACGGATCCCCATCTACTCAAGACCGCCAGCGAGCCGCTAAAGAACGCCCAAGACGTCAAGTTTCTCATCTACAACGACTCGACCACCTTCCCCATCTCTGACGAAGAGTTGTCCGCCTTCAAATCCTCACATACGCAGCTGACGGTCCTTTCCGTCACCGAGCTTCTCAAACTCGGCGAGGCCAACCCCGTCCCGCCCGTCCCGCCGCAGCCGAGTGATCTCTGCTGCATTATGTACACATCGGGTTCCTCCGGCACGCCTAAGGGCGTGCCCATCACGCACGAGGGCCTCATCGCGGGTGTCACGGCCCTGTATACGAGCGTCGAGGAGACCGTCTCTTCTCGCGAGGTGGTACTCGCATATCTACCCCTCGCTCATATCCTAGAGATGGCATTGGAAAACCTCGTCATACTTATCGGCGGTACGCTGGGATATGGCTCGCCGCGTACGTTGGCCGATACGTCCATGAGAAACTGCGCCGGCGACATGCGCGAGCTGGCGCCTACCGTTATGGCTGGCGTTCCCCAGATCTGGGAGACGATTAGGAAAGGTATCGAGGCGCGCGTGAACTCAGGCGGTGCGCTAACCAAGAAGCTATTCTGGGGGGCCTACAGCCTGAAGTCCTTCATGGTGTCCATGGGGTTACCGGGTACCGGCATCTTGGACGCCATCGTGTTCAACAAGGTGCGTGGGATGACCGGCGGGCGACTGCGGTTCCTCTTCAACGGGGGTAGTGGCATCTCCGAGGGTACGCTCATGTTCGTCAGTTTGGTGCTCGCGCCCATGATCACTGGATACGGCCTAACGGAAACGTGCGCGACGGGCGCGCTAGGCAACCCACTGCAGTGGACGGCAAACGCGATCGGACCCGCTCCGCCGGCGCTGGAGGTCAAGCTGGTCGGCCTGCCCGACATCGGCTACAGCGCGGACACCCAGCCACCGCAGGGCGAGATCCTGCTGCGCGGCCCGGCCGTTGCAAAGGAGTACTACAACAACCCCGAGGAGACGGCCAGTTCCTTCACGCCCGACGGCTGGTTCAAGACGGGCGACATTGGCGAGATCGACGCCAACGGGCACCTCAAGATCGTCGACCGCGTCAAGAACCTCGTCAAGATGCTGGGCGGCGAGTACATCGCGCTCGAGAAGCTCGAGGCCATTTACCGCGGCAGCGCCTACGTCAACAACATCATGGTCTACGGCGATAGCGCACACCCGCGCGCCATCGCTGTCGTCAGCCCCAACGAGAAACCTCTCGCCGACCTCGCCAAGAGCCTCGGCGTCGACGGCAACGCCCACAGCATACACGCCCATGACAAGGTCCGCGACGCCGTCTTCAAAGATCTGGTCGCCGTTGGCAAGAAGGCCGGGCTCACGGGCCTCGAGATCATCGGCGGTGTCGCCCTCGTCGACGATGAGTGGACCCCCGTTAACGTAAGTGCTCTTTGTGCCCCATCTTTTCTGCTTACCGGCTTGGCCGTCTAAATACGGTGACTAATATGTCCTGGCAGGGTCTCGTCACGGCTACACAGAAGGTGAACCGCCGCGCGCTGAAGGAGCACTACAAGCAGCAGATTGAGGAGACGTTCAAGCATTTCTCTTAAGCGAGAAGAGCGACTGTCGGGCTTAGTGTGCGTGTGGTCTCTCCTCAGGGCAGGCCTCGGGTTCTTGTTTTGAAGTAACTTATGTCCTTGTTTGTAAGTAGCGTTCGTAGCGTCGTCTAGCAAATGCCGAATCGCGGACATGGTGGGCGGCATAACGGAGCGAAATCCGAGCTCTACGGTTTCGTCATAGCCTGCGTATTAAGTTATGTAAGTATGTGTTTTTATGTGCTTATTTCTACTTGACGGGATCGCTGAAGTGATAGATTGAGCATCGTGATTCGGCTGGTTTTACGTGACTGGAGTTGTTCGTATTGGGAGTAGTGGAAAGGGGTTCTTGATGACGCCAACGTCTAAAAACAATAGCGCGAGATAACTTCATCCGTATACATGTTGCAGATATAACATGTATCCCTGTCAACGTAGCCACTCGATTGTGATCTGGGGAAATTCCATGCTCCGTAACCCTCCCATCGCGCAAGATGCCTATAACCGGACCCCAATACACGTCACATATCGTCAACTCGCGGATTCCAGACGCCCGAGGACACGGTAGCGTTGCCGCTAAGAGCCTGCCATCTAATGACCTTGAGCGGACGTGTTCTGCTTCGCTGCCCACGATTTCTGTGAGCCATTGCGGCAACTCGGGCGACCGGGGTGCCAACCACACAATATTAATCCTCCGAGTGGTCGGAGTCTTGCAAATTTGCCCAGAGACTGGCCGTTGGCGAACGTAACTATGCGTGGAGCGCGTTTACTAATATCACGGCATCCATCATCCCTCACATTCTATGTTTGAGCAAGGTCCACGCTGCGGTCTCAGAGTACCGCACCTGGAATCGTCGACGAGTGATACGAGGTAGGCGGAGTCTGCGGAAAACTCAGCAGCGCTGACCTTAGATAATATTTTCCTGAATATTGCCTCTGATTCAGTCTCGGAAATCAGTCCTTCGTCTGGCGCCAAAACGACGAAATTATTAAAGTCGGAAGAGGTGGCTAGATTGGATCCCCTCCGCAATAGGAGCTGAGCCCTGTATAGACTAAGACTGGGCGCAGAAGAAATCGTAGGCAGACCCTTTCCAACCTTAGAGGCGACTCTCTCGTCGTGGGTGTAGAATCTCAAGGGATAACGGTGGCCCCTTGATGTCTCGGGGTAGCAAAGCTTCTGAAGCTCTCCACCGCTCATGGGGCCGACCAGGGACAACCTACTGCATAACTTCCTGGATACGAGCGAGTGACGCCCGTCTGGAGGTCCCAGGAGACCCGTATGTGCGAGGGGAATTTCATGGTCGATTTGAACATTATAGAAGGCCCTTCTAGTTCCTCGAGGGGATGAAAGCCACGAAGGAGATCCTGGCACTGAACGTGGTGGAGCTGAATGAAGATTGTTCGAGTGTTACCTATCCAGTCCAGTCTGGTAGCCTGATATCGGCCTCCGGGCTCTAGTGGTTGGTGTGCGGTGTCCTTCTCCAGCTTCCTCTTCAGTCCGCCCTGTACCACTTCGCATAGTTCCTCCACGGCGGTCCGAAGCCGTTGTTGATTTCTAAGTGCCTGATTATACGCAGGATAAATAGCAACAAGCTGTCCTACAGCATGAAATTCCCATTGGGAACTCTCCAGACTTTCACAAAGGTGGAGACTTTACCAGGTTTGCACTGCCGGCAAAATTGATCGACAGGGACATGATGATTCAGGATACTGGACAGCGCAAAATCGCGTTTATGCTCCAGCCTAAGCTCACGCAGGGTCTCTGCCATCTTCTCGTCTCTCTTTTCGAGAGCTTCCCTCATATCAGCTGGTATGTTTTCTAGCTATTTAATGTACTTGGCATTCTGCTCCGCGAGAATGGCTTTGACATGTTGCCCGACTGCTGGTACATCTTAGTAACATATGGTTTTTGACCATTTCCTCATGGATGTCTATGCCAATATTTGCCTCCGAGCCGAGCCGTGGGCGTTATCCTGGCGGAGGGCATTATTCAGGACGATGCTTTCCGAGAATCGGGGAGCAGTTTGGACGTCCAACTTAAGCATCATGTAGCCCCAATATGTGTTCTTCTCCTGGAGCAGCTTTCCCTATGTCCCGCCGCCTCTATTTCGGTGATATTTCACATCGCTGTAACTAGAATGACTCTCCCTAACACATCATCTCCACAAAGTTTACTGAACATCGATAGGTTAATCTTTGCGCTCCCTTGCATGCGACGCTGGCTAATTTTGTGCGGATACGTGATCTTGGAAAGCATCTTGTTATTTGAATATGTAGCTGACACCACGCAGTGAGTGTGCGCAGGACTTCGGCGTCACCCCGATGTGTCTCATCGAAGCCGGGAGTATCGCCGAGGAACATCCAGCCTCTGTTATACTCGGGTTTGTTGAACGCATAGGTGCTGACATCCAGCATCCTATCGACCCAAAAAGGCTATAATCTCTCGTGGAACTAAATGTGTTCCAACCACCATACTCACATGACTCGTAATCATAGTCTATCTCGACTGAGTGGCCGGTATAAAGCTCGATCAAGGACCTTTGTCCCGAACAGCCCATGCTCATCCGAGCGATGACGATGTCATCGAACCTTGAACCTTCAGTTTCTATAGCTTTCTACGTGACCATAGACGCATCAACTTACCCCGGCACTTCTCTCATCAGGAAACCACATCGCTGGGCTTGATGTCATCGTTGTCTGTGTGGTTAGAGACTCGCTACCGAGTATCTGGGCCTCTTCGAGACATGGACGACCTTGGAGTGATATAGGAGTCTGGTTTACCTGGAAAACATGACCTCGGATACCAAGAAATAAACAACTGCCTCAAGGTAAAACCCGGTTACTCCTGGAGGTTGGGTAGACTCAGATTGGAAGGAGGGGGTGGGGGGCAGGGGGAGGAACGGGAGGCCGACAAGAGGAAAGCGCAGTTTTACTACCGGGCGCCTGAGGAAGTAGTGCACGCGACTGCGTGCATGACTACGTATCTCCTGGCCGTGTTTTATTTCTGGGATGATGGTTTGCGTTAAAATCTTCGTCTTTTCTCTTACTGTTCGGATCGAAGTATTTTCCGTTCCTGTCAACCAGCATCGGAGAATATAATGTCTGGCGTCCTTGGCAAAGAGGTCGCGAACTTCCTGGTTTTCGTGCGGGCCGAACGTCCGAAGTAAGCCTGCCGGTAGCTTGCGGGGGAAGGTAACAAGCCGACTCTGAACATCAAGACCGGAGTCGGCGTTCCCGCTTATCTCGGCATGCCCTTAAAAAGACCCCTCTTTGTGTTCTTTGCTAAAGCATTGAAGGGGTGGCAGACTCAGGGAAAAGCTTGTTCATTGCCAACAGCACTGGATGAGAGGATGCTCAGATCGGTCGGTCATGATTTGGCGTCTTGTGAGCGCATAAGAAGAGACGCCGTGGAAGCTCTGTTGATGTCCCAATAGGCACTAATTCCGTCGCAATACTCCGGACCTAGTTAGAGGGTCGCGACCTTTACCTAATAGATACCCCTGGATCCGAGGCAAGAGCTTGGCCTTCCAGCCCATCAAGAGCTACCTGAGTATTGTATCCCAGTAGATACATGCTCTAACCCATGCTTAGGACTCCAACCAAAAGGATATAGGCGTTCTCACTGCCGTGTGACGCGCATTACCTCTCTGTTTCTTACGCCAATAATGTCTCCATTAACGGCATTATTTACATGCATCGTACTTCCGACACGAGTTGAGGGTTCGACGAAACACAACATTGAGATGATGAAAGCTCTGTATAGAATGGACGCCTATTCTAATTAGTTGTGCTAGGCCTGCTAAGAAAAGCCAGTCATTTTCAGCTACATAGTAACAGGCCAAGATAAAACTACCCTGTCAAGTACCCGTGGGATGCGCTAAAAGCAATGCCCATACTAATATCAGCGTCGCCTGTCTTTGGGTACATTGAGTAAGAGTCATTGCAATTATGTATCGCACGTAAACGCGATACCTAACCGGGTAGTTTTACTTCCCCTCCATACTAAGTAACAAGACGTGGAGATGGCTGATGCTAAACGAACCGAACAGTTTATTGATTCTGATTCCCCCACCAATGGGTTGTGCTGAAAGTTCCCGAGCTGCCCCTAGATTTCTGTAACTCTTTCTAATAGGTATTTCACCTAGCGGCTACCATATTAAGTAGCTATCATTTATATGTAATTTCCTCAATTTATCGGGGTCAACTTAAGCCATCGAATTGATGCTGGGCATCAGACTCCCAAATTCAAATGATAAGTGATCATCATAGGAACTCGTAAACCGAATGTCAACTTTATCCCTGCAACGTTCCTTCTGCGCTCTGCAGCGATTTATGTCGTGATTGAGCTAATGTCATAGAATAGATCCTTGCAAAGGAAATGATGTTTGGCCGGAAACGCTTGAGTCCGATAATCAAAGGCGTCAAAGTAGCCGCGCTGTTCCACGCGTGGTAGAGGCGCACATTTATGTTCAGCGCTGACGACTCAAACAATACGAGCGAGAATGCAGACAGATCCCTACCTGTGTGCCAACCCCATGAGAAGGCAATAAAGGGTGGCTGTTGCCGAGCCGGTGAAGATGAACCTTCAGCCAATCGATCCTGGCCCCTCCTTTTTCCGGACTCAACTTTCAGCTCTCCCCTAACTGAGGCCTATGCCTAAACAAGCCATGTTAAATTCTGAAGGGGGTCCCGGAGTGCGACATTGGCATGCAATACTACACCTCAACCGGTGAAGGACTTGGCTTTTTCCTCTCGCCATCCAGGTCTCAGGTAGAGCATGTCAAGCCACCAGGAATCAACAGTAATGCAGAATTTGGTTCTGGCCAGACGAGCTGAGATGGTCCCCGAGGCCCGGAGTCGGCGACGCCGCTGTGTTTGAAAGCCGAATTCTAGGTTGCATGGTTCATTAAGGGGTGGCCTACCACGTCTGATTACAAAAACCCCGACGTTTGTTGTCGTAGGGCAGAATAAAAAAGACTCTTAAGTTAAACTATGGGTTTTTGGCCCTCCTGTTGCCCAAGCTGAACCATCATCACCGTCGTTGCTGTTGCTATTTCTCGTTCTTTCGCACAATGATGGGACTGTTGAATACCCCGTCTGGTATGAGCCTTCCCCCTTGCAATAGGGATTGAACTATTAACTAATGTGTGCTTCCTTACCAGGTCAAGGCGAGTCACACCCGAAGCTAAACAAACTTGCTCCGCAACCTCTAGTGAAGCCTATGGCTCGCGATGCAGAGACAAGCCCACCCTCGGATAATGCACCTCGGGTAGATGACTCGGCTGCGAGCCTCGCGCTGTCACCCGTGCTCTCGCCGTCACCGTCGTTCGGCAGTATTCGTGTCAACAAGCGTACTACCTCTTACGGCAAACGTGTGAACGTTTCCCGAGGCTCAAATAGTAATATGACGACTATCAACTCGGTGAAGGAGCAATATGCCTCCATTCGTCAACGGTGTCGACAGGACCTCGGTGCGGGTGTCAACCATTACGCCTTTGACACGTCTCATGCCCATCTCTTGGAATGGATTCGCAATGAGCGTATCACGAGACTACCGCATAAGGGTGGTTCATGGGATCGAGTTCTAATTGCCGCGCAATACTTCGCGTTTCAAGTCAACCGATTGCGGGATGCCATTGAATCGTTCACCCCAGAATGTGGAGCTGCTTCGCATCTAGTGTACGGCCAGTGCCTGCTTCTGCTAGAGGTAAGTTGTCTCTCTGTCCTTTTAATTCGGCGTGAATAGAATCATTGACGGGCGAGAAGCTCGGTCACGAGAATGCGGTCGCACTAGAAACCGCGTTCAACCTATTCTACCAGTTCGGACTTGAGCTCTCTCCTTTGCTGAAGGCTGAGCATACCCTCGTATTGGTCCCATCCATTATGGAGAATATCGGCCGGGCGTTCTCAGAACTACTTGGTATCGTGGCTGGTGTCGCCATAGCATTCTATTCGGCCGTTCATAGCGGCCGACAATCCGCCCATCTTGACATCTACGCGACTTTCAGTGGACCTATAGAGAGCTTTCGGTCCCGAGTCGAGCGCTGCGCTCATGAGATGTGGACATCCAAACTCCGCTCACATGGATACGACGACGACGGCCATTTTGACCTTCTGCGTAAATGGTTGGCACCGCAAGACTCAGTTCTTGCTTTCCTAGCTTCGAACCGCATCAACTTGACTAGTCTTCCAGAAGAATACACCTGTACTTGGTTTCAGCCCCACCTAAACCAATTTTTCAAGAACAGCGAGAAGGTTCTGGTTGTTGAAGGCAAGTCTGGTTCAGGCAAGACGACTCTGGCCAATTGGGTTGTGAACCGGCTCCAAAGACCGGTGTTTGGTCGGGAGTTGTCTACCTTGAGCTTCTTCTACGGTGAGTTGTTACCCTTCGTGAGTCCCCTAAGAGGGGGTCCTTGACTTACCGGACGGTAGATCCAAACATTGCAGCTCAGGCGACGTGCCTTGCCATGTTGAAGACCTTCCTATACCAGTTACTGTCACTACGAATTGGTGACATCGGTCTGTTTAACGCTATCTTACAAGCCCACGCGGATTCAAACACTCTGTCGACTGCCGAGGATCAGGAAGACAGACTGTGGGAAGCGTTCAGACATGCGCTAGACGTTGTTAGCATTGGCGACACTGACAATGACGGCGAAATGCTAGCTATCATTGTAGATGGCCTTGACGAAATGTCGGGCCTCAAGCCTGCTGCTAAACGAGTGGCCACTAGACTCAATGAGTTGGCACATGACATCCCAGGAGTCCGGGTGATCCAATTCTCCCAGCCCTTGGAGCTGTCGATAGGAGAGAAGATTGAACTATCCTTAGACAACATCTCGGACGACATCCAAACGATCATCCGCCAGGGCCTTTCTCGCCACCCCCATTTCGTTCACAGAGACTACGCTGAGCAGGACAGTATCATTGATAACGTCGTCGAGGCTTCCGATGGCTCGATGCTAATTGCATATCTCTGCGTCCAATACCTGCTTATTCAGGATACACAAGCGAATCTTGGTAAAGCTGTCGAGCTTCTCACCAAATCCCGCGGCACCGTGGCCGACCACGTCCAGAGACTCCTTGCGACAGCCAAGCTGGACTCACATAGCAAGGCGGTATTGTCATTCCTCATTACTGCCCAAAGACCCCTGAGCCTAGTAGAGATTGAGCAGCTCCTACGCGCAAACTCCACGGGCATCGACGTCGAGGAGACGATCAAGCTAAGCTCCATTTTGAGATCACTCAGTGCTTTCACGGTCGGTGCTGAGGGCCTCGTAGCGATTCGGCACAACGCCGTTGAGCGAGCCATCCTTTCTATCCCTGATAACTCAAATGTGTCTCTGCACCTTAAGGAAAGACACAAGGACTTCTTGATGCGATTATTTGCCAGCGCTAAACGACACCTTCGAGAGAGGGATAGTGAGCCCCGTTTAGATCTCCCGAGTCATGCAGAGGTCGAAAGAAAGATTGCTTCTCATCGTCTTCTCGAGTATGCGGTCCGATACTGGACTATCCACTTCAAGCTCTCACCCTTGTACAAGATTCAAGGGGATCTTCAGCTTCCCAAGGAGGTTGCCTCTGTCTTCCCGACTTCAGTCACTTTCGCATTGCTGGAAGCCGGTTGCTGGAAGTCCCAGTCATTCCCTCACGAAACGATCGAGCTACTTACCATCGCCTTTCGCGTTCGTGAGGCATTGTTCGGTCCTGAGCACCCCGGCGTGCTTCAGTCGGCCGTAATCTGCGCCATCTTCTACGAGACTGTCCTGTCTCGCCACCATGAAGCAGTGGAGTGGTATGCCCGTGCTGTCAAGATCGGCAAAGTGGTGCTCGGTGTGCATTCAGAACTGGTCATCACTTGCTGCAATACCTTGCTTCGCATCTCAGAGACCCTCGTATCAAAGAAACGCACGGAGATCATGACGTACAGGGAAGAGACCTTGCTCACGTTGGTTTCTTCCTACACTTACCGTTACGGTGCGTCGTCTAAACAAGTGCTCGAGGTCTACGGGGCACTCGTCAATCTTTACGTCTCCATCTCCGAAGAAAAGAAAGTCTCCGAGATTCAAGTGAAGATTCAAGAGATTGACGCCAGCCAGGACAGCCGTCTCGACGAGGGCAAGTCGATGGATAGGCGAATTGATGTCTACCTTAAGAAGCATGAACATGGTAAAGAGATTGATGAGTTCGACAGGCTGCTCTTTGGTTTCGAACTAGAGGTCGAGGAAACTTGGACGATAGTCCGCGTTGAAAGCCTGCTTCGCTTTGCGATGGAGCTCATCAGGCGCGAGCAATTCGCCGAGGCCGAAGAGATCTACCTAGATCTCTGGCTCAAGCTCACCGACTACTGTCACACGATCCAAGTGTGCGAGTGGCACGAGAAGAAGATCGAGGTCATGCTCAAGTACTCGTCTTTCCTACATACGCACAAGCGAATCGAGGAAGCTTCGGCTGTTTTAATCTGCTGCTGGAACGAATACTCTGTTCACCAGGTCTCGATGTTTGAGTCAATTATCCTTCTCCTGAAGGAGGTCGCAGTCGCCATGAAGCTAGTCGGATTGGTCTCGCTGTCGCTGACTGTCTCTCAAAAATGCTGGTCTTGGTTCAAGTCATCCCACAAAGAAAGCTCCACCGCCTTTAAGGAGATCGAGGAGCACATTGCCGTCACCTCAAAGGAGATAATGAAGAAGTCGACTACGACCACAGTCACTACGTCATCAGAGAAGGTAATCCGGGAGGTCTTCGAATCGTCCTTCACCAGCGAAGAGACCGAGATAACCACCACGACTGTTGAGCTCAGCGAATCCTTGACTTCCATCTATACCGAGCAAGAGCGATGGTCGGAGGCTATCGCTGTGATCAAGACCACTCTGAGGAAGTCCTGGCCGTCCTTCTTTGCCGAGTCAATCGACAGTATTACAATGACTAGCAAGTTCTCTTCCAAGAGCATCGAACTCGCCACGAAACTGGCACAATGCTACATCAGCCAGAAGCGATATGAGAAGGCCGAGTACATCTATCTGAGACTCTATAGAGTACATCGAAAGTCCCGCCGCCTAGATGACGCGGCAGTCATCAAGTACAGCGAACTCTACTTGGACTTCCTCAAGAAGCACGAGATGTTCGGCTTGATGATCAGCTTCTACCAAGAACTCCTGGTCGAGTATCGCTCCTTTTACGGGCACTCGCACACGAAGACTATCGCCATTTTGTATGCCTTGGGTGACATCTGTCGACGCCACCATCTGACGCACGGCTACTGGATCGAATACTACCTCGAAATCGTAACTACACTGAACAAAGGTGCCCTGGTCTGCCATGAAGACGCCTTCCGGGCTCTCGTCATAGTCGCTGAGCACTACTATGAGACTCTGCGCTATTCTGAGTCACTTGTCCACTTCAGGTCTATCATCGCAACTTTCTGCAAGATTGGCACCAAGTTCAAGTACTTCGAGGACATCACCGCGACCCAGGCCATCTTCGAGAAGTATTACAAGGCGATCGAAGAAACCAAGATGGAGACTCAAGAGCACGTTAAGTTATTGAAGGAGATCCGGGAGGCTTGCTTCAAGTATTACGGCGAGTCCTCTTCGATCTCAGTCAGCGTCACGGTTGTACTTGCCGAGGTATGCTCAAAGAGCGAGCAATACGAGTTCGAGGCCGCGTCGTACTACGAGCACATCCTCAAACACTCCAAGACGGTCTCGACCACTGTTGTCAAGCGTAGTAAGACCACTCTCAATTCGATCTACGTGAAACAGATCACGTCGACGAGCACTTCGACTTCCGTAACCAAGGAGACTATTGAGAAGGCGACCACCATGACGTATGAACGCTACGAGGAAGTCAGGAAGACTCACTCCTGCTCCCATGAGATAACCCTGGCCCATTTGAAGGACCTTGTGACACTCTATCACAAGCAGCAAAAGATGGAGTTCGCGATCAAAGAGCTTCGAAGCGTTGTCCTTGACTGCTTCAAAAGCGTGACTTCATCAAAAGAGCTCATTGCAGTTGGCAAGACCATCGCAGCTATATACACATCCTGTGGCTATACTTCGCACGGTCTTGAACTCGTACGGGAGTTTAAACTGCAGGTCATCTACAATACAGTGTCCAAAGGATGCAGCTTCGACGTCACCAAAGTCGGGCGCAGCTGCTTCGCCTTCATCGCGTCCTTCGAGTACCATCTCCGAGCCGACTTCTCTCAGACGATCGCGAGCTTCATGGCCGAGCTCCTGGGCGAGTATCGGTTCTACGAGCGCTTCGTATCATCCATTCGGGACAAGTCCAAAACGGAGGTTGTCATTCTCCACGCCTCCCGCCTCCGTCGGATCCTGTTCCGAACACGTCGCAGCGATGACTTCGACATCATCGAGAGACAGGCGGTGGAGTATTTCTCAGCGACCGAGGTCGAGGTGTTGAAGCAAACGTCGAAGGCCTCGGTGGCGGCCTTCATAAGGGTGCTGCTCGCCCACTTCTCCGGACGCGGACAGCCCAAGGACTTCGTCGCCTCCGCAGGGCACGCGGCCGTCGCTGAGTTGAAGACTCTACTGGCAAGTCACAAGTACCAAGCCGCTCTCGATTTGGCTCGATGCACGTTTCAGTTCCTCCTGGTACATGAGGGGCTGGATGACCCGACGGAGATCACGCTGGGCTTCCAGCTGTGCCTCATGATGGCCGGCCACGGCGAGTATCGTCAGGAGGTCGCCCCCGATGCCAAGATCCGCGAGGAGATGCTGAAGCTCTCGCACACCATCCTGATGGAGGTCATCGGCATATGCCAGAAGAGCAATCTCAGCCTTGAGCGCTGCCCCCTCGCCGAGCTCAACGAGCTGATCGCCCTCGTCGGCGACCAGGACGACCGCAAACTCCTGCAGTGGCTCCTGACCAAGCTCTGGGACTCGCGCGAGCGCCAGACCTCCTGGCCGTCGGAGGCCATGCTCAAACTCGGCCAGCGCCTGGTCCAGGCCCGCTTTTCGAACGGGGACTACGCGGTAGCTATCAAGCTTGCGGACGACCTCGTCTACAACCTGCGCCGCGTCCAAGGTCCTCGCCACAAGCAGACCCTGGAGATGTATGCGTTGCTCGCTAGTCTGTATACTAGCGCGGGCCAGTACTACCACACGCGGGCCATGGCGATGGCGACAGACAAAAACAGCTCGACCGCGGAGACCAGTCAGCGCGCATCCCTCATCGCAAGGACATACTTCAGGAAAGCCATAACGACCAACGAGGAAGTGCTCAAGCTGCTCATCGACAGGAACGCCGATGATAGCGATGAAGACGGAGACGACCAGTACTCCGTCGTCGGCAGCAGCAACCGTGGTTCGGTCATCGGAAGTAGGAGTTCCTCTCGTCATATCGACCATTTCGTAACCGGCACCAACGGCACCAACGGCGAGAACAAGACGGCCAGCGTGGCCCTCAACGACGTCCAAACGTTCATGACGGGCAAGGACGGCAGCGGCACGGCACCGGCCCAAGCCCCAGAGGCAGTACTAGTCGCCGCAGCACGGAGACACCTGAGGCTGCTCAAGCTGGCGGTGCAGCGCCTCGGTGGCTGGGGCCGACCTACCGCGGGTCACCAGACTCTCGCCTTGACTACCAAGGTCTGGAAGCAGTTCGGACCCGAGCTGAAGATGAAGGAGGAGGAGGTCATCAGCAGCAAGTGGAAGGTCGACGGGTTCGGAGGCGGCAAGGCAGAGGGCGGTCTCGAAGAGGATGGGTTCAAGGTTCCCGAAAGTTGGGAAATTTGCTAAGCGCACGCCGATGGTCGGTACTTACTAATGGTGTCATTTCCTTTGTCAAACTGCGTGGCTGTACAGATTGACCGCTCGTGTTAGTGCACGGATATTGTCAACTTAATAATGGGTCTTGTATTGGATTTACCATGTTAGCGGAGCTTTTCTCATTTTCCTTTCTCTTTAAGGCCGGACCTAAATTGTACCTAAAAGCCCACTCTATGTAATAGTTATAATGTACTTTGTTGGAGTGAAGGATAATATGTGTTGAGCAGTGGACTATTTGACTCAAAGCCATAACCGTCAGCACCAACGACCCTCGATGGCACCTAAGCGGTGCAATTGCCTTAGATAGTAGTAGGTATTAACCTTAAACGACCTGATTGGCTTAACCCGAATATTTTAGTGCGGCCTTCAACCTATCCTTAAAAGTATAGTTGCACCGATCCCTTACATAAAGACTGCAGTTTGGATCTTATACTTTATCCCCTAGGATTCTTGACGTGGCCTAGACATGACTTGTATTCGTCGAAACGACAGTATTCTTCTTTTAGTTCGCTATGGCGATAACCTCATTTTAAAGGGGAATATCCACTTTAATTCCTCCGTTGTCTTAGTCCTTTTCATTGCCTTTTTCCAGACGAGGGGTAGAGTCGAGGGTCCTGACGCATGGTGCTTCGTTTGAATGAAGTACCCGACAGAAGGCCAGAAAGCATGACTAGCAGCAATGCTTTGAAGGTAGTTGCTGTCGTGTTCCTGCTCAGTGCTAGATCGGGGCGAGAGTGACTGGCCATTTTTGGAATGGCTTGGTTTGCAATCATTATTACAATGTCCTCACACGACTTCGAAAGTACTAAGTACATCAAGCAGCATAGTAGAGAACAGCAGTTGAAGAATACCTGCTTAACAGACATGATGGGCAAAGGGCGCCAGGGATTAAACGACATGATCGGGGCCGAGCTCTACTGGAAACGTAGGCATCGACGGAGTCGATTTTAGCGGAACTCCTTATTATATGGCAGGATGATCAAGTGACATTAAAGACATAGCATCAGATAACCGTTTTAAACCCAACCCTGAAGAACGCAACGGCCAGCACGATAGTTAAGAAGTATATGTCAGAGTGCCGGTACCCTTTGAGGAAGAGCTCCGTGAAACTTGGGCCTCCTTGAAGGATCAGGGCCCTCCGACCCCTGGCTCCCTTCGTCCGCAAGAAGTGGCGATGAGGAATCAACAGGCCGAGCTACGCCAGATGTTGAATCGGAGTATCGAATCGCACGAGGCCTTGGATGTGTCGCTTCTGGAAATTCGCCCGAGCCGGGAGAAGCGCTTCCGGGAGCAAATCGAAGCTTACAGAGCAAAGGCGGATGGGGCGCTCGGAATGCAGGAAGACGAACATCGGATCGGGGGAGCGGGTTATCCGGAACTACAAGCGGCAGAGTGCGGGAGCACGAAGCTACTAGCCAAGAATCGCGGCTTTGGAGGCTCAGCGCGGTCGGAAAGGAAACGCGTCTGCTGAAGCGGTCAAACAAGGTTACCAACAACTTCGAAAAGAGTACAAAGCTCAACAATCCGCCCTAAGTCATTTCGAACATAGTGAAGAGGAGCTAAGGCCGAAGTTGGAGCGACTCGGGGCCGAGCTGGAGGAGACGAGAGCGCATCTAGGGTTCAAATGGGGAACTACCGTCCGGGTCAAGACAGGATAGACTTGCCCTTTAATTCAAGGCGGCCTCGGAGCCGGTGAGTCATCCAACCAACATGATTCTGTGCAATACTTATGTTAATTGAGTTCAGTCGTCTCGTGTCTAACAGCTGATAAGTATTTTCAGGGGGTCGGTCTGAAGTGGAGGTGCTAACAATGCATCGAGGACTGTTGCGTACCATCCAATATCCTGAGAACGACAACTAGACACGTTCGGACTTCCAGGGCCGCCTCGAAATCTGGTACCGGAAGGAGTCTTCGCCTGAAACTTGTTTATGAGCGCGAGGTCTTCTCAGGAACAGGGCGCCTCCAAGTTCAGCCAGAGATTATAGCGTGTAGATGTTGGTTACTAAAACCCGCTATGATCGGAGGCGAAGCCTATGGCCTCAGGCGGAGGAGGACGAACGGAAATGGCCCCTATTTGTTGGCGCGGGGATCTTATAGGGAGTCGGAGGAGAGATAGCTGGGGCGTACATTTATGCAACTCCTCTTATTCCGAGGCGTTGGATGGACCCGCGGAGGAGAAAGGGGGGAAGAAGGGGACCAAGCGAAAAAGGGAGACAAATGCAGACCCGCCAGCATCTGTTGCCTTGACCTTCGCCTTTCTCCCTTTAATCTGACTAATCAAGGTACAAATAACGCGGACCCCGATACCAGAGCAGAGAATCAACCGTATTGCGTATGTATCTTCATAGCAGCAAATCCTCTAGTGCCAAGCTATGTAGAATGGTGAACTTGATCTCTGGGACTTCTTGGAACATGCTTGAAATATAATGGCGTCTGCACGGTATCTATTTCATGATCGCTAGTGACTCTATATATGTACACAGGATAGGAGTTCGTACTGGAGTTTCATTGTCCCATCCTACGGTAGCCCAGCGTTAAAAGAAGCAAAGGCTAATTAATCATTTGTTCGTCTCATTTCTAATGAATCTTCGCCGTGGGTATGCTCGCTAAACTCCATGCCCCCGATGCACAATGTTCAACGATGACTGTCCCGATCCGATGTCGTGTGATCCCCCAGACGAATAACTCCTCATGCTGCAAAATAGGTAGAAAGCGACCTCATACGTAGCAAAGCCGCGTCACGGTGACACTGATCCGGAGCACCGTCGAGCTCCCATCTTATAGTAAATAAGCCGTTCAGCCTATCAATTCACTCCTCCACATTACCAAGGTACCTCCGGAAAAAAGGATTCCAACACTCGCATGATTATCATCCCCTAATCATCCCTGCTAGCCCAGAGGATATCCTTCCGCTTGTAGAAGAGCATGACGGGCGTCTCTTTCCCCTTGCACTCGAACAACTCTCGTTGGATCTGCCGATCCATGTCCACCTCGTCCGTGCTGGAGTCATTACATTTGGTCCACAAGCTGCCGCTGCCCTCTCTGACCCAGGTCCAGTAGTGTCCAGAGTGGCTGTCCGGGCCGTTATGGATGACGATGGCATATAGGTCGTAGATAGGGTCCTCTTCGTAACCGCCGAGCATATCTGTGGGCTGTTTGCCGAGGAATGGTCGCAGTTGCTCCTTATCATACCTGTGCTTGCGGAGGTCGAGGTCGTCGAACGGAAACTCCATGGGGAACGTATTCTTCAGCGGCACCCTCGTCGTGTGGATGGTCCTGAGAACTTTGACGCAGAGAAGGGGGGCAGCTCTCAGCAGGAAGTTTCGCCTTCTCTTGTGCTTGTTCTTGCAGGTTTCGCATGTACTCTCCAGGACTTCGTCAGGCGCAAACTCCCGATCAAAGGCAGCAGGTAAACTATCTAATTGGCCTCCTTTTGTGCTGTCGGCAGGATATGCGACGACGAACGGTTCAGCCTCAAGCTTATATGACTTGGCGTTGCATTCAGGATTCGTACACGTGAACTCTTGGGAGATGACGTTTTGCCAATATTTGTCAACAATGGAGTGATGGAGGTCATAGTAGGAAAGCCATGTGTTTAGTACGTCGCCCAGTGGCGCTTGAGAGTTCTGGATCTTGGGCGTTTTAAAGTCCGGTTCCTTTGCACTGGTATTGCGTTTGGTATTGGTCTCCATGTCTAACTGGTCGAGGAGGAAGGTGGTGAGTTCTTCGGCATCATGCTGCTCATTGTCCCCAAATTTGATGATTCTGTTTCGGTATTCGTAGCCCTGGTGAATGGATCGTAGGTAATTCTTAAAACTCGTGTCAGTACAGATGCGAGATACAAACATACATTTGAACCTACCATAAGAAGCGCAGCCCTCATCACTTCGAACTGCCGGTTGTTCAGATACTGAAATATGCTGCCAAGGATCCTTGCGAGGAGCTGTGGCGAAGGTTTATCTTGGGAATGATTTGCGGCACGCCATGAGACCGGCCAGTCACTGCGAGTCACTTCGCTTGCGAACCGAGGGGACGCAAGAAGGGCTTGAAGAACCGAGTTACAATAGCACCACTGGTAAGGATTTTCAAGGCCCGTCCTTTTCTTACGCGCTAGGCTGGCGGCAGACTTTTTGGCATAAACGGCGGAGCTTGATCCGTCATCTTTCGTTTCCAGCCCGCTATATCTGGTTCTTGGGACGGCAGGGGCTGGACGGGCCGGTGGAGCTGGTGATATATTGTAAAGACGTTCTTCGTCGGATAAGGAAGAGATGGTCGGGGGAGAGGTCATCGACTCCTGCAATTGGGATACGGAGGGAAAGCGGCGCATCACCTCTTCAGCCGACCTGTAGTAGTCATTAGGGGACGATGCAGCCTCATCTGCCTTGATCGATTTCTCGAACTGCTCAATTTCCTTTTGATTCAAGGTTTTCGTCTTGGTCCTGGCCCGTCGCCTATCGAGGGCCCTAGGCCCACGGGGCCTTCTTGATGATTGATTAGTCCTAGAAACGGCCAACGACTGCAACCCAAGCTCCTCAACCCAAGCATCTAAACCGCCAGCTAGAAGTTTAGGGGGGTTTCTAAGCTGCCTAGTATAGTTATAGTGCAACAGAGCGTTCATTATGGTGTAAACGACCATGGCCTGAGAACTCCCGGTTATCCTCTTCGGGACTGACGTCGAATCTTGGTCGTAGACAACGACCAGGTCAACCTTGTCGCGCTGTTCAAATGCCAGCTTTTCTGCGGGATCGGCAAGTATCATACTGTCCTGGATGTCATCTGCGGATATGTTCTCACGCGATAGAACTTCAGGCTCGACACATATTGTCCTTTGAGACAAAATGTGACCATCGTCGAACGCCTCTCGATCGCGAACATCTATAACGAGCAGTTGCACTTTGCTGCTCCCTTGTCTCATGTAGTTTAGAAGCTCCTGTGGGGTGATGGTCTCGCCTTCGGGAATTTCAATACCAGATGGCCGCGGGGTTGGAGGCGACTCTTTATACGTGTGTGCGGCGGCGAACTGTTCTCCGCTGAAAGCCTTGATCGCATTCTCCATCGAAGTCCTGGCCGAAGCGCTGGGGACAGAAGCGATCGAATTAGTCCTACTAAACATACCACGAGGTGTACTGGATGGTAAAGCAGCCACCTCGCTAGTGATGGTGCCTCGGGCAGGACTGTATATAGCGTCAGGAACCTTTGGCATGGGCGGTACGGAGCTGTCTACCGAGGGTTTTGACCGATGGGCGACAGGCATCTCCCTAGGGCCAGCGGGCTTTAGAAGGAGGGCACCATTCGACGGCTGGGGATCGCGCAGTTTCGCAAAACGGCTGTTGAGATCGTGGGACGTGGAGCTGGAGCCGGACTTGATCGCGTTGCCATGCAAGGCTTGGGGCTTCGGATGAACCATGGGCCTGGACTTGGGCCCGCTTGCCTCTGAGTGGCTTTGCTCAGCAAAGCCGGGAGCGGGTTTCGTTCCGTTTTGACGAGGGATACCATTGCAGACCTGACTATGCGCTGGCTTGCTGGAAGGAACACTTGGCAAGTCTATGAGAGCGGCATCACTGGAGGTTCGTGAGGAGCGGATCGGTCGGACGCCACTTCTCTTGTTGTCCTCCTTGATGAGGATCTTGATCTTGTCGAATGTCTCGCCATTCTTGGTGATCTTCGCTTTGAGCGCATTATAGAGTCGGCTAAGATCTCCGCTGCCAGACTTCAAAGAAGGATAATCCTTGTGCTTCGGGACGGTATCCACGGCGATAGTAAAAGCCTTGATATACTCTTGCAATGCTAGATCTGGGCGGCCGAAGTCGCTGAATGTGCTAGCCTGCCGCATGCAACTATCACCAATCTCCAGGACTTTACGCAAGGGGGTGTGGGGATCGAGATCGACTCCCACAGAGGTTAAGTCGTCTATGTGGCGGAAGGGTGTCTTTGCACTGGCAGGTCCTCCATTTCCGTTCATCGCCCATGTATTGGAACTTCCGTTGCTGCCATGTTTTGTGGACGTGCTCGTGCTCGTGCTCGAATAACCGTTTGCGCGCGAGGCCATGCCGTCTTGTGGGCCGGGTACAGGAACAGGGGAGGGTCTCGAAAAAGCAACAGGACTCATAATTCACCCGGGAGGGTGCCCGATATCATGCCGCGATCATATACTAGGGGCAGGTCGCGTGATACGGGCAGCTATAGTATAATGGCGTGGCGTTGGGGAGGTAGAGCCCAGCTCCTTTGTCAAATCCAAGCCGAGTCAGGCAAAAATAATGTCTAAAGAGAGGGATTTATGAGCAGGAATTGTTGATCTGGCTCCGGTCTTGGTAACAGTTGCTGAGACGCATTCTGTCGAGAGGGAGAGACAACCTTGGAGGCAAGGACTCGAGGGGTTGGAATGTGGGATGCGAACAAGGTTGCTGAAAGCAGTCTAGAGGTGCTAGTTACTTTCGAGAGGGCAAGGCAGGTTAGATATATATACCAATGCACTGTTGAATGAACTTGCAAGCGGCTTTGTAAAGAGGGAGAGCTGACAACATAGGATTGAGAATACCAAACCCTACAAAATGTCCATCACGGCGCGCGACACAAATCTGCAAGAAACCGGGTGCAGGTTGCTGTGTACGATCCGAACCTACACCTGTGATTACATGCATCTCGGTAATAAAAGCGGTTGTACATAAGGCGTTGCACAAAAAAGACCGAGAAGACTTAGGTAAGCAAGCGGTTACGTCGTCAGAGGGGCAACAGGGGGCAATACGTAACGTGCTGTAGTGCAGATAACTGTTTAATGATATGACGACCCCGGGGCTGCCTTCTAACCTGGGGGTGGGGGGGTTGCCTTGCTAGTACTGTACATATCAGCGCTCAGCTACAAGGCGTAAACTTATTAATACCCGTGGATATCTGGGTATTAACGTATAGGTGATACATGTAGACTAGCTAGGTAAAGTCGGGCCCGGTGTCTAATGGCTGAAATATGGGGAATTGGAACTCCTCTGCCCTTTGGTGCTTGTAGGTAGCCGGCAGGGCCCCATCTGCTGCGAGGGCTACCGTGATCACACATACGTAATGCATGGGTAACCCAATCATGCCTGCCTAGCGACTCCATCCGGCTCGGTGCTATTCGCCCAGAGCCCGTGAACCACCAAACTACCTCCCTTATCTTTACTCTACACGTGCATGCGGCGTTGCTTGCCTACCCTCCAAGTACATACCTCAAATCAACAGGCAGCCATTGATTGATATCTTCGTCTCTCAAGCCTCATACTACACAATACAAGCAGTATATATCCCCTATCGCCCGTTACCAACCAACTTTGCGCTTTCTGTCCTACATCCGCGACGCCGATAAGTCCGTTTCCGTTTCCGCTTTCCCCAATATGATGGGCGGCTGGTTCTCGTCCTCGGCCAATAGCGCCTTGGACGAGCAGATCGAGAAAGCTACGAGCAGCAGCTTGGAAGACATCGCCCTGAACCTTGAGATATCCGACATCATCCGCTCCCGGACAGTCCAACCGAAAGACGCCATGCGATCCCTAAAGCGGAGAATCGGTGCCAAAAACCCCAACCAGCAACTCGGCGCCCTCATCCTCACAGATACGTGCGTCAAGAATGGCGGCGCTCACTTTCTCGTTGAAGTTGCTTCCAGAGAGTTTATGGACAATCTTACCTCTCTCCTCCACGCTGTCGGGCCCGCCGCGGTGAATCAGGAAGTCAAGACCAAGATACTCGAGTTGATACAGTCATGGGCTGCTGCTGCTGAAGGCCGCCACGAATTAAAATACATTGAAGAGACGTACAGGGCCTTGCAGAGAGACGGCTTCCGATTCCCGCCTCGCGTCACCGTCGCGAGCAGCATGATTGATAGTAGCGCTGTACGTATTACATATCTGCCATCTGTCGATCGCTGGAGTGAACACAGCTAACTTCCCTTTTCGTCGCGACAGCCCCCTGAGTGGACCGACTCCGATGTCTGCATGCGATGCCGAACCCCCTTCACTTTTACTAACCGGAAGCATCATTGTCGCAACTGCGGGAACTGTTTCGATCAGCAGTGCTCGAGCAAGACCCTCCCCCTCCCACACTTAGGCATCTTACAGGCCGTACGAGTTGATGATGGATGCTATGCAAAGCTCACCGACAAGTCGAATAAGGGCGCTCCTAGTGGTCAGCAACGTACAACGTCAACCTCGTCTTTTCCTCATAAGAACCGCAGTACATCGGCTATGCAACCCCGAAATGCGCGTGTTGACGATGACTTCGACGAGGATCTTAAGAAAGCACTGGCTATGAGCTTGGAGGATGTTCAGACCCATAGCAAAGGCTACGCCCCACCTACCAACAACGCGCCAGCCGCGGCATATGCGAAGACCAATGGGCAATCGACCTCTCCGATAAAAGCACAGGAGGAAGAAGACGAAGACCTCAGGGCGGCTATAGCCGCCTCGCTCGCCGATATGGAGGAGCAAAAGCAGAAACATGCCGCAGTCTTGAAACAGCAGGCAGACAGCGTCCCAGTCGCCTCGGCGGCTCAGTTCGCTCTGCCAAAAAACGACTACGAGCTCACTCCAGTTGAGGCTGAGAATATAAATCTTTTCGCGACACTAGTGGACAGACTTCAGACGCAGCCTCCCGGCACGATCCTGAGAGAACCACAAATCCAGGAGCTCTATGATTCCATAGGGGCGTTACGACCTAAGTTAGCCCGGACGTATGGGGAAACAATGAGCAAGCACGGTAAACTAGAGGTCCCTAACTTCAGGCTTGTTACCAGCGGCTAACTTCGCTCTAGATACCCTTTTGGACTTGCATGCCAAGCTCTCAACGGTCGTTCGGTACTATGACAGGATGTTAGAGGAGCGTCTATCGAAGGCATATAGCCAACACGGCATTGGCGGTTATTCTCTACCTCCCCCACGGCAGCCCTCCGGTCCCTACCCCTCGATGCGTTCTACAGCCGGCCCAGGGGCAGCAGAGAACTTCTACACTAACGCCCCACCGTCTCAGTTTAACCAAACGCCGACCGGCCAACCTTATGCTCATCACAGCCAACCGACTCCACAACCTCAGTATGCGAACTATGACAAGCGTGGTTCAATATCATCTAGCAGTCAATATCCACATCCACCCCAAAGGACCGATAGCTGGCAGACTCAAGCTCCCTCGGGACCTGCCCAGTATCCAAACCCAACAAACTACGCACCTACCGAGCCTTCTACGCCGGCGTCCCATGCGCAACGTGCGATACCCCCGAACCAGCCCAGCAGAGCTCCTGAGCTAGGTGGTCCTTCTGCACCAGATCCGAACGCTGCCTATTACTGCAACACGCAACGTAACCCCGATGGACAGGCGCCGAGTGGCCCAGTGGAGTCTGCAGCATCTCCTTATCCCAACCTCCAGCAGTCGGTGAACTACAATCAACAGTCTGTGCCCCCAACCCCTGCCTCAGTCCCTTCGCGGTTGTCACAACCATCACAACCTCCTCAGCAATACGCGCCATCGACGCAGCACCCTCTACAGCCATATTGGCAGCAGCAGCAGCAGCAGCAGCAGCAGCAACCACCACCTCAACAGCCACAGCATACAGGCCATACCCCTCAGGCATATCAGGCTACTGGTCCGGGCTACTCCAATTTCAGCCAGGATTCCTTCCCGTCGGCGCCCCAACACGCGCCTCCGAAGCCCATCGTGGAAGAAAGCTTGATTGATCTATGAGACGCATGAGATGGCCAAAATTTACATCCTCAAAACTAGTTGTAGATTCCATAGGAAGGACTCGCCCGGCTTTGAGCATCAACCCCCTTTGTAAATACCCAGAATTGCGTGACTTGTTCTTATGTTGGCTATCTCGGACGGAAACCGCCCGAGAGTCGAGTGGAGTCTTTACAGTTTTCCGGGGCTTGTAAAGCACCAGGGGAGTCGTCAGGGACTCAATTCCATGATATTGGTCGATTTGGTTATGGAGGCTTCAAACCTCGCGCGGGAGAATGGTTTGGGGTGAAGCAATAGGGTAGTATGCAAAGGCATTCTGAATTCTACTCCTGCCCCGGCTTACGTCCACTGCACCGCCGGCATGCCGAGTGCTCTGGCGCGCCTGAATGGCACCATCTTCGCTGCGCATTTCCCACGTCCCGTGCCTTTCGCGTATGCCCCCTATGGGACGCCAGAGGCCGACTTTGAAACTATCGTGGTTTGTTGGCATCCATGACTTAAACTGGCGGCTATGGACTGGGGTTGGTCGTCGCGGCTGGCTAAATCGGACCCTGGCCTCATATGTACCTCTATACTCAAGGCGCCTCTAAGATGTCAAATGTTGGGATAAGAGTTACGCGTAGGATGGTGTGATATATAGACACTGGACCGAACAGCTGCCATTCGCACCATTCCGCGAAGACATGTATACTGTTATACATCAGCCAGGTATATATACACAGTTTAGGTTCTGCACAGGGGCCCTATCCTCGAACTTACTAACTTAAGTGGAAACTTCCTGCTAAGCCCACCCTATTGCGTCATTGCTTTTTATTGGACAGACGCATGGATATGCCCCTCCACCATTGTCAGGTCACTCCCCCAGTTCCATTTCGTACTTGCAGTACCCCGCCAACATCAACTTCAACTCGTTACGCAACGATTGAAGATCGCTAATCCTTAATTTCTGCCAATACGTACGAACGTAGATATATTCCGCTTGACAGTCTCTACCAGCCACGGGCTTGTGTGTGCCATATTATTCCTTTGAGATTATCGGATAAGAAGATCAAAGATCATTCGCGCGACTATCGACTGCGATCTATTCTGGAACCTACCTTTGCTGCGTCGCCTTCGTTATGTCTCGCCATCAGGCTTATCGTAACTATGACTATGAGAACGACCTCGACGAGTACGATGGTGAAGAGTACGACGACGAGGAGGACGAGGAGTACGAGGAGGATGAGCTGAGCCCAGAAGACCGCGGTGCGTATTTCCATGGACTTTGGAATGGCGTATCATTGGGTCAGCAGCACTGGTGCTGATTGCTTCCCTTCCTGAATATAGCCCAGATGGTGGCTGGCACTGCCGAAATCCGTGCCGCGCTGGGCGACGAAGCTTCAAAAGTCACGACACAACAAATACAAGAGGCACTATGGCACTATTATTACGATGTTGACAAGTCTATCGCCTACTTGGTGAGCAAGTTCATCGCGCCACCGCCCAAGGCTGCTAAGAGTGCCACGAAGAAACAAAAAGGAGGTCAGTACAGCGTTTCTTCTTTATGGTCTACAGACACTCTGGGTCAGGTTGGAGCAAGAAATTGTCTGGCAGAACGTCAGCAAAAGTTTGTATATCCAGGTGTGTACACTGGCCACAGAGCGCAGCAGAGGTTTGACATGCTAATATATCAATAGCTGGCCAGGGGCCATCAGACCGCTCGGACCGATTTTCATTCCAAGATTTCTTCAGTGACATGCCATGGTTGGATATTCCCAAGGATCGAGAAACAGTTTTCGTTGAACCATCACTGCCTCGAGGTGGTTTGCTAGGAGGAGCTAGCGCGTCAGGCGGCAAGATGTCCAAACTCCAAGCTCTAGCTGCGGCGCGGAAAAAGAAAGCCGAAGACCAGAAGTCGGAGAAAGTCGTCAAGGAGACCACCCAGCAAGTCGGCCAGCTCTCTCTTGGCTCTCAGTCCGAAGGCAACGAGGAGAAGATGAGGCCGCCCGGGTCGGCCGTTGGAAAGGAGTCGATGTCAGCCCAGGCAAGGGCAAATCTGGACCCCCAAGGCCTGGACCAGACGCAGGAATCCCGCCGTGAAAAAGTCGCAACACAATCAACTGAACCAGCACCTTCTCCGGTAATAGAGAAGGCGCCACCGCTGGAGACGGCCGCCCCATCTGCTTTTGCTCAAGCCCTCCTTGGCCCAGTCTCAAACCCAGCTACCCATGCGCAGCAGAATCATTACCCATTGCCTTATATGAATTTGGCTTCATCCGTAACTGACGCCTTCTCAGAGCCGAGTCCAGATGACGTGGTTCTCATAGCACAATCGAAAGGTTCGCTTTCAGCGAAGAGGCTACAAGCATGAGGTACTAATTCGTCCGTATCAGCGAGCAATAAGAAATTGGCTGCCTCCACAACGAAAAAGAAGGGGGTGTCTGACGAGAAAGCCGCAAGCACAAGCGACGGTCTCAAAGATCTTAAGATTGACGACACACCCTTGCCCAAAAGCAAGAACCTAGATGTGTTAAGCGAGTATGAAAAGAGCAAAAGCAAGAAGAGCGCGAGTTTTGTTGTCGTTGGTAAGAAGCAGTATCGCCTTGGCAATGCTTCGCTCAAGTACTGACTGAACCAAGGCCACGTGGACGCCGGAAAGAGCACACTGATGGGACGTTTATTGCTTGATCTCAATGTTGTGGACCAGCGCACCATCGAGCGGTACAGAAAAGAGGCAGAGGCCATGGGGAAATCATCGTTTGCGCTCGCCTGGGTTTTGGACCAGCGGACGGAGGAACGATCACGTGGCGTCACCATCGACATTGCGACGAACAAATTCGAGACCGAGAGCACCTCATTCACCATTCTGGATGCGCCGGGGCACCGCGACTTTATACCCAACATGATTGCAGGGGCCAGCCAAGCTGATTTCGCTATATTAGTCGTAGATGCGATGACTGGTGCTTTTGAATCTGGACTCAAGGGCCAAACAAGGGAGCATTCGCTTCTTCTACGTAGCATGGGCGTGTCCCGAATTATCGTTGCAGTCAACAAGTTGGACACCGTTAACTGGTCGCAAGAGAGGTTTGACGAGATCACGCAACAAGTCTCTGGTTTCTTGTCCGCCACCGGGTTTCAGCTGAAAAATATCAGCTTCGTGCCAGTGTCCGGCTTGCACGGAGACAATTTGGTTAAACGATCCACCGACTCAGCAGGAGACTGGTACAGGGGCAATACTCTAATTGAGGAATTAGAGAGCTCAGAGCCGATGTCAAGGGCATTAGACAAGCCGCTACGCATGACTATTTCAGAGGTCTACCGGTCAACCCAAAGTCCACTCACGATTTCCGGCCGTCTCGATGCCGGGTCCTTGCAAACCGGCGATGCGTTACTCATCCAACCCAGTGGCGAGAAAGCCTACGTCAAGTCCTTGGAACTGGATGGTGAACCAGCCGATTGGGCCGTTGCAGGGCAAAACGCCGTGGTTCATCTTGCCAATATCGACCCCATTCACGTCCGCGTGGGGGACATCGTCTGTGATATCAAGCAACCGATCGCCTGCATAGACGCGTTCACCGTCAAAGTTCTAGCCTTCGACATCCTCATGCCAATGCAAGTTGACGCACACCGGGGCCGGCTACACGCTGCCGGGCAAATTGTAGAAATACCGGCATTGCTGGATAAGGTCAAGGGTACGGTATTGAAGAAGAAACCGAAGATCGTCAAGCCTGCGAGCGTAGCGAGGGTGGTTGTCAAGATGGGTACGAAGGTGCCGTTAGAAGCTGGCCAGCGCGTTGTGCTAAGGAGCGGTGGAGAAACGGTTGCTGCTGGTTTGTTGGAATAACGGAGAAGGTGTAGGGGGGGGGGGGAATAGGGAGGTGCCCCCCCCCCCCCCCCCCCCCCTCGGGAGGTGCCGCGTAACCCAGTTGCATCTGGGACGGCGAAAGACATTAGGAGAAGGTTTTTGTAACAACCTCGGTAGCCGGGCCCAGCGATAAACTGTGAGTATAAATCATCAACTTGGCGTCAATGGGGAATGTGGTGTTCATCGGCTCCTTGCTGGACCCCACCCACGTGTTAGTGTTGCTGGATTTTTTGTGAATGTGTCACCTTGGCCATGTGGCAAGACTAATACTGCAATTGACAGTGTGTCCTTTCGAAGTTGCGACTCAAGCTCGGGAAGCCAAGAAGAGAGGCGGCTCTAAGATGAACTCAAGGGTGACTGATATATGCATACGGAGTAAGCTGTTAGGCTGCGTGTCTTATTTGCGGCTCTGTACGACCTAGACCAAAGAAGTAGCGATTTCCCGAGAAGCCGCAATGGGAGATTTTATGTCATATCTGGCATCTCCGGCGTGGTAGGACTTACTACGTACATAAAATGGTTAAAACGAGTGTGCGATTATCTTGACACAGAGTAGGCAATAAAGCACAGATCTTTGGGTCAAGTTTTTCTCAGGGTGGGGTAGAACGCTGTATTGCCATTTTTGGGGCTAATCTGGCCAGAACCTTAGGTATGCATGTTAACACCTTTCGACATCTGAAGCATGGGGCTCGTATATGTAACAGCTCAGTGTGGTAAATGCATCATGCGTTGCGTACATGCGTAGTAACAACAACCTCCTTCCGAACCCGTCACGGATATGTTGTAGCCAAATAAGACGACTGTCTTTGGTGACAGTCAGTCCAATCAAGGTGGCACTTTCTGGTAGATTCGGAGGCGACATGGCGATGCAGGGGTCGCCCCCACTCTACCCCACACCATCTGTGGGAGTTGAATTTAGGTTTTGATTGTCGCAAGGTGGCATCTCGGTCAGCCTGTATGGACCAGAAGGAGTTCCCCTGGAATTGATGAGGTTGCCCTGACCCTCCACGGTATTCACAATGATTGACAATATGCTAACCAGGCGGGATGCTTTATATTTCGCTCTAACAGTTCGTAATAATAGAATGCCCCTGGTAATTATTTTCTTTTTCAAAAAATTCTGAAAGCGTGGATTATTATCAGTTGTCGAGCTACCTCTATAGCCTCTCTGTACAGGCACTCTTATCGAGCACGGCTAAGGAAGCTCCAAAGTGATAGCGGCCCTTGTCAAAGCCACTTGTTGAAGATGTAGAGAGAGAAAAAAAAAAAAAAAGAAAGAAGCGCGCCACTGCCATGGATAGGAGGCGACGAGTAGAAGGCACTCGATCAATGAATTGTAGTACAATTATGAGAAAAGTGGCAAGTTGAATCGAATGAATGAAGCAACTTGACAATCGAGTAACTGTCTAAAGTGCATTCACGAGGGGGGCGCCAAAGTGAAAGCTGGCCTTGTGGATGCTTCGGCCATGTCTATGCGGCTTGAAAGATACTTGGAACTCTGCGGAGAATCGCATGGTAAGCTAAGGTATAAGGAACCTCTGGTGGGCTATCGATAGAAGATCCAGTTGGTCAATTGTACATAGCGGGTGGGTCCCTGTCGACGGGCCTTTTGGAAAATGTGTTCTCTCCAACGTGGCATCTTTGAACGCTATTGTAGCTTCTTGCCTTCCATATAAGAAATTCAGAAGCACAACTTTCTCGCTTCGACAATTTTCCCACTTACAAACACCACAACACTCCCTCTTCTCTCACCCACCTAATACTTCCCACACCAGAAGAAGTGGTGCAAGGGTACTACTAAGACTGGTCGGTGTCTTGTCGTCAAGCAGCTTCAAGTTCTTGCATTCATTACTACAACGTAAACGTAACGTCCTTGATACCAGACTACAGAGTCTGCCAACGCCATGGCCGGACGCTCTCGGAGCTCCTGGGCCATCGGCCTGGGCATGATCGCCTGGAGCCTACTCCTCTTCAGCCCCCTCGCGTTTGTCGGAACTGCGAGAGCTGACGATGTTGAGAACTGGGGAACTGTCATCGGTATTGTAAGTCGCATCCCTCGGGCCCCCTTCCCCCCTCCTTGCACCATCCGGGTTGCGCCATCGTTGAACTCTCAGCTTACATACGTTCTTGCATAGGATTTGGGAACAACATACTCTTGCGTCGGTGTGATGCAAAAGGGAAAGGTCGAGATCCTCGTCAACGACCAAGGAAACCGAATTACCCCCTCGTACGTCGCCTTCACCGAAGAAGAACGATTAGTCGGAGACGCCGCCAAACAGCAGGCCGCTTCCAACCCCACCAACACTATTTATGACGTCAAGTGAGTGACAGCCCACGTGTGAGCGTACCCTCTTCATCGACGACTCGCTAACAAGTGTTCTTGCAGGCGGTTTATTGGCCGCAAGTTTGCGGAGAAGGAGGTCCAGAACGACATCAAGCACTTCCCATACAAGGTGGTTGAGAAGGATGGCAAGCCCGCCATTCAGGTCGATGTCAAGGGCAAGCCCAAGCAGTTCACCCCCGAGGAGATCTCTGCCGTCATCCTGGGCAAGATGAAGGAGGTTGCCGAGGCCTATTTGGGCAAGAAGGTCACCCACGCCGTCGTCACTGTCCCCGCCTACTTCAACGACAACCAGAGACAGGCCACCAAGGACGCTGGTATTATTGCCGGCCTGAATGTTCTGCGAATTGTCAACGAGCCTACCGCCGCTGCTATTGCTTACGGCCTGGACAAGACCGGCGGTGAGCGTCACATTATCGTCTACGATCTCGGTGGTGGTACTTTCGATGTTTCTCTCTTGTCCATCGACGAGGGCGTCTTCGAGGTCCTGGCTACTGCCGGTGACACGCACCTTGGTGGTGAAGATTTCGACCAGAGAGTCATCAACCACTGGGCCAAGGCCTATAACAAGAAGAACAACGTGGACATCACCAAGGACAAGAAGGCCATGGGTAAGCTGAAGCGCGAGGCCGAGAAGGCCAAGCGGACGCTCTCCTCTCAGATGTCCACTCGCGTCGAGATCGAGGCTTTCTTCGACGGCAAAGACTTCTCCGAGACTCTTACCCGAGCCAAGTTCGAGGAGCTCAACATGGACCTTTTCAAGCGCACCCTGAAGCCTGTTAAGCAGGTGTTGGATGACGCCAAGCTCAAGAAGGAGGAAATTGATGATATCGTCCTCGTCGGTGGTTCCACCCGTATCCCCAAGGTTCAGGCTTTGCTAGAGGAGTTCTTCGCCGGTAAGAAGGCTAGCAAGGGTATCAACCCCGACGAAGCTGTTGCTTTCGGTGCCGCTGTTCAGGCTGGTGTGCTCGCCGGTGAGGAGGGTACTAGCGAAGTTGTCCTGATGGATGTCAACCCGTTGACTCTCGGTATTGAGACCACCGGTGGCGTCATGACCAAGCTGATCCCCCGCAACACCCCTATCCCCACTCGCAAGAGCCAGATCTTCTCCACCGCCGCCGACAACCAGCCCGTCGTCTTGATCCAGGTCTTCGAAGGCGAGCGATCCATGACTAAGGACAACAATCTCCTCGGCAAGTTCGAGCTGACCAACATTCCGCCGGCCCCTCGTGGCGTTCCCCAAATTGAGGTGTCCTTCGAGCTTGACGCCAACGGTATCCTCAAGGTTTCCGCTCACGACAAGGGAACTGGGAAGACCGAGAGCATTACCATCACCAACGATAAGGGCCGTCTTACCCAGGAAGAAATTGACCGCATGGTCGCCGAGGCCGAGAAGTACGCCGAGGAGGACAAGGCTACGCGTGAGCGCATCGAGGCCCGAAACGCCCTCGAGAACTACGCCTTCAGCCTGAAGAACCAGGTCAACGACGAGGAAGGTCTCGGTGGCAAGATCGACGATGAGGAGAAGGAGACTGTAAGTTCTGCTGCTGTCCATGCTGGCCCTGGATTATATGGTACTAACGAGCACGACAGATCCTCGATGCCGTCAAGGAGACGACCGACTGGCTCGAAGAGAACGCGGCCGACGCGACCGCGGAGGATTTCGAAGAGCAGAAGGAGAAGCTCTCGAACGTCGCCTACCCCATCACTTCCAAGATGTACCAGGGAGCTGGTGGTGCTGCTGACGATGATGAGCCCATTAACCATGATGAGTTGTAAATCATGCCGTTTCCATAGAATTCTTTTAGAGAGCATACCCCGGCGTAAATAGGACGAGATTTAATGAAATGAACGGGTGGTTCGGACAGTTGACCAGCTGACATGAACGACGTTTGTTCCACTATTCAATCCTACTGCGTGGTATCATGCGTGCGTGCAGATTTGACTTCATAAACTGCGTACTTAAGTCTTCATGATGAAACGTCACGATTCACCGGCGCAATCCTGATATGGAGCATCCGTTGCATTTCCATTTATTTCAAGGAGAAACCTTCGTGACGACAGAATTCCCCGTCCACTTATAATTATGTGTTTGGCCACCGTCTCTCAACTCCTCGCTATTGCTAATCGTGTCATCTGATAGGGCTAAATTCGAACCTGTAAATCGCCTCTTCTCCCGCAGTTCAGAGGACAATGACCTGACGATGCACCCGGTGGGTAGGTGAATAGAAATTGTGCACGCAGATACAACAACTAAAGAGTACTTGCGTAGACAGTGAGAGATAGGGGCTAGCTAGTGTGTTCCTTCTGTCGTGCCCGGCGTTGTTTGCTTTGGGGTTATGTATGCATGGCTCTCCGGATTCTTTCTTGGGTTTCCGGGTTGCACGGATCGGTAGAACGTACGAAGATGGAGGAAAACTCGTGCCAACTCTACCATCCACGGGAGAGTTGCGGGATTTTCGGGCTCTGAGGAAAAGGGAATTTGCGAGTTGTCCTGCTGTTCTACTAAATCCATCCCCGCCGGCTACCAGCCGAGCCCTAATCCGTGCTCCCCTCGCGCGCATTATTCCTTCTTCTCTACCGCGCCCTCGACGGCGACGACCGGCTCGGGATCCACGGATTCGACATCGACGTCGACGCCGCCCGGGGCCCCCTCCGCCTTCCTGAGGCCGAGCTGGCGTGTGTCCCAGCCCTCGGCCTCGAGGTACGCGCGGAAGCGGGCGTCCTCGAGTGCGATGGTGTCCTGGCCGACGTGCGGGAGGCAGAGCAGGGCGAGGGCGCCCGAGAGCGCGCAAAGGCTCGAGCTGACGTAGAACGGGTACTGGGCGCTGGTGGTGCCGTCGCCGCCGGCTGCCTGGATGTACGGGAACACCCAGGTGCCGACGAAGGCGCCGATCTTTCCCACGGCCGCCGCGACGCCGTAGTACTGGCCCCTGATGCCCGTGGCGCACGTCTTGGCGGCGAGCAGCCCGATGTTGTTCCCAGGCCCGAGCTCGCCGAGGGTCAGGAAGATCCCGTACACGACGGCGAACCCGCCGACGACCTCGGGCTGCGACAGCTTCGCGTATGCCCCGGCCATGGCGAACCCCACGACGGCCTGCAGCGTCACGCCCAGCGCCAACGTGTATCGCGGCCCCAGCCAGTCGCTGACGAAGGCGCCGAACATCGTCCCCGGGAGGTAGAAGATGTTGATCACGGTGTTCCAGCCAAACACCGTGGTTAGCGGGGCGCTCTCGCCGTAGATGTTGGCGAGGATGGTGCTGGAGTAGATGCCGAAGGAGTAGGCCGAGAACTAGGAAGCGTTATAGTCCCAAAACTTGAGACGGTCTTAATGGGGGGGGGGGCCTACATCATAGATGAACCAGATCAGACTAACAGTAGCCAGACGCCAACCGTAGTATTTGAGCACAAGCAAATACGGCGTCCGGGCATGCTTCACTACAGCGTCTTGGATTAGCAATTGTCCGTTCTAGACGGTTTCGCGAGTAGTCGGGAGGTATAAGACAGATTTCGGAGCCTCAATCCCCCAGGACCCCACTTGAAGAACTACTGCTTTTGGGTGGGAATACGTGGTAAGAAATAAACTCTGAGATGGCTTACTGGAGTTCTTGTTAAACTCCTCCGGTTCCTTGAGCTTGAGGCGCAAGACAAAGAGGATGAGCGGGAAGACTGCCCCGATGCCCAGACTCGTCCGCCAGATTGTGCTGTAATACGTATTATGAGCGGCTGCGGCAACAACGTCTGAAGTTTTGGTTGTTAGCGGTTACGCCTCTTTCGTTCTGTCTGACAACTTACACGGTACGAAAGCTCCAATCACGAAGCCCCAATCAATCATCGAGTTCGTGAAGAGGATGAACCATCTATTGCGAGTACCCTCCTTTAATTCGCCGCTCGACTCGGCGCAGCTCACGCTGCCGGCTGGATATTCGCCTGTATATGATGTCTACATAAGTTCTGCTCAGCTGTCATTCAGGGTGTCCTTACCTCCAATGCCGATGCCGACCTATGCATAAGCTTATTGAGCCTGGATCCTCATCAAACAGGTATCTATAAAACTTACGAAGAACCTCCATGCGGCCAGGATGTTAAACATACCCAAGGCGTCGCCGTGGTAGTATGACCCAGCCGCTAGAGCCGTGAAGATGATCAGGATGACGGTAGATACAAGGAGGGAATTAGTCCGCGACCACCTATCAGCCAGGACTCCAAATAAAAGCTGACCGACAACCTACAAGACAACACTAATGAGTTTGAGTTTGCGCGTCGAGGTGTTAGAGAAGACTTGCCGTTCCGGCAAAGGCGATGTCGGCGACATAGAGCTTGGCGGTCGAGTTCTTATAGAGGCCGCCATATTGATAAGTCAACACAGTCGTGACAGAACCGATGACCTGTTGTGAGCATGCATTAACGTCAGGGGTCAGTTTCCCAACGGGCTAGGAAGACCTCAATATAACCGCACGTTATTGATGTAGCCGTCAGAGAACAGACCAGCACCACAAGCCAAAACCGGCCATATAGCTTCCCGAAAGGGTTTCCGTTCAAGTGAAGCGTCCATATCTGCAATCGATGGCACAGTTTAACTTCGAGGAAGGTAGCCTCAGGTAGTACGCAATCCAGTGTGGAGCTGAGCAACGAGGTTGTACTTATATGTCGGTCGGTCAATCAGTCAATGGTAACACCGAGAGTGCACCAGCGCGTGAAATGTTTCTCGAGGAAGAAAGAAACCACCGGAAGCTAGGAAGTCTGGAGCGGGCCGTATCGGGTAAGAGCATGTTCTACCAGCGCTAAACTATTTGTCCGGCAATGTTGACCAGTAATTTGGGTGATGCCAGGTCCGCGACAACCCCACACTAACCTGGAACCCCACTTAATGAATTACCCTAACCTCGGACCCCACATAATGAATGACCCTAACAATGAATACGACTTTTCTCCACAACAACAACCATTCCTTAAAGCTTTACTCCGCAATAACTTAACAACCCCTTCGTCAATTGATTTCGGGTAAAGATGGTTAATTTCGACCGAAAGCGCAGAATTCGGATGCCAAGAATTTTATAGCGGAAGATGGTTCCGAAACCCTTGCGAGTTTGCGATTCGATATATCACAGTCGACCTTGTTATACCGCGTCCATGGTTCCAAATCGCGTTCCGAAGCCAAAGCTGAAACGTATAAGCTATCGGATTAAGAAAAGGATAGGTTTGTTAATTAAATATTGTACGAAAAGGTATACGGCCGCGTCCCTATAAAAATACAGGTCTGTTAGATAGCAAAAACCTTACTAGGTCTTAAAGAAACTTTCGGGAAAAATTGGGTTAATCGCTTTATCGTACGTTATAATAAGATACATATGAAAAAAGGACGAATTATGCTCCGAGACCACCTAAAGATACGCGATCGCGGCGATATCCGCGAATTTTTCTTTTTTTTTCGCCGCCGTTCGAACTAAATATAAAATTAAGCCTGTAAACGAATACAATATGAATAAAACGGGCGTCCAAAAAAGGGAATAAGCTAATAAAACGGTCGTAGGATTTTCGGAAAAGGCTCGTACGAAGCTTAAAAAGTGTGAGAATACAGCTCCTATGAGGATGAGGCTGGTAGCTGACCAGCCACCGATTAGCCACCGATCCACTTATTAGTATAAATCCACCATCTGGCAGCTAGTGGGAAACGCCAGATAGAAGTAACCTAATACACTCACTTCTTGGAATCTGCTCTACGACTGGTCGGAGATCACCTCATCCAGCTCACAGCTGTCTATTATCTTACAAAAAGTTGGAAGTAATATTATAGGTATTTATTTTCGAATATATCGGCTTTATATACAAAAAAATACGGCCATATATATTTTTAATAGTTTTACCGTTTAAAAAAAGTAATTATTCGAAAATATCGAAAAAGCCGAATATACGTTAATTTTGAAAAGGTAAATTAATAATATTATTACGTTAAAATAATTAGAATTTATTTTTTTCGGAAATTAAACTCCGTTTCTATAATAAATAGTAATTATTTATCCTAAATAGCAATATTACATATATATCTTTTGTTTTTATTTAAAAATACTTTGAAAATAAGGTTACTTTTATATATTTTTTATTTTATTCGAATAATAACTTTTAGCTATTCGACGTTACCGTATTTTCTGTACTTAAAAAATATATCGTATCGTTTTGCGGAAGGCCGGCGAATTATTGTAAGATAATAGATAGCTGTGAGCTAGGGTGAGGTGATCTTCGACCAGTCGTAGAGCAAATTCTAAGAAATAAATGTATTAGGTTATTTCTATTTAGCGTTTCTTATTAGCTGCTAGATAATGGATTTATATTAGTAAGTGGGTCAGTGGTTGATTGGTAGCTGGTCGGTTACTAGTTTTATCCTTATAAGAGCTGTATTTTTATAATTATTTCTTCTTTTTAAGCTGTTAATCCTTAATAGCATTATCGCAAATCTAGTTGCGTATATTTGCCGACAATTTTCTGTTATAATACGTAAGTTATATTATGTTGTAAGTGGTTATCGTAATAATTAATATGTGTTATATTATATAATTAATTATGTTCCGCTTAAGTTTTTATAATAATCTGTTTTTGAACCTTACTTTATTGATTTTCTTTTTTTTTCGCGCCTATATTTCCATTTTTTTTACTTACGCGTTCCGTTCGGTTTTTCGTTTTTCTTTATTTTTATTTCGCCTTTTCCGTCTGTTTTACGTATAATTTCCCTTCGCCATATATTTTTGTCGTAAGAAATTCCAAAAGAAATAATATTTTAATATTAATAATAATTAGAATTTCTTTTAATATTATATTTTCGACGCCGACGGTAAAATAAATATTAATCGGATTATAGGCGGTAATAAGTCGTATTATATTTACGTAATATAATATTATTTCGATTACCTTATAGTTTACGTTTAAACCTTAGGCATTTTAAATTATATCGTATTTAATTATTATTATAAAATATTTTACGCGATAAATAATTATTCTTAATATTCTTAATATTATTATTTAATTTTCGTTTAAATTTCGATTGTTCTTAAAGGTATTACTTAAATTATTTTTAAATTCGGTATCGATAATTAAGAATTAATTAACAAACTTGAAAAAAATCGTATTACAGATACCTAATACGAATATTCCGACGTAATTGCGGTCGGTTGTCGATTCGACGTTTTTCGTAAGGCCGAATTCGCCCTTAATACAGTTATTATTAAAAAGTATTATTTTCTTAATATAACGGAAATCAATTTTCGATCGTCCGTTACAGTTATAAAAATCCAATTTTAATATTATTTTATAAATTTGTAAATTTAAGTTTTTTTTATAAATGTTACGATCTTTTTATTATTATTTTGCGATTAATATTTAATTAAGCATAATTTTAAGATATGCCTATAAATAAGGCGACCTTTAAAAGTTATTATATTATTACGTTTTTCGTTTACGAATATTTTCTGCTCGTTTTCTAATATTTTGACGAAATTTTAATATTTATTAATAATTATAATTAAAAAACGGCTTTATTTAATAAAGTTATTATTAAACTTAAGTCTATTAAGCGCTTTAAAGACGGCGCCTTATTTCCCATTAAGTATAAATTATATTCCAGTTATTTAAGACCTGTTTTTCGTAAAAAATAAAACGTTTTTAAAAAGTTTTTTTCAAGTTTTACGCTTAATAAATTTAATAAACGTAACCGTTTTTTGTTATCGTATATTTTTCGATTATTTTTCGAAATTTTTATATTAATTTTTTTAATACGTTTATTAAGTGCTAATTAACGTAAAGCTTAATAATTAAGAGCGAAATTTTATTTTCGAGGTAAAAATTTGATTTTTTTCTATATCGTTTAACGGTTTTTAACCGGTATATAATAAGGTAATTATTCGTCAAAAATTTAAAAGCAGTTATATAATTAAATAATATTTTAATATTAATATTTCAATTTTGTTTAAAATAATTTTTTTATAATTTTTATAATTATTAGACAATTAATTTCCGATTAGGTTATTATTACTTTATGGTTTTTACGTCGTTTTATTTCTTATATACGTATTTAATTTTTTTATAACGTTATAATATCTTAAGCGTATATTTAAGGTACTTTCGAAGTTTTTACATATTGTATTCGGCGAGCTAGTGTTTATGGTTAATTAAATATTTGCGTTACTTTTAATTATCTTAGTAACGAACGATATTCTTTATTACTCATTTTTCTTATTTCTTTATTAAGTCTAATAACGTTATTTGAACGTTACTTAATTTCTAGTTATATTATAGTTTTAATAAGGATATTAGAAATATGTTATATATTTGTTAGTATTTAATAAAAAATATTATTTTATATTTTTAAAAGCTTATTTACTTTTTAATTACAACCTAAATATAAATAAGTACGAATTTTTTATTTTTAAAATTGTAATCTTTGATTAATAAATTTATTTATAGCTTTAATTAAAATTCTATAGGCGTATAGTATTAATTATAATATTCTTGTATTATTCGATAAATAACCGTTATTTTTTAAGCCATTTCTTAATTTCTTATACCTATTTCTTAAATCTTTATAAAAGGTATTTTATTATTTTTAAATAATATTTATATAAGCCTTTAAACGGAAACCGGCTAGTAAATATATTCCGTTTGCTTATCGATTTGCGAATAATAAGCGGTTAATATTTGCTGTTATATTTTTCGTTTTTTTGTAAATTGTTACCCAAAATTAATTCGTTAATAATTTGTCCTTATCGTTAATAATTTTAGCCGATATACCGAATTTGCATTTTATTCTTATCGTAAAACAGTTAAGCTAATTTGGTTGCGGTTAAAGTTTTAACCGTAAAAATAAATAATTTTAATTTCGTAAAGCGGTTAACGATTACCAGGATTACGTCGTATTTTAGCCTATTTAAACTGAGACTTTTAGAAAATTTCGTAATAAAATCTAACGAGATTTTTTAAAAAAGTTGCTTAAATAACGATAAACGCTGTAATTATCTACATAATTTATAACGTAACTTTATTATGCCTTAATAATTCGGATATTACTTAACATGTTTTTAAATATTATACGTTATATTTTTCTAATTAAACGTTTTAGCTATTAATTTTAATATATGAATATATCTTATTTATTTTGGTTTTAAATTATTACGGTATTAATTAATTATTTTTTTTTCGTCAAACGCCTTATAACGAAATTACGAATTTATTTTAATAATATAAAACCTTATTTAGGTTTAAAAAATATTGTTTTTTATTTCGGCTTAGTATTTAATTATCCGTATTAACTTTATGATATTTAAATTCTTAATTTACAGTTTTCGAACTTAATCGTAAAATTATAAGAAAACTTTCGGCTATAATGCCGTTTCGTTTTTAGCTAGCTGTTTAATTAAAAAATATAAAATATATTGGTTATAAATAATTTTAGCATTAATTTCGTCTTTTTAAAATTTTTCGAAATTCGATTATAATACGGTTATAATTTACGATTATTACGATTTATATTTATATTATTATTTACGAACGATAAATTCGGTAAAGATATAATTTTTGTTTTTCCTTTTTTTTCGAAACCTTTTTGCGATCGTATAACAAAGGTTTTCCGTTTTTTTATGCAAATAGTAATTATTTAAATTTCTGCCACCTAGAATTTAGGTAAAAATTTTATAATAAATAAATTTTGTGTTATTTTTATAAGGTATTTTATCTTTTTATAATGCTTTAAATTACGATATATATCTGCAATCGTTTTCTGTACGTTTTTGGCACATTATTCGTAAATTCGAAGTTTTTAAATAACATAAAGATTACGTCTTTATACGCAATTTCTTTTAATATATAATCGGAGCGTTTAAATAATTTATTCGCCGAGTTAATAACGCCTGGTTAATATTAGATTTCAAAATCAAATTACGTAAAGCGGTAAATTTATCGTGTTAATTTTTTAAAAGTTATACGCCGGCATTTTTATTATGTCTTTTAATATCAAATAATCGATAAATATTAAAAAAATATTTCTGTACTTTTAAAGTATTACCGTTAATATTTTAAGTTTTTTATAATCGCTAATAATTTTATTACTTTATAGCTTATTACTTTTGGATTAAATTTAATTTTCGCTATCAATATACGATTAGGCGTTAATATTTTCCGTATTTTTATGAAAATATCCTTAATATGGCTTTTATCGAGAGATCTATTTCGATCTTAATATTTTTGACGTTATCTTAATATCGGAAAATAATCGCTAATTAAAAGGTATTTTTTAAGTTTTAAAATGCTTTTTTTAACCTTTTTAAGTTATCGAAATTTTGTTACTTTATTTTTGCCTTACGCCTCTTTTAAAAACCTAATAATAAATTCGATAATATACAAATAATAGGCGATAAACATTTAATAAAAATTTGTAAATCTCAGAAATATTTAAATATTTTAAATTAACTTTAATTTTAACTATATTTCGATAATATCGACTCGTTTGCGGTTTATTTTCAAACCGTCGATATTAATTAAAAACTTTATCCTTTTTTAAAAAAATTCGTATTTAAAGGTATTAGTAAATAATTAATATTATAATAATTATTCGTAAATTAATTAAAAATATTTCGCATATTTCTTTTCGTTATCCAAATAAATAATTATATTATTTAAAGATATAACGTATATATAATTAAGTAATCCTGCTAATACTTTATATATATAGGCTTAAAACGTAATTAACGCGTTAATAAAGCTAAATAATATAACTATATATTTAAATTACTCGTACCGCATTCGGAAATCAGTTTTTTATTAATCGCCTTTTTTAATTTTAATAAAATAATAAATATCCTTAGAATTAATTTTCGAAAATATCTTAATTAATTATAAGCGATATATTATTTTTGAAATTAAAAGTAAAAAATATCGGATTTTTATCGTTATTTAATTTAACACTTTATAGTCGACGTATAGTCGAAAATTAACGTCCTTCTTAGATATAAATAATATTAATACTTTTACGTCCGTTTTCGAATAACGTATTCGGTTTACTTTTAAGTTTTTTCGGATATATTTTTAAGTACCCTTTTTTAAATTTTCGAAATAAGATAAATTAAACCGAATAAAGGCGTTTTTTCTGAAATCAAATTTATTATATATTTTGCTCTTAATAACTAAAATATCTTTTTTGTTATTTTTTCGGAATATATTCGTCGAAAATTCTTTAAGCATAAAAGGAAGTCGGTTATCCTTTATTTCTGTTATTTCCCGAATTCTGAGATATCTAATTTTCGATTAAGCTTATCAAATTAACGGTATAAATTTACGTATCGGAAAACGCTAGGTTTACGATTTTTTATTTATCGATTTCTTATAATAACCCGTATAACCGTTAATATATAACTATATTTAATAAAATCCGTAATTTACTTATTTCGGGTTTAAATAATAAAATATTTAACTTTTTTAATTACGATATATTATAAAATAAATTTGCTTAAAATTTCCTTCGTTTTTATTATTATTTATTATATTAATAAAGATTTCGTAAACCTTATAACATTTGATAAATATAGTATTAATACTAATAAAGCCTAAAATATCTACAAAAATTGATTAAAAATTAAGCTTTTTCGCTAACTTTTTACTTATAATATTTATTTATATTCCGATATCCATATTTACTTATATTACTATATCCTTCGTACTTTTCTTAATAAATACTCTTCCTTTAAAAAGCGGCTTTATTCCGACCGTCTTGCCATTATTAGCCGAAATAAACTGGATATTTACGCCTATTCCGGCTCCTTTTTTAGGTTTCCGTTTAGGAACTGGTTTAATTTATCGTTATATATTATAATATTTTATACGGCTTTCGTAAATTAGTTTTCATATAACCGAGATAATAATGTTTTCGTATTTTTTTAAAGTTATAATTTACGCTTTTATAACCTAGCTTTCTATAATTATAATATTTAAATAAGTTCTTATAAAAATCAAAAGTATTAAATCGTACGGTTTTATTTCGATCGAAATTAAATCGGCGATTATCTGCTTTTTAAATATAAAAACGTTTGCAGTTCTTATTATTTTTACGTAACGCCTTTAATTTGTTCTGGAGATCTTTTTTTCGAAAATATTAAAATAAAATCTTTTATTTTTATTAACATTTTTAATAAAAATAATTGGTTTTTTTTCGCCTTTTTTAGGTGTTTCAGCAGTATTTTACCTTGTTTATTATGTTGTTAGCTTATTTTAATTTAACGTTTTTTTATAATAAGATATTTCGTATTTTAATATTAATTTATAAAAATAATTAAAAATAAAATTTTTATTATTTCGATCGTTTTCCGAAATAAAAGTATTTATAGGCTTTATTTTATAAACTAGAAATTTTTACTTAATATAAAGATTTAACGGTAATTAATTGGATTATTATTACAATTTCATAAATTGTTCCTTATATTTCTTATCGAAAAAATTAGGATGTACGAAATTCTTCTTAATAAAAATCTATAAATTCTTTATTTTTAATTTTTTTTCGTAATTAAAATAATTAAACGTAATGTATTATAATTACTTAATATTCGTAATAGAACCGCTTATATAGTTTATAGCCTATTAAATATAAGTAAAAATATTTTATTTTAACCTTTTGACGAAAACTTTCGTAACAGCCTTTATCTAATCTTTTTTTAATTAACGCGCGTTCGGAAAACTTTAAGTAATTATAATACGGTATTTGCTTATTACCTTTAAAACTTTTATAATAATATCGGAATTAATTTATAAAGTTTTACTTTTTTAACCTGTACTATTATTTGTTATTCGGCCAATTATCGGAATAATTCCAAATGCTATTCGTTTTATTATCGAATAATTTCTAAAATCTAGTTATTATTAAAGAGCTTAATCCTTTTTTACTTTAAATTCCGGGACGCAGTCGTTATATTACGTCCGTTTTTTAACCGTTTAGCTAACGGTTATTAGGACGTATCCTTATTATATGTATAAAATGATTCGAGATCTCGAGAACTATGGTCTTTTATTCGTTAAGGCTTTATTATAGGCTTTTTCGCCTATTCTCGTACCGTAATCGATCGTTCGTCGATTGGGTTTCGATCGGCGGTTTTTTCGATTAATAACTTAAATTCGTTTTGTAATCGAGAAACTTTGTTTCTGGTAATTATCGCGTTATTTTTTATAATACAAATAAAAAATTAATAAGATAATAAATAATTATAAGTTAATTTAAGATAATCTCCGATTAATCATAAGGCAGATTTTAAAAAATAAGTATAATAAGTTATTTCTATCCGGCGTTTTTTATTAACTGTCAGATAGTAGATTTATATTAGTAAGTGGGTCGATAGCTAATTGGTAGCTGGTCGGCTACCAGCCTTATTTTTATAAGAGCTATATTTTCATAATTATTCGCAATAATTTTCGAATATAAATACCGTATATTAAAAGCGTATTACGAAACTGCCGAAATCGCCTTTACCGACAAAAATATCAAAACTAAATAACGTTATACCAGCTTATATTTTTGTACACCCGAAATAATATTGGAGGATTTCGAAATAGCACTCTAGTCGATCTTTAAGCCGAAAATACCCCCGAAACAAATAATTAACAGCTAAAACGAAATCGTATATATTTTTTAAAAAGCCTTAAAATTACGAAAAATATGCAAACGGCTTTACATAATTAGGCGAAAGCGTTTCGCAATATACAAAAAGTAATAATTAAAGCTGTTAAAAAGTTTAATAATCTTAATATCGAAAACGTTATTTTCCGCTATAACAATTAATTTTTGCGAATGAAATTCGAAAAATACGAAGGTTACAAACGTTAAACTATTATTAAGTAATAGAATAAAATTTTGGCAAATTTATTAAATATTAGGTCGGCTAAGAATAAAGTCACTAAATATTTAAAACCTATAAAGGCTAACGATCAGATCCCAATTAACAGTTATATTAAAACGTAGCCTGCTAAAAAAGCATCGAAAAGCTAAATAGCCTAAATAGTTTCATTTTATCAAGAAATACGTTGTTGCGTTGTTAAAAGGCTTTGGAATATATAGGTTACTTTGATTTTGAGTATGTTTTCTCTATTTTTTGTTAAGGTTATTCATTATGTGGGGCCCGAGATTAGCAATAAATACAGATTTCTACCAAAATACGCGATATAAAAAAAGTAATAATAAATTAACAAAAATACATATAATAAAATAAAGGTCATATATATATATAAAGCATTATATTACATTTATAAAAATAAGTCTATATTAAAATATTACTTGTTATATTTCTTTACAATTTAATATATTATCCAAATTATTATATATTTATAAATTTTAATAAAATTGTGAGATAAGCGAGAATGCGACGGTAATCACAAGATCAAAAGATCAGCAATTTCAAACTCTGATTGGAGTTTATCTCATTAAAATCAGACTCTATTTTAAAGGTTATGACTGCACTTATAATACAACTATAGCTAAGTAACTTTTAGTAATACGTTAACCTAATTTATAAAGGATTTATAAAAACAACAAAACCTCTAAAATAAGATCTAATATCAAGTTGTAAATTCTTGGCTCCGTTCTATACATTTTTTTGTATTAATTTTAAAAACATTTCTTTAAAAATTCGTAAATATAACAATTATAAAATTTTATTATAAAATAAGAAAAATTATAAGTATATATAATTATAAAAAAGCTTTTTAACCACAGATATAATTTTTCAATCGGGATTAATTTGATAAAAATATTAAAGATATAAGTTTAAATTCTTGTTCTATATATTGAAATAAAGCGGGGTGTTACACTCATGATCAAGGCTCGGCTGATCAGAAAGCCTCGGTCTCGTATATATATTAAGAAGTTCTTTTTCGCTATAGGTTCAACCCCTAGGCATCACCTGCAACCATTACCACTCAGCATATTTTCTGTTATTTCAGTTATCGAAATTCAACACTAGCAATATAATCGGATTAAGTTCGTCATTTCGATAATCCCATTTCGTATTGTAAGATAAAATAATCATCTGCACTGATCAAGACAAATTCTTCCCTTTATTCTATAATAATATATTTTTAAATCGGAACGCCCTTATAGCTACGATAATACAACTGCCATATATAACAGTTTCTAATAAATCTTTTAAAAATAATTTAATATAGAAAAAGTCTATATAATTATGTTTTTGTCTATACGAGTTATAGTTGTTATATCGTAGTTATAAAAGCGTTACGAATTTGATTATTCTTAATCTTTTTATAGTTGCGATGTAATAACAATAGCTCGTACGAGTAAAATAATTGCTGAGTGAGCTTTTTCAATATTGGATATATTAAAAGAACTCGGCGTACGATAATGCGATTGGTAATTGTACTATTGCAGCTATAAAAGTATTAAGATCACTGATTTCTCAGATCTAAATACAATCGTATCGGCTTTAATTGAAACCTGAAAAAAATAATAAAAAGGTTTATATATATACATTAATTTATATTTAATAGATGTATCAAATATTAAATTTATCGATTTTAAATTAATTATATTATAGCTATAAAAATATATCGAATTTAAATGCTTTAACTTTTTTATAATTATAAAGTAATAATAAAAACTTATAAAGACAAAACTATAACTAAACGGATTTTTTCATATTGAATTACTATTAAACGGTCTATAATAAAATAATATACGTAATATTTACGTTATCGTAAATATAAAAACATTACGATTAATATTTCTTTCAAATTTTAACTTAATTTTATTAACTTTAATTTTTATCGAAAATATTCGAAAAGATTTCTATATATATATTAGCTTATGCTTAATACATATTTAAAATATTATTTTTATTCGATTCAAATTAAACATCAAAGTAAAAAGAATAATGTAAATTTTTTAAAAAGAATATATAAAATAAAAACATTTTTTATAATCTAAATTTAGGCCGTATTAACAAGTTACGAAAATATATTATTTAATAAAATAATTTTAACACTTCGGTATAATATAAAAAGAATATTAAAAATAAAAACGAATTAATAAAAACTTAGATTAACTAAAATAAATTATAGTTTGAATATCCAAATTTACTTTATAAGAATTAGTTAAATATATTATTATAAAAATATCAATTTCAAATCAATTGAAGTATTATTTAATATCTTTTTATTATTATACATATTATAAAACATATATATCTAAATATATAAATATATAAAATATAATAATAAAAACATTTTCATAAAAATATAAATACATGTAATTTTATAAAACTTTACCAAAATTTAGGTTATAATATTATTAAAAAAACATTATATTATTTTAAATTTTTATTATCTTTTTTAAATTATTATATTAAAATTTTTAATTTATTAAATACATAAAATGTAACATTTTTATATAAAAAATTAAACTTGATTAATTAATTATTCTTTTTTATATAAATTTATATATTTAATTTTTATATGTAACAATTTATATTAATCGTTTAAACATATTTTTATATAAATTAATATTATAACAACGTTAAAATTACAGTTTTTAATTTTGTTTTAAATATTTTATTTTGAAACTTTAAATGCGTAAATGTGATTTTCTTAAATTATATTTATAATTAATTAATTAAAATAGTTTATTATTTATAAATTTTTTATTTTTAAAGTGTATTATTATTTTTATTTTTTTGATTTTATTTACAAGTTTTACTTAAATTACTTAATCACGTAATATAAATAATTTATACAAATAAAAAAGTTATTTTTTAAAAAAACGGTTTATATTAATATCTTATTATTATATTATTAATTTTTTAATACTATTATTTATTATAACGATTTGTCTATATTATTAAAGTATTTATGAAATAAGATTTTAAGTTAAGTAAGCAATATATTCCAGAATTCATTTTAATAATATTTTAATTTAGGTTTTTTTAAAAAAAGAATACGATATAACGTTTAGAAAATTTTATATTTCTATCAACGATTAATCAAATTGCTTACAAAGATTTATTTAATTATTGATTTATTTGATTTATATAACTTATAACGTAATAATTTACCTTTTAAAACAATATATAATTAAAAATCGTTTATAATTTAAGTATTTATAAATTATTTTTATTAAATCGAACATATTGCAAATTATAATGTATTCGAAATTTATTTTAATTTATAATTTGTGGTTTATTATTTAATGTATTTTTAATTGTAATTAAAATTAAGAATTTTAAAATAAATAATATAATATTAAAATATTATTAAATTAATATTTAATTTCGATTACGTTATGAAAATTAAGTTTTATGTTAAAAATTATAATTATATTTATGATATAATTATAATTAATTGATTCTTAATATTATCTTAATTTAATTTATAAAAAACATATTAAAATATTAAAAGTTTTAAAATAAAACTTACTATCCAATTATAATTTTTTAATTCCGTTATATATATTTTTATATAAAGCTTTAAAAATGTATTTTAAAAACTTAAAAATATAATCATATTAAAATTTTTTTTATAAAGTAATATAAATTAAAAATATATACCATTTTAATCAAATTATATATATATATATATATGTGTAATTTCTTAATCGGGATTAATTTAATAAAAATATTAAAAAAACAAATCAAAATTTTCGTTATGTATACATTTTCAACTGTAATACATTAACACTTTTGAGGTAATAATTATAATTTATATAAATAAAAACATAATTAAACGAATTTCTTTCATGTTAATGTTTTCTAAAAACATATATAATAAGATATTATATATAATATTTATTACGTTATAATTATGAGGATGTTTTAGATTTAATTAATTTTAATTTTTTAATAATTACGATAAAATAATTATTATATATATATTACGGTATTAATAAAACGGCTTTTTTTAAATCGCCGGTTTGCTATATATATATAAACGTTGTACGTTTAGTAAATAATTTTTTTATATATTAACAAATATTTTCCAAAACTAAAAAAATATATAACGCTATAATAATGTAATAATTTGTTATAAGTTTTTGAAAATAATTTAATATAAGACAAGCTCATTTAGTTATATTTTTATTCGTATAAACTATAATTAGTACGTTATAGCTATAAAGGCATTCCGCAATTAGTTATTTCGGATTTTTTATATTAAATAAATTAAGATTATTCGATATATAATTATACAACCGATATATATATTATCGTAATTATAAAGACGATTTGGATTTGGTTATTCCGAATGCTTTTATAATTATAATATAATAACGGTAATTTGTAGGGGTAAAAATATAACTAAAAGAATTTTCTAAGATTATTTTACGTTTAAACAGCTTATATTAAAACAATATATATAATATTTATGTTATTGCGATTGTAAAAACGTATTTAATAAATTCTCCAAATTTTAACCTAATTATATTAAATTTAATTCGTATTTAAAAAATTCGAAAACTTTTAAATACGCGTATTAATTTATGTTTAACGAGTATTTAAAATATTAAATTTATTAAATTTAAAATTAAATATCAAAATTAATAAAATTAATTATTTTTAAAGAAAATTTATAAAACGGAAACGTTTTTTTACAATTTAAACTTAGGCCTTGCTGGCTCGTTACGAGGATACGTTATTTGATTAATTAATTTTAGCGCCTTGGCGTAGTATATAAAAGTACATCAAAAATAGAAACGAGCCAGCAGAGGCCTGAGCCAGCTGAGATAAGACTTCGACCAGACAATGCCAAGCATGGTGTTCCATTTTCGAGTCCAAAGTCCAATCCGGGCATTAAGGCACGCAATCGTTGGCCAATTTTGGCCGGCGGCACTTTGGAGAGGTAGGGCATTGATTGCATCCCTCCGAATCTGATTATCATCAGTTTGTACTTATCACGAGGCTTTCGAGACGAGGCTTTCCAATGGTTCAGATACATATACCGTCTGTTGATTTGGATCAGACGACCCGAGATATATGCAACCCGCTACGACCTTTGGAAGAGCACATGTGTATCGATAAGGACGAGAAGGAGCGCAATGGGAGTTACATCCCCTCGACCGATACCTTAGACTTACCCCTGAATGGTACGAAGAGAACATTACCTACCTACGTATGTAGATATCTTTGCGTGCAGGATCGAAGTAGGGCGAACAGGCAGGGCAAGGCAGAGGACGGCTTTTCCAAATATCGATGCAGGTATGTGCATCAAAGCATTCAACGATTCTATGCTATGCCGAAGTAGGACGATGCTTGCCAGCACCACAATTTGATGACAGCTTCGCATGGCTTCACGGTAATCACGACTATCGTCATTACCGATTAAGGGATCGTCGAGCAACTCTCCTGTCAACAGACTCTAAATATCGCGAAGCAAGCTCAGCGACGACTGTACCCGACACCCCATTGTCATCTAGCCAAATCATTGCCTTTCCAAGGCATGTATGCCATGGCTACCCCTTAGTACATAGTACTTGGTATCGTAGATCCGGACTCATCTACACATCATTTCGCGCCATTGAGTCTGGTGGAGCGTCGTCTGCCAATCTCGGGACCAGGTTGGCTAGGTTCCTTGACGTCCAACTTCTGCTTCTTAACATTCCGTTTGCTTGCGGGAGCGGACTGCTCTTGTTCTTTCTTGACCGCTTTCGACTCTGATGTTCTAGCTCTCTTGGCTGGCCGCCCTTCATCCTTAGCCTTGCCGGCTATTTTCTCGTTTTTCGCTTCGAAGAACCGACTTTCCGACCCCTTGTCAGAGACATCGCCCTCATCCTTGACATCGTCGATAGTCGTGCGCCCTTTCTTCTTCTGCACGCTAGGAACTACACAGCTCGTGCGGCCACCGACGGTGATGAAGGTGAGCTTTTCGCCGTTCGGCAGTGTGGTTCCGGCGTCTTTCTTTCCCTTGCCCCACCTATGCTTGAACAGCCAATTCTCGGGGAATTCATCCGAGTCCCCAAGCTTCTCGACTGCGACATCACAGACATGCCGGATGGCCTTGTACAGTGTAGCGATGTCGGAGTCGTCGAACTCGTCGCAGTACTGCTCCGGATGGAGTTTCGCCTGATACATGATCTCGTCTCCTACCCAGTTCCCTATGCCGCTGATGACCGCCTGGTCCAGTAAGAGTGCCTTTATGGGCACATGCCTGCTTGTCATCTTCTGCCGTAGATACTCTTCGGTGAATACATCCTTGTCGACGACGGGATCCGGCCCGTTCTCGACGAGGGGTGAATGCTTCCGGATCTCTTCGGCGGGGCAGTCGACGAGCCGGACGCGGCCGAAGCGCCTCGCATCCGTGAAGGCCACCTCGACCTTGGGCGTACTGTCCGTCTCTAGCTGAAACTTCCAGAACTTGGGGGGCCACTGGTCCTTGTCCCCTTTCGACTTCTCCTCGTAGCGGTTGTACGTCGTCTGCTGGCCTCTGATGTGGACCCACCCGGTCATGCCGCAGTGCATGACCGGATGCGGCGGCTTGTCCAGGAGGAACCAGAAGTATTTGCCCTGGTTTCCGGCTCCAATCACCTTCTTGCCCGTCAGAGCTCTCTGGAACTCAGGACCGCTCGTGCCGACTTTGCCGAAGATGTTGCTGTCATCGGGTGCCAGGACCTTGCTGATCTTCTTGCCAACAAGGTGAAGTTGCAGAAAGTGGGTAAGCCGTGCAACTTGAGCGTTGATGCCTAATTAGCTCTGTTTTGTTGACGATGGCGATATGGCATCCTTACCTTCCGCGATCTCGGGCATGATGACAGTTAGATATGACAGACTATCAGACGCTTGAAATGACGAGAAACCTGCTGAGGCTAAAGGAATCAAAGCAAACAATAGGTTATCTGGGTATCTCAAGAGGCAAATTGCTGATGAACGAAGTCGGTTTCTTGATGGTTTGATCCAGAGAGAATCAGTTTCTTGTATTAATAAGCGTGAAGGATAAGCACAGTCGTCTTTCCCAGGACGCGCGCCCTTCCCCTGACCGCGTTTGGGGCACAGGTACTTTGTAGATCTCTCATTTTAGGCTACCATTGAGGGGTTGCCCTTTCAGCTGAAGTCTGGATTCCCTTGGACGAACCAAACAACCACCACAAGCCTGGGAGGCTCTTCCCTGACAATTGGCTAAATAAAAATGATAGATCTACAGCAGTTTATCACCTCAGTGTCACATGCAGAATCAGGTTGCAGCTGACATAAAATCATACAAAGGAGTATAACAGAAGGGTGTTGAACTTCGTCCTTGGCTTTGGCCAATGCCTTTTCAGAATTACCCCACTCAACTTTTTCCCCGGGCGATATCCTTGGACATCTCAACTTCAGCCACAAAAGTCTCTTGGGGGTTCGCACGGCACTAACGCCAACCCAAAGATGGTTTCATCAAAGAAAATATCGGCGTAGTAGCTTTAAGTTCTGGTTGGTCGGAAGCCCTGGAGGAATTACAATTTTTTTTCTGGAACCCCTCCATCCCGCCGGAACGAAATTTCGTCTCCGTCCAACACTACCAGGAAAAAAAAAAAAAAAAAAAAAAACCGCCCGGAGTCCAGTTTAGCCTGGTAGTGACTCGCCTCTCAGCCTTTACAATGAAGCTCAGATAGGCCTTGTCGAGGTTGTTCCCTTTTCATCCCCCCTTATAACCCAAGGAGAATTGAAGCTGGAAATATCGCGCCTGCCTGCTTTGTTTTCTTCCTCTTCCTACGCCTCGGTCTCAGTCGTATCGAGGAAGTTTCACGATATTTCGCATAAGCTCGGCATTGGCCAGTGACGTCGGCTCAATTTGCCAATCTACCGCAATCGGAGCAAATAGAATCTGCGCCGAGGAAAACTGAACCTTCGATCTCGACGAGCTATACGAAGCACTCACAAATCCTATTAACATCATCCACGGCACTAGTTGTACACTTGTGACTTCTTTATTGTTTCGGTGACCTAGTGGGGCTTGCTGCTGAGAACAACACATCACTTTTTCACCGGCACGAATAGGCGTCTCCCCAGCCCTATTTATTCTTGTTTCCACAACTCGAGGGTTTCGCATCCGAATATTTCTAGCCCATCCCGCCAACATGGTGAGAAATATCGTCATTCTCTCGGGCAATTCCCACCCCACTCTCACCGACAGCATCTGTAACATGCTGGGTGTGCCTGCGTGCAACCGGACCCTGAGCAAATTCTCCGTTGGAGAGACGCGCTGCGAGATCAAAGACTCCGTACGAGGCAAAGACGTATTTATTATTCAGTCCGGTGGCGGGAAAGTGAACGATCAACTTATGGAACTATGTATAAGTATGTGCGACACGACCGGGGTCTGCTCAACGAGGCCGAGTACTGACCTTGATCGTTAGTGATTTCGGCATGCAAAACAGGTTCTGCAAAGAGAGTCACCGCTGTACTCCCTCTATTCCCCTACTCGCGTCAACCGGATCTGCCATACAACAAGATTGGCGCGCCGTTATCCAAACCTCTGTCCGAAGTACCCAGAGACAAATACACCTTCGAGAGCGTACCAGCGACGCCGGCGCCCGGTATTGCCAAGAGCGCGAGCTTCACCCATCAGGACCTGGCCAAGGTGTTGAGCAAGACATCGCTTGCTAACGGCTCCTCGGCTCCTCGTGCCAATGGCGAAAGCTACGTCGCCAATGGGGAGGCAAGCGCCGGTCATGTTCACCAACCTTCAGGTTCTTCCAACGCTGGAAATTTTACCACGCATGACTACGAAAACCCAACAAGCCTGATACCAACGTTTCAGGGTCAGCCGGGGTATAAGCGATGGGTCGCGCAGGCTGGAACCTTGGTAGCGGATCTGGTAACTTGTGCCGGGGCAGACCAGTATGTCTCCGACCAAATTCCGATTTGCTCCCCCTTCCTTCGCTCGCTCGATGGTCGGCTGTGGAGCCCTTCCAGAGGGCCGACTTCCAGTTTGAACCAACTCCGAAAGAAGGTCGCTAATAAGCTCTGCAGCGTAGTTGCGTTGGATCTTCATGATCCCCAATACCAAGGATTCTTCGACATCCCGATGGACAACCTGTATGGCAGGCCCTTGTTGAAGCGATACATCCAGCAGAACATCCCCGACTATAAGGAAGCCGTGATTGTGAGCCCGGATGCAGGCGGCGCCAAGCGAGCCACCGCGATCGCTGATAGCCTCGGGATGGACTTCGCCCTCATTCACAAGGTAAGGGGAGACGTGTCTGATCCGTGTCTTCAAACTCACCCAATCAAACAGGAGCGCCGGCCGACGAGGATCACGGATCGCCAAAACGCGACCATGATGCTTGTAGGCAATGTTACAGGACGGGTCTGCATTCTTATCGACGACCTCGCAGACACGGCCAACACGATTACGCGGGCTGCCAAGCTGCTACGGAAGGAGGGGGCCACGACCATCTACGCCCTCATCACTCACGGAGTTCTAAGTGGAGATGCGCTCTCGCGTGTCAACGCATCTGCCCTGGACAAAGTGGTGGTAACCAATTCGGTGCCTCAAGACGAGCACAAGAGGCTGTGCCCGAAGCTGGAGGTCCTGGATGTTGCCCCGATTTTCGCCGAGGCCATCCGCCGTATTCATCATGGTGAATCGATCAGTGTGCTATTCCAGTACGATTAGACGGGGTCAGGTGCGGCAAAACCGACCGATCAGACCTTTCCGACCAAAATCCCTTGGCGAAAAGCTCCTTGCCTTCTCGAAGAGAATGCTAAGGCCATTGGGGACTAAGGTGGATTTCCGGCTGCCAGCAGTGGCTGGACAATCTGCGGACACAATGCGTGCGTAATGACGCTTCTATACTCTCATTTCAGAGGGATTGGTGTTTAGGTTCGAGCTTTCAATAGTGGTCCCTAGATTCCGGCATGGGGAGGGAGGGGAACGATCCCTTCCATCTCGTAAGTATCATTCACCTGGTCAACGGCGATACTGTGCCGAAAAGTAGTAGGTAAGGATTCTCTACCTAGTCCACCCTAATCTGGGCAAGCCGTTTATAGACTTTGGGCGGTCAATTGGTAGAAGCTCTAAAAGAAACACAATATCTCATAGCGAGGGACTCTAAAAGGGGAATAAGCAAGTGGCAAACCACAAATCTGCTCGATAGTGCAATTGCGAGACGTCCGTCGCGGCGATCCAAACTTCATGCGGATCCCGAGATGACAGCTGAGTTTGATTGCTTCCCCCATCTGTTTGCACAACAAAGAACAGCATCAAACATAGGCGGCTTGTTGTAGCTCAGCCTTCTCGGGATTACGGGAGAAACAGCAGCGTCCGTAGGAGATAGCATACGTTGGCAAGCGTTATATAGCAATGGGAAGGAAGACTAGACGATGGGGTATGAACCAACATACCTAACAGGGAAATATATGGAATACAACTTAACCCGTATGATTTCGCTTTAGATAGCTGGTGTATGTAGTTTCCAGTGAAAATAAGCGGTATACTTCTACCGAAGAAGTTCTACTTACCTAGGTACCTATATACGATTACTGCAGACTACCTAGGTATGCAAAGTGCTACACGTGGAATATATGGATGGGTATCAGTTAAGAAAAAAGAAGCATGTGATTCTCTCCGCAAAGATAGGCATGTAATACGTAACCGGAACATGGAGTTCAATTGCCGGGATTTGACTTAGCGTCGATATGCTTTTGTCACTTGACACCTGGGGAGCTGGGACATTGGACAAGGGGGGTGTACTGCCTCCAGCGTTCAGCCGGTAGTGGACCTCGGCATGTGCAACATTCATTCACTGACCACTTTATCCATATGCCCATTCAGCTATGAACCTTTTAATTAAAGCCATAACGGAGAGGCGCTGCTCTCCACTTCTCCCCATATCCTCTTACCGACTACCCGTATGCGCATTCCTTCCCCTTCCACCCTCAAACCTGAGGCCACTTCTTTCTATCCCTGTATTTCCTATTCCAATTACTTCACCGGAGCTGAATAAACTAGATCGCCGACCTTAGGCTGCTTTCCCGAAAGAGGTCTTGCTTGATCGCGTGATATCTTCCCGGATTACAGACTTCCTCCACCTAATCAAGCATCGGTCGTCATCCCCGGGCCGGAACCTCACGCGACCGAGCCATCCAGCTAAAAAGAACCCACCACCGACCGAACGGGAGCATCCGCGCAAAGCCGACAGCCGAACCATCGCATTTCAACATTTGCCCAAGTGCAAAAAAAAAAAAAAGAAAAGAAAAGAAAAGAAAAGAAAAAAAGAAGCGCAGAGCACCAACAGCGCGGCGAGGTGACAGGAAGGGAAAAGGGAAAGAGACAAACTAGAGAAGAAACAGCAAGAGAGAGAGTGTGTGAGCAAACAAAAAGACAAAGATGGTCGCCGACGCCCTCATCTACCACCCGGCGGTGACGCACTACCTCAAGTTCGTGGCGACGACGGTGGGACGCGACAAGGTGCTGCGCACGCTGCAGTACCTGGCGCGCTTCTACGCGTGGTACCTGCTGCGGACGAACGGGACCAAGGCCGAGATCGCGCCCTTCGACGCCGTCAAGCGCCAGTTCGGGCTCGCGCGCAAGCTGCTGCGCGCCGGCAAGAACATCGAGCACCTCAAGGCGGCCGCCGTCGCCGCCGACGCGCCGCCGAAGTCCGGCGACGCGGTCCTGAGGTACGCCACCGTCGGCCGCCAGCTCGGGTACGCCGGCTACCTCACCCTCGACACCGCCACGCTGCCCGACGCCGTCGGCTTCCGCCCGTGGAGCCGCGCCAAGCAGGCCTCGAGGGAGGCCTACCGCTTCTGGGCCATGGGCCTCCTGTGCAGCGTCGTCGCCCAGACGTATACCCTGTACCGGCTGCGGCAGCGCGAGGCTAAGGTCGACAAGAAGGAGGGCGAGGGCGTCGTGGAGAGCAAGAAGATCGCCATGTGAGTTTTTCCCATACCTACCTACTTAACATTTTCTTCTCGTCTGCCATGGATTGTGTGCTTTCGATTTTGATGTCCTGGTTGTGAGAGGCGAGGGGGGAGGGAGGGAAACGGGCAGTGTGTGGATGTCAACGTGCTAACCTTGAAAACAAACAGGGAGCGGAAAGCCAGCCAGCTCCAGCTCCTCTCGGATCTCTGCGACTTGACGATTCCCTCCTCGGCCCTGGGATGGGTCACGCTCGACGACGGAATCGTCGGCCTGGCAGGTACGGTGAGCAGCTTGATCGGCGTCTACACGCAGTGGAAGAAGACTGCGTAAGGCGGGAAGCGAAGGGAAGTGAAGTGAAGTTACTGGGGCTGTCTCGCTCGGAGCAGGATGGCAGATGAGAGTAGGGAAGGGGAGGCTGGCTCGTTGTTGAGTCTGGTTCGGAGCAAGCCGGGGGCTTGCCGGGGGTTGCGGCCTTCGCGGGTGTGGAACTGTGGCGTATCTTAGCATGCGGAGACCGGGATGTCTTGTGAAGCTTTTCCATGTGGTCGGTAGGGTTGCACGGAAGTTGAGGCGGAGTGATGTTGTTCGGGGGATACACCCGTCCTGTTTAGGCTATACTCATGTGTGAGTAGACGGGCACGATATCAAGCTTTATTTCCTTCCTGTTTAATAAGATGGCCCCATAATCCTCCAAACTGGCTCAGTTTTCCGATTGCGTCTTCAATACCCAGATAACGAGTACTTTTTTTTTTAAAAAAAAAAACTCTTTATGTAGATCTCTTTGCCCTGTGGCTCACCAAACAGGTTCATCAGCTCGCTTCCAAAGTCTCACCGGTAGTGGTCCAAATGTGATATTTCGTGCAACTGTGAGGGTGATGTTGCCTCCGAGGGGATAGCGAACGCAGCAACAGCACATCCACTAAAGGCTACGACAGAGGCCATCATCTGGGGACCTGGCCCTATTTAGCCCCCTTTTCGCGGCCACAACCCTCCACTTACCCACCCCAACGGAGTATGCACGCAGCTTGTGGACTCCGGGGCTTGTAGGCGAGGTGTTGGACGGACTTTCGCGACACGGCTAACCACGAACAGAGCGCCGGTCATGTTAGACTCGGTCAATGATAATGTCAGCAGTCTCCTTATTATATCAATCAGGGTGTGGCCTCCGCTTTAAGGATCAGTGGTATTTCATGGAGAGGTGCTGATAGCTTCAATCTCTGCTCTTAGCTAGTGCTGCTATCCGAACCCGTGGCGCTCTGGCCAAACCCAAGAGCAGACCAGGGGGGGGGGGGGGGGCCCCATTTTGCCGGGTG